>JARHVA010003890.1:957500-1350000 GCA_037957365.1 Torreya grandis | reverse complement strand
AAAAAAAAAAATTTGATGGTCTAGCATGGTTTGGACGATTCCTAAGGATGATAACATGATGGATAGTTGCATTTTGAATTTGTATGTCAACTTAGAAGAGTGAGTCTTCCACGTGTAAGTTGGTCAAAAGTGATCAAAGTTTCCCTAGGATAGGTCAATATCTAAGTGTGTAAAGGAGTGTTCACAAATTAATTATTTTATCTTAAATGTTAATTGTTGTGTTTACACCTAGTAAGAAGGATATGGAATGTGAAACTTTTAATTTAGGATTTTATAGATAGGTTAACCAACTTCAGGTATATGTGCAAAGCATGATGAAAAAAAAGATCAAGATGTGGTCAAAGGGGACATATATTTAATGAATTTGGATTTTAACAACATCAATATGACATTTCCAACTCTGTTGCTTGTATTCTATAAACACCATTATCCAATGTTTCTCCATCAGGACACTCAATTTCTCCCAAATAGAATAATCAAATATCAAATATAGGTTTGAGGAACATGCTACTAAAAGTGAAACTACAAAAGTCTTATGGTAAGGATATAGTCACTTGGATCAATCAAAATTTATTTGATCTACATCAAACCCCATGTGCATATAAGGTGGTCATGGAATCTCTATATTAGGATCCAAATAAATTATTTTTGATATAAATGGTTGTGCACTCAAAATAAAATTAAGGTCCTTAATTTTACTTGGTTAGTGTTTATTGATGAGATGCAGATGTTCTACCACAATAGTGTCATAGAAAACTATTTTAGCCAGGTAGAAAACTGAGAAATATGGGGTACTATAAATGGTTATATTTAAAAATTCTATAATCTATCTTTGAGCATAGATGACATCATATAATATAACTTGAATTAATTATTATGGGGTGGGCTCAAGGATATCATACAACTCAATGTGCACATGTTTAATCCAAGTTCAGTATCAAATTCCATGGTCTTCACATGTAAGGCAAATGAATGAGATATTATCAAATGATGAGATTTCACTACTGATACATAGTGAATTTTTCCATATTTATCATTCCTTCAACCTACCATATTGACTCTAGAAAAAATTGAAGACAAATGAGCAAAAGGGTTATGTTTTAACTATGATAACAAATACAACAAATGACATAAAATTATTCTACATTTAAGGGGCCATTGAATATGAAGAGGGTGATGAAGTATTAGGTGAGAGTAAAGAGGAGCCAGAGGAGGAACCTTAAGATTCCCAACCAGCTATATCATGTCATGCACTTTTAGGCATTACCACCTATAAACCCTCAAGGTTGTGGGGTTCCTCAAGAAACAAAAGGTGATGATTTTGATTGAATTAGGAAGTACACATACATTTTTCTCTAATAAGTTTCCAACATGCTTGAAGTTTTTTGTTTATCTAACCCTATAATTTCAAGGCATAATTATAGATGGTGTCATGGTCATTTTTTTAGTAAAATTACATAGTATCAAATTTTCCATGGGATATTGCAAGCTAAACTCTATTACATTTTTTATTCCCATGGTTGAGGCTAACATATTTTTGGGAGTCCAATTTCTCTCAATCTTGGGCATGATATAAATGAGTTTCTAGGAGTTATTCATGTATTTTCATTATGAGGGCATGAAATTTAAACTATGTATATTTCATGAAAAGGTTCCATTTTTGTTTAGTTCTCATTATATGTATAAAGTTATCAAAAAGAGGGTAAATGGGTTTGTATCCATATTGTTTTCCTTAGAAGTACAACCAACAAATATGTCTACATGACCTTTTTTACTTTTTTAGAAACACAATAAGTAATATCACCATAAATAGAACATAATCATGCCATTTTATTTTTACTAGGGATATCAACTACCAAAAATCATACTATACAAGTACCCATATGTCAAAAATAGTGATATTTAAAATATAGTAAAAGAGATGTTGAAGGCTAATATTATCAATCATAACTAAAGTGTATATTCATCCCCTATGGTAATGGTGAAAAATAAGGAAGATACATTAAGGATGCACCCATAGTATAGATAAATTAACAAGTACACCATCAAATATAATTTCCCTATTCCAATAATCTATTATTTTATAGATTAATTTCATGGTGTTGTCTACTTTAAAAAATTGGATCTTCACTCAAATTACCATCACATTTAGATTAGAGTTGAGGATATACATAAAACATTTTTTAGAACTCATGAAGGCATTTTGAGTTTATGGTAATACCATTTGATATTAAATATGCACCATATACATTCTAGAGTTTGATTAACACTATCTTAGGCATTTTTTATAAATTTGTATTGGTATTTTTTATGATATATTAATATATAGTAAGACATGGGAAAAACTCTTACAACATTTGAATTAAGTATTAAGAATTTTATAGCATCATCAAATTTATACCAATCCTTTTAAGGGTTATATTTGAGTATATAAGTTGGATTAAATGGATCATATTGTGTTACATGAAGGTATCAAAGAATACCCTAACAAGATCAAGGCCATGATAGAATGGTAAGTTTCAAAAATCTTCGAGAAAATATGAGGTTTTTTAGGGCTGAAATTAATATCATCACTTTTTGAGAATTTTATTAAATAATAGTATCACTACTCACATATTTTTTAAATAATTACTTCTTTAATTTTAAATAAGGTTCCACCAAGTAATTTGATACACTAAAGGTAGCCATGTGCTCCATTCTATTTTTGGCTACCCTATATTTTTCAAAGACCTTCATTGTTGAATGTGATGTATCAAGATATGGAATGGGGGTAATACTCATATATAAACAGTGACCCCTAAATTTATATTCATCATCTCAATGGTAATAATTTTATAAATCCCATATATGAGAATAATATAGTGGTTATTCTCCATGCATTCCAACAATGGAGAGCTTATTTTATGGGTAGACACTTTATGTTGAAAATTGATCATGATACTCTAAAATACTTCTTGGATTAAAGGTTTTAATCTAAATTAAAAAATGGGTAATCTAAATGATAGGGTATGAATTTTAAATTATATATAATAAAGGAAAGTATAATTTAGTCGTAGATTCATTATCTAAGAGGGATGAATCCATAGAAGCATTGTTATGTGTAATTTTCATATGGCATGCAAATTAGGTAGATGAGGCAAGATCAAAATAGGAAAATAACATTGAAACATATGTTCTAATTTAGTATCTCCAATAAAATTATAGCGTCTCATATAAATTTGAGTGTATATGGAATGTTTTATGCTATAAAGAGAGATTGTACCTATGCAAAAACTAAGCCCTTAAACATAAGATCCGTATAGAACTCCATGCATATATACTATAGGGGCATTCAATATTTTTTAAAAACTATCCTAAAATCAATAAATATTTATTTTTGGAAGGAATCATGGGGGATATAACAAAAAATTTATGAAAATCATAGTGCGTCAACAAAAAGGGGTGATATAATTAAGACATTAGATCTTCTACAACTCTTATTTATTCCTATCTAAAGGTGGGAGGAGGTTTCTATATATTTCATAACAAGATTCCCTAGGTCAAAAGGTGAAAATATGATCATGGTATTCTTGGATAGGATCATAAAATATTCCTTTTTTTTTTGCCTTATCTACTTAGTACATTAGAATATGTTTTTCAAGATATAGTTCAAAAGTTACATGGTATCACCAAGATCATAGTGAGTGATCATGATCCTATCTTTGATTTTAATTTTTGGACTAATTTATTATCATGTTTGGATAATTATTTGGATCATAAATCATCATATCATCCTCAATATGATAGGTAGATATACATGGTTGACAAATTCTTAGATGATTACCCATATTTTTTTACATTAGATAAATAGGAAAGATGGTTCATTGGTTGTCGCTAGTAGAATGGTGGTATAACACTTCCTGCCATACATCATCCAAAATGTATCCATTTTTGAAACTATATGGGTATCATAACCCATCCATAAAATTATCATTAATGTTATATCCAAAGGTTTTATCTATTGAAGAACACCTTCAACATTAGTAGAAGGTACTAGCCAATTTTCAATAGAATTTTGTAATTGCATAAAACTGAATGAAGTAACAAGTGTATCAACATCGTAGAAAGATAAATTTTGAAATGGGTGAATGGTTATTTGTGTGAATAAATCAAAACAATAAAATTTCCTTTAATTAACAAAAAAAATTATAAAAAAAAATATCTTAAGTAATATGGCCCTTATTAGATCCTAAAAAAATTTGGTAGTGTCACATATAAGTCAAAGATACCTTAATCTACACATATACATCCAATATTTCATGCCTCTTACTTAAATAAGAAAATTAAGAATCATTTTTGAACCTAAAGAGATATTTTAGACACATGTTAAAAGGCTATGAACAAGGTAGATTAAGGAGTATTTGATCAAGTGGAATAATATGACTAGCAAGGATACCACACTATAGGATGTATAATTCCTATAGAAACATACAAAGTTATTAAACATTGAGATAAAAAAATAATTTTAATGGGATAAGCATGTTATTCCCCTAACCTATAGCATGTCTAGGGATATGTGTGGCTAATTTGTGGCCTACACCACCTTTTATCTTATCTTATCACATTTCATTATGCTTTGATGTTTTTAGTAGATTTGATCTATGGAGTAATCATAGCCTAAGTAAGGTATATATAATAGGTAGTGGTTATTAATTTATAATCATATTACAAATTATGTTCTTATTTCATTTTTTTTGAGGTTTATCCCTAAAAGTGGTTTAGTAGTATTTATCAAGTATGATACTATGATATGACTATTAGTGTGAAATACTCATATTTTTATCTTATTAATTAGATATATTAATGTTGATATACCCTGACACTTATATTTATGTTATTTATCTAAGTGATTTCATTACACATAAGTTAATCATTATAACTTAGTAATATTTTACTAAATGGTTTGAGGATATTCCTTTAGAGTCTATGATGGGTGAGAACATATTTAGATTCATTATGGCACATTATTTATTGATGAAATAACATCAAAAATTATTACTAATAATAGGTCATCTTTCAAAAATTAATTATTAAATAATTTTTTTATAAAACATAATAATTTCCATACATTTTCTAAACCTTATTACACATAATGGAATGACCAACCTATGGCTAAAAATAATACAATTGTAAACATCTTCAGAAAAAATGTTATAAATCATGGTGAATATTGGCATAGATATATTAATTACACATTATGGGATTATTTTATTAGTGTTTGAATGGATACAAGGTCAAGTTATACAACCCCTTATTCTCTTGTATATGGTGAAAAATTAGTCCTTCCACCTAAGCTTAAGATTTGTTATTTACATGTATCACTTCAAGGCATTATTAAAGATGAAAAATGTATGAAAAGCAATTGCATCAATTAGAAATGCTTGATGAGACATGAATGCATGATTTTAAGTATCTACAAGTTTATCAAAATTTACTAAATAAATATTTCAAAAAAATGTTAAATCAAGAGAGTTTTGGATTGGTGATCTGTTACTAGAATAATATCAAAAGAACACAAATTTTGATAAATAACATAAAGGAAAATTTAAACCAAATTGGCTAGGTCCATTTTTTGTTATAGATAGACTTGGACCAGGGGCCTACCACCTATCCACTTTAGAAGGAAAACAATTGAAAATTTTGATGAACATCATGCACTTAAGATGTTTCTATACATAAGCTTCAGCTCTACCTTTGGGGGCATCATTCCCATGTGTTTCCTTGAGCTTATTCTATATGTATTATGTATATTAAGAATTTATGAGGACACATTATTTGTCATTTTAACATTTAGTATTATTACCTATATATTTCCATCTTTAGGGAGAAATGATAGTTTTCACATGATACTAAATTAAGCATACATATATAAAAATACCTTCATTCCCACTAGGGCATGCATCACATCACCTATAATTTAGCATCATTTATCTAATATCACATTTTTTTATCCATATTAATTATGTGCCTTACATTACTACACTAATTAGAACCTTTTACCCTTTGCACCATTTACATCTTGGCACCTTTTGGTTGTCATAATTCTTATATACATGCCTATATCTTACACATGGGTGTACATATTTCCAATAAGGTCATTATAATTGTATGGTAATTATAAACTACTCATTTGGCATATCCTACATAGGTGATGACATCCTCAAAATCATTATATTCACATTGAATATGAGCTTCATTGAGCATATCTATACCTATATTTTATTTATGGGGAATGTTACCCACATCTATCTATCTATAAGCCTTATATTGACATATATTTTTCCATCGTACCCTTGTGTTATCTGAGCCTACATGGTTTTATATAGATATTCATATTACATATACCTAGTGTAGATACATATATTAACTTTTAATTTGAAATAGTGTACTTGTGACCACTCTTTATATGCACTTAGCTCATGCCACATTCCATGGTATTTTGACCATCCTTCCTTCATTTTCTATGCAAATGATCCTTTCCTATAATATATTAATGATATTTAAATTTCCCTACTCCTCATTCAAAACATCTCAAGCTTATCCCTTGGTTTATCCATACTCCCAACTCACTTTTATTTTCTCCTCAGACAAGGTCATGTAATTTGGAATATCCTGCTCCCCAATCTTATCTAACTTCATTGGTTTCATTCTCCCACCAAAAAAAGGCTATTTGCTCAAATTAAAAATCATGTAGTAGGTCATCCTACATGTTTATTAATCCCCATATAAGGGAATCCATAATTTATCATTGTATACAATAGAAAACCACACCAATGGTTGTACATATCATAACACACTCTTTCAACCCCTTAGCCCCCTTGGGTTATATAATTTATTAACACCACCTTAAAAACCCATTTATCCCTACCCATATTTATCTAAATTAACTAATTAATTAAGCTAATAAAAATATATTTACACCTCACCATAACCAAGCCCATGGTTAACTTAGTGAAACATTGCCTTCAGACTATTTCTTACCCTAGCATTTAAGCCCTAACCTCCAAGACTATTTTTACCCACTTGACCACACTCCCTTAAAAAAACTAAAACCATTTATAATGGTATTAATTTCCAAAAATAATTGAAAAAAAATATTTTTGGTAAGTTGGACCTTTTCTACCTTGACTAATGCTAGTTGACCAGGACCAATATCGGTTACTTAATGACTGCTTGTGACCTTTGCTCAATATTTTGAATCATTTAGAGTAAGAACTAAAATCTTGTATGGACCATATATATATATATATATATATATATATATATATATATATATATATATATATATATATATATATATATATATATATATATATATATATATATATATATATATATATATATATATATATGTATGTATGTATGTATATATATGTATATATATATGTATATATATATATATATATATATATGTATGTATATATATATGTATATATATATATATATATGTATATGTATGTATATATATATATATGTATATGTATATATATATATGTATATGTATATATATATATGTATATATATATGTATATATATATATATACATATATATATACATATACATATATACATATATATATACATATATATATATATATATATATATATATATATATTAATGACATCTGAGTCCTTAGTATTGAGGTTATGAAGCACTTCCTAGTCTTTAGACTAGTTATTTGGTTCAATATATATATATATATATATATATATATAGTGAACCAAATAACTAGTCTAAAGACTAGGAAGTGCTTCATAACCTCAATACTAAGGACTCAGATGTCATTAATCTACCCATTTTATTCTAGAACCAAATAACTAGTCTAGAGACCAAGAAGTGTTTCGTCACCTCAAGACTAAGGACTCAAATTTTGTTACTCTACCCATTTTATTATAGGCTTTAAACCTACTCTCATTAAAATTCAAGACATATTCAAGACAAAAACTCCACAACATATAAGTATTATATGAATTTTGTAAGTTTAGTATATTGTTTTAGTTGTTTATTGCATTCACCCTTTTCAATCTCTCTCCACACTTTATTTTGTGTTAGATTTATGCAACTCCAACACCCATTTTTCAACAAATTCCCACTAACCATTCCCATAATTTGAATATTAAACCTTCACGTTTGATATCCTTGAGTCTTTATTTTACCTTTATGAGCAACAACCAACCTTGAAATAACCCAAAAACCCCTTACAACTAGCCCAAAAGCCCATTTTGCCCAAAAGCCAAAACTATGAAAATACAAAGTGATTGACATAAATCATCCTTGACTGGCATCGATTAAACAATGATTGAAATCAATCTATATGTGATTTTATTTTTCCAAAAATATCAAGTTAAAAACACCTATCAATCTCAAGTAAAAACCTTGTTTCTCAACCCTTATCATAACACAAAGCTAAACATAACAATCTAAACCACACTTTAGCACTTTAGCATTTATTTCATATAACTTAATTTAATTTTGTTAAATAAATCATTTTCTTGAAAATAATTTTATTACATTATGTTAAATTACTTTTCATTCCTTTATGTGAGTACTTCGTATCAATATTGTTTGAGACTCAACTTGTTCAAACAAGTGGATTAGCAGCCTTCTACGAGAGTCTTGTACCTCTTAGATCTAGCACTTGTTAGGCAATCCACACTTAAACCTTACTAATAAATATCATTTATATTCTTATTATTATTGTAGGTCATTCTTCCCCAACCAAAGAGGAATACTTTACATCATATAGATCATAGAGTGTACAACCACATCTAGGTTCATCTACACCTTCTCCCTTTTCCTTAGTTTTACTTATTTTCAAAACAAAAGAAAAATGATCTAAAAAATATAGTGAAACATTCTGGAATGCCTGACGGGACCCTAGAGTTTTCTTGGGTTCATAGTTATTTTAGGACATTCTAGTTACATTAGGGAAAGATTCATTCATTTCACTTCTTTATCTCTGAAACTAAAACATTATTTTCCTTCAATTCTACATTTGAAATCGTAACTTTCAATTTATTCATTTCCAAAGAAAAAACAAGTACTTGGTTTCTTTACTTTCTTGAATTGGAAAAGGCAAAATCATTTATTTTCATTTATTTATAAAAAGTGAAAGGCAATTTATTGTTTTCATTTCTTTTAAAAGTGAAAAGGCATTCATCCTAGGATAGGACTTGTATTCTCATCCTGCATTTAGGTGCATTCTAGTTGTTTTATACTCATTCAAAGAAATTAAAATTTCCTTTTGGGTTTAAAATAAACCATAATCCATTGATTTCTTGAATTATTAAGTCACATAGCTTAATTAATCAATAAATCAATCATAGTAATCACTTATTTTCACACACATACCAAACCACTTACATAATCAATTAATCAAACATTGACATAAGGAAATCAACTGGGATTTCATCACCTAAAGGCAAACTTCATCTTGGCTATTCTACTTGGATTTCACCACCAAGGGGAGAACCAACTCAGTAGTCTGATTGAGTATAAACTCTAGATATCATGTATATATTAGTAAAGCACCCTTACGTTGTAGTGTGTGAAGTGAGGGGGTATTCCCAAATACCAAGCCATGTACCAATTCAAAACTTAATGTATAAGCCCAAGGTAAGATAAAAAATAATGCTTAGTATCTAATGTAATTTTAATGTGTGTTATCTTATTGAATTTTTATTCTTCGCTCTCTTTTTGAGTTAGTGAGTTCACTTCCATTAACTTCTAAAACTTCCACCACTTTATTGTATGTTCTTGACATGGAAGCAAGCTAGAGACCAAGCTAACCAAAACTAACCTCACCATCAACCTTCTTTATCTTCTTCATCCATAGAGCACACTCTAGATGCAGAGAGATCTCCCAACCATTTCAAGAGTCCTAATATGCCCTGATATTTTTCTTGATGGGATATGGACTTCACCAACCTCCTTGAAAACAACCCAATTTCCCTCTAAAATTACCTTTCTAAAATTACCAACCATGCCCCTACTTTTTTTCCTCATATTGAACCTCCTTATGGCATGCCTACTTACCTTAGGGGTGAGACTTTGGTTGCCACCATCTCCACTAGCCAATCCATGGTAATTCAATCTTCATCTTCTACACGCAGCTAACCTAATAGTGTTGCCTAAATCCAATCTTCTCTTTCTCCACCAACAAATACCCAATCACCATCAAATTCCACCAACCCTATAGCCAAACCTTAAAATATAGGGACAAATCAACTAGTGATAACTCAAGCACCATTTAGCATTGGGATCTCATCCACTAGTGTGGTTTACTTACCTCCTACCACCCAAAACCCAACATCATCTAAACCATTTCAAAACTTAGTAGTTTGTATACCATCCACTCTTCCACCTATAAGTACAATAGTAACTACACACCTTCAAAAACCAAACCCAACCATACCCATGTATCAAAAAATACCCACTTCACCTAATCTAGGATATGTCATAAATCCACAAGGATATATGCCTCCTATATCATCCCAACATTTCATGACCAACTATTAATATGTGGCATCCACCCAACCTTAAAACATGTAATATATTGCACCATCACAACCCCAACAACATATACCCTAAAACTCTGTGGATGCATCACAAAGTGACCTCATCAAAAAATTTATGGATAAAATGACAACTTTAGAGACATCTATTTTTGGAGCTCACAATATTTTATCCTATGATAAAATTTGTAATGAACCCATTCACCCTTATATACCAATATTTCCTTACCTTTCTCAATGGAAACTTCCCAAATTTTCCAAATTCTAAAGTAAGGAGGATCCCTAACAAAATTTAAGATCATTGAGGAATGTGTGTTGTCTCATTGCCTATGATGATGCTCTTTGACTTCAGACCTTCCCCATGTCTTTAGCAAGACCTACACTAGATTGATATAGTTTCATCACTAGGAATTCTATTTTTTCATTTGCCCAACATGTGTATACTTTATTGGATCACTTCTTCATAAACATCTAAAATAAAGTTTTCATAAATGACTTATTATCTATTCACCAATTTGATGATGAATCCATTACAAATTTTATTTCTTGATGGAAGGGGTTAATCAACCAACTTTCCTTCTCCCTACCCTAACTATAATTGATTGAATTTTTCCCTTAAGAATGTGCCAAACACATTTAATCTACCCTATAATTTCAAATTTTCCATATCTTTAATGGAAAATTTAACATGGCTAAGAAATTAGAAATCTGAGTAATTGATGAAGGCAAACTAAAACTTAGAAATAATAATACCAACTTCAAATCTACCAAACCTTCCTCAAAACCTTCAAACCACCCCAAAGCCAAAGGATCATCTAATTCTATTTTCCTTAAAATGACTCCTCATCTAATTGTAAACCAATCCAATCCATCCACATATTCAAACCAAAATAAAAAAATTACTTTGTTCAAAATCAATATACTCTGTTAGGGGAGTCTTATGCTTTAGTTTTGGATAAATTATTGAAATTATCCATAGTCCAAGTTTCACCAATCAAACACCCTCAATAATTTGATTCATCCCATCCTATACCAAGTTGGTATAAGTAGAACAAGATCTGAAACTACCATCACATCATTATACATAATCTGGATAGATGCAAAAAAATTAAGAACATAGTTCAAGAATTGATTGATAAGGGTAAAATTTTAATGGATAACCCAAATACACCTCTAAATAAATATCTTGACATATTCTATCAACCATTTATAAACCACCCTCCTTATTTAAATAATGAGCATACAAATGTGGAAACATCCCATAAACATGAGGTTCATATTGTAAACATTGTCCTTAGTGAACTTATAATTGATGAACACATGACCCAAACCAACTCACTTACCCTACTTCCTTCCATAGTGGAATCATCCATTTTACTAACCCAAAACACCTCACCTATTCCACTTCCTTCCATAGTGTAACCACCCATTTTTCCTTCATAAATCATTATTAAGGAAGATACCACCACACTTAATCCACTTCCTTCCATAGTGGAACCACACATCCTTCCTATGGAAAGCATAAATAAGGAAGATATCACCTCACCAACTCCATTTCCTTCCATGGGGAAATCACCCATCATTACCTTAGAATTCTTGCCATAAGAAGAATAGACTATGACCATCCCCCTTCCTCAACCACTTAGTCTCCCTTTGTAAACCCCCACTAAGGAGTCCAAGTCCACCTATAAACCATTTTTAAGGTTGGTTCAAAATATCTAATTCCTATCATAACCAAACCTTGATCAAGTTATGTTTTGGCACCGTCTTGGACTTCCCTACCCTAAAAATAAGGTGTCAATGAAACCATTAGTAACCCAACCTTCAACCTCAACAAATTTAACCACTCTCACCTTAACCAAACCAACAAACTCATCCACATATCAAACTTCAAACAAATCAACCAACTCAAATCCCATAAAAATAAACAAAACAAACCCAACTACCACACTCAAACCTATGAAAAATCTAGGTGTCCTTCCAACTCAAAACCTCACTCATCCACCCTTAAAATTGGATTTGACAATACAAAACCTCCCTAAATATAAACAACCCAAACCAAATAAGAATATCAAAACACTTAGGACTCAAAATCTTAAACCCATATCATCTCCCATCTCAACTTCACCTTCCATCCTAGGGACATACCCCTTATTCATTATAGGACCTCACCCTTCCACTTTGTTAAAAAAGACAATCCCTTCAACAAAGAGACTACAAACTCAACCTACTCTTCTTACCAAACCTTCACCCATCCATAACAAACCTTTAACCCCAAAACTATCAACCAAAATCATTACACAAACATCAACCAAATCTCCACTCATAAAACCTACCCATAAAAAGGTACCAACCCCAAAAACCAAAATAAAGACTTCCAACATCATAACACCATTTCTATAATATTATTGTAATAAATTACAAAGTTTGTTAAAAACTTCCTACCTAAACCTACCTGCCATCAAACCATTCAACCCTCTTAACCCAAAATTAGCTTGGTTAAATAAATTAATCTATGCATACCATAGGACACCTATACATGACATTGAGAACTATAAATATCTTAAAGACATAATACAAAAATTATGTGGTGTAGATGATCTTTTGAAAAATGATACTCTTCTTAGACTATCTCCAAGAAAAGAAAACAAAAACTACCACCTCACATAAACATACCTCTAAGATCTCATCAAAGAGTAAGGATGAACTAAAATAACCTACTAGCCCACATACATTCCAAATTAACATCATCCATGTAGTCAATTGGCCATTAAGTCAAAAGGATAAAGGGAAATACAAACTATCCATCCCTTAGACATATAATTCTTCTATAGAAGCACCCCAATCACTTTTTCCAAAACCTAAGATTTCTATCTTGGGTACACCTCAATACAACCCATTAGAATTGATATATAGGTCATTTCTCAAACAACTTCACCAAACCCTAGTGAACATGACCTTGTATGAATTGATCCAAATATATCCTCAACACCATCATTATATTATTGAGGCTTTACAATCTATTGAATATCTTTAGCCTCTATCAACCCTTGTTGGATCTTTCTAAGTATCAACCCTTGTCACATTCTAGGATTTGAAGATACCTCCTATCTACCTATATGATCCAGATCCTCCCCTCTTCATTGCATCCCAAATAAATCAAACCTAGATCAAAAGGGTTATAATTTATGGGGGAGCTAGCATTAATATAATCTCATCCCATGCCTATGATCAACTCAAACTTCCTAAGAACATCATGTTTGAAACCACTATCATGCTTCAACCTTTCAATGACACAATGTCATCTACCTTAGGAATATTTGTCCATCACATATGTTTAGGCCCTCAAAATATCCCCAAGCTCTACTATTATTTATAAGTGAAATTTTGGTACAATCAATTTCTTGGACACCTTTGGATCCAAGCCATGGATTGTATACCATCAACCATGCATATGTGCCTCAAATTTGAACATGAGGATTAATTTCATGTCATCTCAGTCGACCCTAGTCTATTTAAGTCATACAACATGACGTATCACCCAAATT
This sequence comes from Torreya grandis, assembly GCA_037957365.1. NCBI lineage: Eukaryota > Viridiplantae > Streptophyta > Pinopsida > Cupressales > Taxaceae > Torreya > Torreya grandis. The sequence goes on along the minus strand of JARHVA010003890.1, from coordinate 1,335,898 downwards.
ATGTCCTCGTTACATTAAAAAATGCATCCCATTCAACTTTCATCAACAAATCATCTACAAGTTCAATCATACCCTCTTCCCAAATCCCTATGAAAGACCCCTTGGAATCCACATTCTGGCATCTTTTGCTTGGATAATATTTCATATTAACTCTTGATACCCTTCCTACTTAGTAGTATGGAAATTTTGATCAAAATAATAACTATGATTCTAACATTAAAACTGACATCCCTTTCAGTTCTCTCAATTACCAAACCAAATTTATCTATGGGGGACTTGATCAACCACCTTTGACTCTAAAACCTCACCTATCAAACCATTCACCTCTGATTTTTCCTTCTTGGATAAACCATATTTATCCCAAACATACCTTTATTGGTGTGCTTAGAAAGGATTTAGTTTAGGCCATTATGACCATGGGACACATGAACTTATCCCATGTAAATCTTAAAAACCTCATGAGTGACATGGCCTTAGATTTATCCAACTAGAGGAACTAACTAACCCACCTTCCATCACCATCATTGATTAAGAAACCCTATCCTCACCAACCTCTTATTATTTAGAGTTAGATGACCTTGATTACATCCCTCCTAATTTTATTTTATCAACATGATTAGTTTGGGACCCATTACCTATAAAATTCATGGGGAAACTAGAAACATTCCTCTTACTTATCTTTATATGGTCGAAGATGATTCTCCTACCATTAATACTATCTAGTGTTAGGATGGCAATTCCATTGTCACATATGTTGGTGTTGAATATTCCTCCCTTCACAAATCCATTCCTCTTGAAAAATTAACCATGTTGAATGAAGATACCATTTATATCAAATTGGGAAATCAAGAAAATCCTTGCATAATCAAAATTAGCCAATCTTTAGATTCCCTAGAGCATCATGACTTATCCTTTTTTCTATGTGACCATATCATAACATTTTCTTGGTCTTATAGTGATTTGCTTAGAATTCACCCTTCCATTGTCATCCAAAACATCATCACCAACCTTGATGCCAAGCCTATTAGGCAAAAGCTTCAAAGGATGCACCCTCACATTACTATATTTGTTAAATAGGAGCTACAATTTATTTTATTCATCAACTTAATCCAACCCATTGACTATCCACAATGGGCCTAAAATGTCATTCTTATCACTAAATCAATAAGAGGACTTTGTATTTGTATGGATTTTTGTGACCTCAACCTTGCTTATCCAAAAGATGACTTTCCTTTACCAAGCATTAACTATCTTATTGAACTAATTATAGGCCATGAGATTTTATTTCTTATAGATGGATTCTTGGTATATAACCAAATCTTAATCACCCCAAAATATCAACTAAAAATTTCCTTCATCACCCCATGGGGAACATTTTTCTATAGGGGAAATATTTTCATCTTGAAGAATGTTGATGCAACCTATTAGCATGTCATGACCTACATATTTCATGACCTCATCCATAAAAATATGGAAGACTATGAAGATGACCTCCTTATTGAGTCTAAATGTCATAAAGACCATTTAGAAATCCTTGAAGTCATCTTTAACTTCCTTATCGAATTCCATGTTTGTCTCAACCCAAAGAAATGTGTCTTTGGGGTCTTATCAAGTAAACTCATTAGTTTTATCATTTCCCTTCATATAATTGAAGTCTATCCCTCTAAATTCAAAGCAATCCTAGACATTTCTCCTCTAACTAACCTTAATAAACTCTATATTTTGTAGGGTAAGCTTCAATCCATTCATCATTTCATCTCTCATTTATTTGATAAATGTCATCCCTTTCACCACCTTATTAATCAAGACATCTCCTTTAAGTAGAAATAAGATTGTCAAAATGAATTTAAATTAATCAAAGGATACCTTCTTTCTCCACCTATCCTTGTCCCTCCAAAATAGGACCAACCCTTCTACCTCTACATCTCCACCACAAACCATTCCTTAAGTGTCATGTTCTCACATCATGATGATAAAAATAAATCATAGGTAGTATACTATATAATTTTAACACTTGTAGAGTATAAAACTCATTATACCCATACCAAGAATTTATGCCTCACCTTGATATTTGTGGATTTTAAACTTCATCGCTACTTCCTCAACCACAAAACATTTATCATCATAAATACTAACCCCCTCAAGTACATGCATTCTAATCCATATCAAAATTAATATATGGCTAGATGTCTTATGATTTTAGATAAGTTATATCTTGAATTCCTTAAACCAAATTCATTCAAAGGGAAAATCATTTCTGATCAACTAGCTGAATCCCCTTTAATTGACAACAAACCTTCCAACCTTGAGTTTATCGATGAGTCCATCACAACTCTATCTCAAGAGGACATTTATTACCAAATGACCATGTTATTTTATGGATTAAAATTTCAATTTGGTGGGGGTGTCATAATCATCCTTATACCCCTTGAAGGTGAGCCTTTTCCCTTATCCTTCAAACTTGACTTGGATTGCACCAATAATGTGGTTGAATATAAGGCCCTAATTTTAGGTCTCCAAATAGCTTTGTCTTTAGGATTAAAATTGATAAACATTTTTAGTGACTCCCAAATTGTGGTCAACTAGATAAATCATTCTTACCAGTGTAAAAATTATGTTCTCCAAAAATGCAAACAACTAGTAGATGTATTATTCACATGATTTGATCACTACCTTATCTAATCCACTCCATGTTCGACAAAAAAGTTCATCAACACCATGGCTTATCTTGATTCTCAAATCCCATATGCACCTTTAAAGTCTAAAATATTTATCACCATTCACATACTTAACCATCCCTCTTACACCAAAATGGACCTCCCTTCCATCTACAATGTGGAGGAAATTCAACTAAATATTTAGTATAAGCAACTTTTCAACTACCTTACCTTAGCCATCATCCCTTTTGACCTCTCTATGAATGGTATATGAGCTTTCCTATATAATAATACTTTTTATAACATATTAGGGGAATCCTATTCAAATGGGTATTTGATGGTCTCCTTTTTATATGCCTTCATAGCCAATAAATCCCTCTTGAAATCAAAGAAACTCATGATGGGATTTATGCAGGACACTTTAGTGGTTTAGCTATCACTAAGCGCATCCTTCACCTTGGATACTATTGGCCTATCCTAAACCAAGACTATTATGATTATGTCAAGTAGTGTGTCAAGTGTCAATAACATGCCAATCAGATTCTTAGTCATGCCCTTCAAGTTGCTAAGGACTTATGTCCCTTCTCTCAATTAGGATTAGATCTCATTAGTGATATCAACCCTAAATATTCATAGAGACATTAATATATCATCACAGTGATAAAATAATTCATCAAATGGGTGGATTTAATTCCTCTCATCTTAACCAAAGTTGACAAAATGATCAACTTCATCAATCATAATATCATATGTTACTTTAGTGTTCCTCACAAAATCATCATTGATAATGGAAAATCATTCAAAAATAAGAAATTACATAATATTTATGACACCTTTGAGATTAAATTAAGCTTCTCATCTCCATACCACCCATAAACTAAAGGTCATGCCAAATACCCTAATAAAACCTTAATAAAATTCTCACCAAAGTGGTCAATGAATCCAATAGGGATTAGCACGTACACATTCCTTTTGCCTTATGTGCATATCAAACTATCATTTGAACCCCTACATGTGCTACCCATTTATCACTTGAATATGGTGTAGAGGTTTGCATCCCTCTCAAAGTGCAAATTCCTTCCCTTCACATATCCCTAAAATATATCATCTCAAAAGAGGAATACCATCAAGAATGTTTAGCCCAACTTGAGATACTTGATGAGAATTATTTGTTTACTCTTAACCATATTCATATCTATCAATATCAAATCAAATGTGATTACAAAAAACACTTGAGAGAGAGAGAGAGAGAGAGAGAGAGAGAGAGAGAGAGAGAGAGAGAGAGAGAGAGAGAGAGAGAGAGAGAGAGAGAGAGAGAGAGAGAGAGAGAGAGAGAGAGAGAGAGAGAGAGAGAGAGAGAGAGATATTTCAATATTGGTAACCTCATCTTAAAAGAAAATAAACACGTAACTAGCATAGAAAGAAGCAAGTAAGGTAAGTTTGATCCCAATTGGATTGGACCATTTATCATCACACATAAGTATGGGCTAGGATATTACCGATTATCATCCCTTGAAGGAAATTTATAACTTGAGCCCCTTAATGCTTTGCATCTACATCCATTCTTTTATTAAAACAATTTCTAAAGCACCTTTTGTCTAACTTAATCTCATCCCTTATTTTACAAACTCATCACCTTCATCTCCTTAATTTAAGGACAACCAATTAAATAAAATAATCATGTGATTATCCATCATAGTTTTAGCTTAATCCTAAACATGGGTACCATAGCTCTACCCATGTCATGATTCTCATGGATACTTTTCATCCCTTGTAGAATGGATCCCCATGGTCATTGTCTCTTAAAAACTTTATCAAACAACATTTAACCTTATTATTCTATGGTTTTTCCCTCATAAATGAAAACCTTAAGCCTATATAACAACATCCATTTCTAAAAAAAAAAAAAAAAAAACTATTATGGTTCATATCCAAAATTACAAACTTCTCCCTTGAAAGACAACTATAAAAATCAAACAAATCCAAATCTTAGACCATTCCCTTGAAGGATGGCTAAGTCAAAAAAAATTCAAAAATAAATCACATAGAATCTTCCCACATTGATCAAATTCCCCAACCTATCAACCAAAAAAGCATAAAAAATACCCTAATTCAAAATTCAAAACATAAAAAATATATATATCCCAAAGAAATCTTTAATCAATTTTCACAAAGCATTAGTAGACTTCCTATGTTGAGCAGTCTATGCCAAAATAATACATGGAATTGTCTATAATGTTTCCTAGGTTACCTATATAAGGGGAAATCCATCCCCAAAAGAAGGTTACACTATCATCCATTCACCTATTTTATATATTCCCCTTTTTACCCTCTAAAATTAAGGGATTTTGAGCTTACTTGACACTACGTGGTCAAGTCACTACGATAATGTAAATAATAAAAGGGGCTTATGTTCATAAGATGACCCATATTACTATTGTTGTCCTTCCCCATGAAATAGCATCACATCTCCTTATTCATCATGACTACTTATTGACACATTCATTAAGGCATTTGTCTTATGTTTGATTAAATAATATCTTCTCATTTCTTTACTATTTTCACATATAGCATTTTAATCAAATTAATCTATAGGTTAAAGTGGTCTTAAACATTTTAAACCATCCATCATTACAAATAAGTGGCATCATGATTCACTTAATTGTGTTAGGTACATTTTATTTTACCATTATAAATAAAATAAACATACTATTGAACTTATGTGTTTTCTTATGTCACATTTTATTTCATCACTTATCCACATTATTTATTTAGGTATTTTTATTATCATGAAAAAATTATATTTACCCACATCATTTAATTATGATTCATTTAGGTGTTTTATAATCCTTTTTACCAATAAAATCAATACCAATCACATCATAGTCGTTATGATCAACATAACTAAACCATATCAACGTCAATCATCTCATCAACAATCATAAGTTAGCTAATTATCCATCACATAAACATCATCAAAAATTATTTATAATGCATGAATCAAACCAACATCTCATATTAGTTTCTAAATCACATCTATATGTTAGAAACTAATCAATCTTACTTATCATTAAGCATAAGTCAAACTAATTTATCACATGAAAATCATAACAAATTTTTATTGTGTATGAACCAAACCACATTTAATCAATTTTTTTCTAAATTAGATATTGATTCAATAAACAATGTTATCCAAATCACATATGCATCTAAATATGGGATCACGTAGATACATTAACTCATATCATAGATATCAAAATATGATAAACTACATCAAGCATACACTTACTAAAAGTAAAAATGCTAAACCATAGCCATAACCCAAACATGTCATCATAAAGCATCATAACATGAATCATCACATAAACATAATATAAATCACCATATAAATAACACCATAACATTATATCCCATCATCAATAAACATCATCAATAAACCATGTGTTGAATATATACATATAAATGTCCATGTTAATATCTCAAAATGATATGTACATCTCACTATAATGGATCACAAGCTAGAATCAAAATCATAATAGACCATAGTAGATAATAATATATTATGTGGGTGTACTATTGTCCCCAAAACCCTCTCCATATATGTGACCTATATGTGCACTTGTTGATGGTATGTGGTCTCTACCACCACTAGGTGAAATAAAGACTGGGCTCCTTGACATAACCTATTCTACTAGGTACTTAGTATACTGAGGCACATTCAAAACCACCCTAATAACATGCCCATTTTAATATCTTAGCTCCTCCACTGTAGTGGTGTATCTAATAAATGAAATGACCTGAGGTGGTCCCATGACATCTTCAATCTTGCTCAAAAATGGTTTATTTTATGATGGTCACCCTCTTGCCTACCTTAGAGCATCCCTCTCAATTGTAACTAAGGTTAAATGCACTTGTAATCCATCCCTCTCCTAATTAATAGTGATCAGTTGTCCTTGCACAATGTTTCTCTATTGAGCGATGGTGGATAGTTATACATGTAAGCTATCTCTCTTAGGTGTCCTCATAGCTAGTTACCCCTATGTCGTGTCTCTCTCCTATGTCATAGTGGTTAGCGATGCCTATAAAGTAACCTGCATTGATCTTGTAACATCCATATATGTAATAATTATTTATATATTAGGGGTTACATCCTCTATTTCCACTTTTAATTGTAGGGTATCATCTCTACCACCAAGAAATATAATTTGGATTCACCTTGGTATCATCAACTTCTATAAGATCAAGTATGTCCTCAAAAAGTGGATCCTCCTCTAATGGTTTTGGAAGGGGGAGTGGTGCCTCTACATCCTTTCACTATTTTTATCTTGGGAACACTCTTGGATCACCCTAAACCAAGCCAAACTATTACTACATGTGGTCAAAGGGTATCATATCTAACTCATGATCTCTCCTCCCATGTATCCATTTAATGCTCTAACGGTAAAATTATGTGCATGCAACCCCCTCCTTGATAGAAAACCCACATACAGTCTCCAAATGACCTCTCCATCCACCAAAATATCTAACCATTATCAGTACCATGCCACATCTTATACAACACCATCTACCCATCGAAGCTCTATATATAACCTCCACCTCATGAATCCAACTCTTAATCAAGACTTATGCCATGTATCCCATGGTAATCTAATTGGATGCAAAATTATGATGTGTGCATAAGCCCAATAATGAATTAGAAATCTCAAACTCATACCATACCTCTGATGCACTTGGTAATCTCAAATCTCTTGATAAACTTATGTCAAAAATGCTAGTACCCATATATAGACTATCATATCATTGTACATCTCCACTAGTACACTAGTCAAAACCTAGGGATACGTTCTACCACTCGAGTCTAGAAAATCATAGCATGTGACTGTTATCATCAACATCATCATCAATCTCCTCCTCTCTGTATCCAACTGATATAGGTCATCAAAGTAGAAACACTTAGAGGGTTACTGAGCCTCTACTACATCCTCACCATATAATAGATCCATATATGCATCCATCTCATCACCTCAAATTGGATCAATTTTTGACCTTGTATTAGTAACCTCAAGATCTTGTGCACATATTAAAATTTAATAATTATCTCTCTTTTAGTCAACCAAAAAGTGTTGGTGTCCATATCCCATCTCTTAATGAAGGCCACCAATATACCTACATCCCAAGGTATGTGATGATAGTATCGCATACCCCTAGACCCTCAACCATCATGTGGGCCCAATCCTTAGAATTTATCTCTTTGCAACTCCTAGAGAAATAATGAAACTTGATCCTACATAGTCAATAGAGTCCTTACTTGTAAGGTTAGGTCCTAGACTTAATACACCATGAACTATAAACAAATAACATTAAATATTCAACTACTTGCCTATTCACTCTATACATAAAATCAACCCATATTTTCTTACACAAGCTACACAAAGGAGCACTATTAGACTCCCCCCATGCTCATTTGGACTCTAAACACCTTTTTTTAATCCACCCTAACATAGTTTTCAAATCTCAACTTTCAACATCTAAAAATAGATCAAACCTCACCCATCCTAACCTATCACTTCACTTACCTTTTCCACAACCTCAATATCTACACATAATTCATGACCACACTACATCCCACTCCACCTATCCTTCCCATTTTAAAATAGGGATCAATACCTTTTTTATCACCTTATATATCAATTAAGGATCAATGTTAGTTGTTAATTAACTGACAATGACTCCTTATTGGCCATGATTAATGTTAATCTCTATCAAAACTAGGGTTGAGATTATAAACCCTAGATTTTTACTCAAACCAATAAAAACCCTAATTTCATACCTTTCCCCTAACCTAACCAAAATAATTAAGCTAATGCCACACCTTTAACTCTCACATAAATAAAATTAAACATAAAAACAAAAAATGCATCCACCTACTTTATCTTGGATCCATCTCCTCAGTATAACTCCACCTTCACTTGATGTCTACACTCTTGCACTCTACATGGACACTTCCTCCACATGACACAAATAAACATGCCACACCTAAACCCCTCACTCATGACACCCATACAATTGGTCCCCATGTTTTGTCTTCTCTATCCACCTATCCCATGCTTCCACATGCTCACATCACCCACTCGCCACTCTTAGTCATTTTAAAATGCAATGGCCAAATTTTTAGTCAACCATGCCCATTTATAAGGTTTTAGCACTAATTAATGTTAGTCTCTTCTCAAATGAGATTACTGATATCAATTCTTGGAGCATTAGATTGGCCATCATCAATTGAGACACTTAGGGTTTTTTAACAAACCCCCCTTACCCCTTACCCCCAACCACCACACCTACCCCCTTCAGTCTTTTTTATCCTACACAACTTAGCTCACTAATTTGCACACTCCCAACTAAACATTTTCATACCCATCCCATTATACCAACCATTCACATATTGGAACTAACCTTATTCTCCATCAACCTACCTAACCAATCACCTTATGCCTAGTCATTTTCTCCTAATAATTAAACATTTCATGACAAAATTGCTTTAGTCATTTTGACCACCTATCAACCTCACCATACTTAATACACACATGTTACTTTTATGTGCAGTCTTTTAGGTGCATTAGAGCATGACCACTTATAGTCTTGAAACCTACAAAAAAATTATCTTCTCAGGATCACATCCTATTTTTGGATCCCTAAGACATTGTATACCTCCACTAAGAGACTTGACTTTATAGGTGTAACCCATATCATCTAAGCTTGATGTTGTGGCCTGGTTCACCTGTCACTTGTTCTTCTTAGTGAAACTATATTTACCAATTATTTAAACTATGGTATCCTTGTCTATGCATGATTTATGATTTCACACTTCATGATATTATGTGTTCTCATTTGCACTTAAATGCCTCTACCCAACCAACCAACCTTGTCACCAACTTATACACTTGTCAAACTCAAACTTGATTACATTTCACCTCATCGCTTCCTAGTTTAAGGGAGAACACCTCCTTCCATAACTAGTTATAATTTAATATGTATTATTCATGTATAAATAAAACTAAGATTATAAAGAATAATATCTCAAAATAATTGAAACTTACAGTTATATTACATATTTTTATTCTCCCTCCATAACATGAAGACTTCATCCACTTAAGACATTTATTGATCTTTTAAAAGTAAAATACAAATAGACACAAGAAGTAAACAAATAAAAAACAATAAATAAACAATAGAAAAAAAAGAAAAGAAGCAATGAAACCAAAAATAAAGTAGTAAATCTGGAAGGAAGCTAATTGTGAAACAACTTTAAATGATGGCCATTAATTGAATAATGTAACTAATTCCCACCAAGATATTTCAAGTGAAAACATTATTTTTAATTATAATTGGAAGATAATAATGACCAAGCCATAATGAATCAAATTTATGATGTTTACTAGGATATTCATGAAATTTGTCTCAATATAAAACTAAATCAACAACTTTGAGTTTTTTATTGGAAATTTTCTTATCAAAAAACTTTTTCTTTTTTTGTTTAGCCTTTTCTACTTTTTGTAATTTTTTTACTATTGATTCATCAAGAGATATTAAAACATGTAATATTTACTCAATCAAATTAGTATCTTCAAAAACATATTATAAAGTAGTTCTTACTGAATAAATCTGAAGTTCTATTGGTAAAGTGGTTTCGAATACATATACCAACATGAAGGGTGAAGAACTAGTTACCACCTTGACAATAGTTCTATTAACCCATAAGGCTTTAAAAATTTTAAGATGCCAATTTCATTTATTTTCACAAACTAAGTTTTCAGTGATTGAAATCAGATTTTATTTATTGACTCAGCTTGACCATTACTCATAGGGTAATATTTAGATAAATGACTAGATATAATAGAATATTTTCCCAAAAATTCTAGAAACTCATTTGAAATAAACTGAGAACCATTATTAGATATTATTTCATAAGGAACTCCAAATCTAGATAAAATTTGATTTTCTATAAATGAAATTACTTCACTTATTACATAACTTTTAAGAGATTTAGGTTGAGGTCATTTAGTGAAATAATATGTTATTGTTAAGATATATATATATATATATATATATATATATATATATATATACATATACCTACTAATGAAAGAGAGTGTATATCTACAACAAAATTAATATCCCATTTCATGAATGGTTTTTAGGTATCATAGGATTTAAAAGCATTGTAGGTAACTTATCTTTACCAATAAATAATTGCCATGGCATACAAGAATGAACTAGCTTATAAGCATCCTCAAATAATGCAGGATAATAATAACCTGATCATAAAATCTTACAAGTAGTTATTTTTGAAAAATAATGACCACTATTATTTCATTCATGATAACATCTAAGAACCTTTTGGGTTTGGTCATTTGTAAGGCACCTTAGTAAACACCATCTCTATTTCCATAAAATAATAATTTTTCTAGTAAACAAAAATTTAAAGATCTTAAGCATAAAGAATGTCTTTGTTTCTTATCAAAATTATCAGGACAAGCTTTATTTTGAAAATAGAATACTATGTCATAATACCAATCATTTTCAAAAAGCATACAATCCCATTCATTAATTTCAAGACCAAATTTGAAATTTTTATAAAAATTAGATATTTTCATGGTCCTTAAATGAGGCTTTGCATTCAAATTATCATCAATTGACAAGAATAAAACATTAATACTTAAATAAGTGTTTTGAGATAAATATTTTCCCAAGTCATTACTTTTAATTATATTTGAAGTTTCAAATTTGAGATCAAAATCTTGAATTTGTAATATCCATTTTGCAAGCCTTCCTTGAATGGTTGATTGTTTCAAAAGATAAGATAAAATAGGTATGTTATATCACACTATAACTTTGTTATCCATTAATAAATAATGAAATTTGATTAAAGAGGAAACTAATGAGAAAACAAATTTCTCAATAAGAGTGTACCTAGTTTTAGCATCTTTTAATACTTGACTCATATAACCAATTAGTTTTTGGTCATTATTTTAAAATTATTGCATATTAACAGATCCAATTGAAATTTTAATATCATTAACATATATAATAAATGATTTATTTAAATCTAGTTCAACAGGTACTAGAGCACTTACAATGGCATCTTTAATTTTATTAAATACTAAATCAACACTTTTATTCCAAGCATAAAATTTATCTTTCTTAAGTAATAATTGTAAAGGATTAGATTTATCAACAAAAATTGATATGAATTTCCTAACAAAATTAATTTTAACAAAGAAATATCCTAAACTAGATTGATATTTAAGTGGAGGTAACTCTTTGATGTCTTTAATACATTAATAATCTATGTAAATGCCATATTTAGTAATTATATGTCCTAATAATTTACTTTTAGTAACACCAAAAACTGATTTCTTTGGATTTAAAGAAACACCGTAGTTTATACATCTTGTGAATACTTCATGAAGATGATCTAAATGATTTTTATGTTTTTTTGAATGAATAGTGAGATCATCAAGATAGACCTAAATAACAATGTCAATTAATTCATCAAATGTAACATGCATAACTCTTTGAAAATTAGCTCCTGCATTCATTAGTCCAAATGGCATTCTATTATAATAAAAATTTCCTCTACAAGTATTAAAAGTTGTTTTATGTCTATCTTCAGGATTTATAAAAATTTGATTATAACTAGAAAATCCATCTAATATAAATCATTTCAAACCCTACAACTTGTTGTAAAATCTGGTATATACTTGGTAAGGGAAAATTATCTTTAAGACTAGCCTTGTTTAAGTACCTAAAATTAACACATAATCTAATATCACCATTTTTATTTCTAACTGGTACTAAATTATCTACCTATTCAGAATACTTTATAGGAAAAATGACACTAGTATCAATCACTTTATCTAGCTCTTTATTAATGGTGTCCTCTAAAAAAGGGCTAATTCTTCATGTTTTTTATCTTACAAGTTTAATAACAAGTTTTATAGGTATATCATGTTTAATAACATCAGTATTATAACCTTTAATATCTTTATATGACTAGGTAAACACACCAATAAAGTCTTTGAATAATTTGATAAATTTCACCTTTTCACTTGTAGTACATTGAATTATTAAATACACATATTTAGGATCCTCTTCCATTCCTAAATTAATAGGATTAGTTTCACGTATAATTATCCTACAAAGTCTTCTATTCTATAAATTTTGGGCTGATCATTAGGTGTAAACATGGATTCCAAACTTACTAAACAAGTAGGCAATTTATTTGTACTTGATTGTATATAATCTCCATAATTTAATACATAATCATCATGATTAAAATAATTTACTTTAATAAATGAATCTATGTGTTTATCATAGCTAAAAATAGGCCAACTATCATTTAAATGTAAGATTTGAGGTCAACATTTTTTAGAAAATAGAAGTATGTGATTGGTTCACTCTCACTTAGTGTTGGGCTTGAATCAAAAATATCAAACTTATCATCTCTATTATTATATTCTCTAAGTATGTGAGTGATAGTAAAAGCTTCAAAATGTTCAAGCAAATACCAAACTTTTTGAGTATAATTATGTAAACAAGTTTGGTTATTCTTGTAAACTTTTAAAACATGTCTAAAAATTAATTTAAAATCTCTAAAGACTTTTAAATGTTTGATATTAATCTCAATATCTTTTTCCAAACCTAAACATAATGCTTCAAATTAAACAATATTATTAGTGTTTACAAATTATAATTTTTAAGCATAATTGAATATCTTACTGATAGGAGAGATTAAATAAATTCTAGCACCATTTCTTGGTTGAGAATAGGCTCCATCAAAATATAGTGACCATATAATGCTTTTATCAAATAATTCTTCTTACTAATTTTATTGGTTCATCCAAGTTCATTAGCTCATAAGTTCCAATACCTATTTCAACATAGGCAATAGTGGAAGGAATAGATGATTCTATAAGTATACTAAACCAATCCTCTCTTTTTATAAAAATAATCTCATTACTTATGGGAACCCATGAAATATATTTTTTGACAAACGCACTTGTTATTTTTTACCAATCTCTTCCTAATATTATAGCATAATTGCTAGGAATGTCTAAAATTTGGGCATTAGGCATACATCAAATTCTTTCATCTTGAGTAATTTTAATGATTATATCCTAAAACTTACAACAACTTTTAGTTTGTCTTGAATCAAATCTACTAAGTTTCTAATTATCAATTTCATAAGAAATGCCAAATTGATCTATAATAAATTTAGGCATTATATTATTTGAATCTTCTATATCTAGGAAATAATTATGAATTGATTTATTAGCAATTTTTATTGAAACATAAAAAAGAGGTATATAATCTGTAGGAGGATCATTATTTTGATAAAAATATATATGTTTGTTCATTACTATCTTCGTCTTGTAATACTACATCATTTTTAGAATTTAGATTCTTAATAGCTTCATTAATTTTATCAAGTTGTCCTAGAAGGCTAGATTTTTATAATAATTAAAAGTCTAGATTTAATTTTAGATAAATTGTTAATTATATTATAAGCTTCAACATCAATTTGTTGAGTTTGAATATAATTATTAGGCTTATAAGGTTGATGTTGAGTATTATTATAACTAGTTAATAAAAGAATATTTTTAGAAGAATTATTAGATGAATTATTTGAAGAATTATTCTGAGTTCCTTTACCTATATCTTTAAAAGAAGAATTTTTATTTGTTGTATTATTATTTTGAGAATAATTTTAATATTTGTTTTTATTATTAACAACATAATCACCTTCATTTTCTAATGGATCATCAAGAACACACATGTTTATGTTATCTACTAGATCAACGGATATACTATCTTTCCCTTGAATAATTTTTTTTAAAAATTTAATAGTAATACATGAATCTAGATCATGATCCAATTCACACACATTGCAGTAATGAGCAACTTCTTTATTTTTATTTCCATTTAAAATAATGCTTATATTATATGAGGAAGGTTCATCATTTAATTATGTTTTAACAGTGACCAATTCATTTTCTAGACTTTTAATGGATTTTTAAAAAATTGCATTATTTGAATTTAGACCTACAAAAGACCTATCTTTAAACCCAATACATTTAAGTTTATTTTCATATTCAATTCAAAATGTTACAGTTTCATTGTATTTCATAATGTCTTTATCCTCTAAGGCCATTTTATGTTTCAAAGGTAAATTACTACAAAAGTAAAGTTTGGATAATTTCTTAGAAGGTCTAAGATCATGAGTAATATTTTGACACAACTTAGTAAATCTAGTAATGAAATGATATATGGTTTCACTTGGATCAAGAGAAAAATTTACAAGATCATTGACTAGGTCTAAATCTTCCTTAGCTTTTCTAAAAGATAATTCTAACCAATATTCAATATTTTCTAAGTAATGATAGCTTTGACAGGTAACATAACAAAATCTTAATAAACTTTCCCTTTAAGTGTTTGAATAAAAATTCTTAAGTAAATATTTTCACCTGTTATACCAAGAGTAACACAAAATAACTTAAATACGTCTAAATAATCCACCCAAGATTCCCCAGAAGCTCTAGAAAATTTTAGTATATTTAATATTTTAATGGAAGGTAACTTACCTTGATGATTTCTAATGTTAAGTATATTTCTATAAATCCATGGATTTAATGTTATTTTTTTGTTTTGCTTCATCTTCAGAACTAGCTTCATCTTTAGTGAGATCATCCTGATCTCTATTGTTTTATAGACCTTGAATTGTATCTTATAGTCTCAAATTTTATTGATCTTCCATTGGATGCTTCAGTAGCCTCTTCTACTTGAATTGGTTGATTTTCTTGAACTTGATTAGATTGACTCAAATTTGTATTAATAGGTTTAGATGGCATAACCAAATCATCAAACAAATAAGAATCAAAAAGAAAATGAGTTTTAGGTATAGGATTAGTAACTAAAACCCTTCCTCTATCTTCTCAAATTCATCTATTTATATCAAAAATGTGTTGTTGATTTTTATGAATAATATTGGCATACCAATTTACCTTAAATTATACAAGTTCTTCCTCTTAATTTATCACTCATATGATATACTGAAGATTATAAGACTGATTATACCATGCATAATAATTTAAATTAAAAGTAACATCAACTTGATCATCAATAATATTAATTCTATTAGAGGTATACTCACTGACAGGGGGTGAATCAGTGATGCTAGATAATCCAATTAAATTATCAACACTTAATTATTCATCATACATCAACTTATTCAAGAAACATAAACATGAAATCACATACATCGAAATCATGCATAAGAGCATACATCACATGAACACATCATATATGTGGGAACCCCTCTTAGGGGATAAAACCCACTGAACCCTATAAGATAGAATACAATATTATAATAATAAGTTATAATATTTAGAATAGAACCAAATAATCAAGGAACACCCATCCTTTAGTTTAGTGAGATATCAATCCCACAAGGAGTTATTGTCCCTATCTAGCTGAGCACCCTCAACAACTAGACCTTAGAAAGCTTTACCTTGTAAGAAGGAATCAACCCCCTGAGAAACCAAGCACCCACTTAGCTACTTGAACAGATCACCTTGAACACTTTTTTCTACTCTTCAATTGATGATGATCACCTTTGTCTACTCTCTTCACCTCCAATCTTTTTCAAGATGTCTCTGGAACTAACTTACTCAAATGACCTCTTCTAGGCTCATTAGGTCCCATGACTTGTGTATCCTATTTTATAAATTGATTAGATAAGCATGTTTGATATTTTTCACACTTATATGGTCTTAACTAACCTGTACCTTCTCTTTTAAAAGTTCTCTTCTTCACTTGAATCCACACTTGCATAACTAGCTCAATTAGTCTAATTAGACCTTGTACTTATACCACTCTCTTCCTTTAACCCATCTTGGTCAACCAAGATGATTTAATTATTGTAAATACACTTAACATAGGTACATACTAAAATTACATGTGATAACCACACTCTTCATACATTTATCATTACCTCATTAGCCCCAAACCACCATTAGGTCTTGGTGAGACCTAAAATAATTAGGCCTTCATACTCACACATTACATGTGAGACTATTTGGACCACCTTCATCCTTTAAAAATTATTTTAACACATAAAACCTATCTAAAAAATACACTTTATCACTCCCTCATGTGTCCATGCCACCTATATCACCAATTAAGCACTTAAACCTACCAAGTAGGTCTCTTCGCTCTTTGGGTCTTCATACATAGAAAACATAGTCTCAAAATTATGAAGTAAACACTTAAGTATTTCACATAGACATATGATTATATCACATGGGTGAACCCTTAAGGACCTATAAAATAATTCCATGTGACTTAGGCACTCCAACACAATATCTAAGGACTCAAATCAACTCTTAAAAAATGACCACTCAGACTGGTCACACACAATCAAACTATTTTGACTCTCCACAATTGATAATGGGTAAAATATGAAAATCCATGAATTATAATAATAATTAGATAATTATATAACATCTTCATACTCATTTTATTCCTTAAATCTAATTATAACACCTTCAACTTACCTCTACAAGATGGTCACTCAAACTGTCAGTGTATTAAATAAAAATAATCAACTTTTAATCCTTTGTTCATACTAAATATGGATTGGTTAAACCTAAAAAATACACATGGATAGTATTTTTGTACTTTAAAACATTATTCAATAGTTATTTCATCTTGAAATAATAAAATAATATTAATAAAAACTCAATTATCCTTCTTGATTCACTTGCAAAACATGGTCAAACACACAATCAACTTTAGAGCTCAATATCTTTGACTTTACAAATATTCAAAACTTATAACCAATTTATATAGATGTTCCTTGAATTAATTTAAAAATTTTCCTTTAACACCACCATGAAATTTATCCTATATCAAAATATATATCTCAAAAACTACAAACTAGTTTTCCTTCACAAATTTGAATATTTAAATTCCAACTATCACTATGTAAATGTTAAACATAAGAAACTTTGACCTCATCTCATACTCCTTATCAAATTTGAAAAAACATGATACATCAATCTCCTTGAGATTACCCTAGTCTTTACCTTAAAATTCTTACCATTGATCTTAGATCTTCACTTCCATGATTGTGCCACTTAGTAGTTTTGCATCCCCTCTGCATACCCTATAGTCAGTCTTTCAATGAAATTTTACCACTTGGCAGCCCTACATGCCTTCTAATCACATTGACTATTTTAATCCAATGAAATTATTCCAATTGTAAAACCCACATGTAATCCTGACTATTTGAATCAATACACTCCATTGGATCATAATCTACATGATCATGTGCTCACTGTTGATCTCTATCTGACAAGTTTCATGCTCATCGTTAAATTTTCTACTCAAACTTTGTGATTATGACACATGTCACTAGCACATATAATCTTAAATATTTGAATTTGAACCATTCCATTGGATCCTTATATATTTATATTAAATGCTCACCATTAGATCTATGATATGATTAAATTCCCAACATAGATCTTTGATATCACAAATTTGGCTAGTATGGAAACTTGGTAAACTATGTATGAGAGGCCAACTTTGTACCTTAATAATTGTTACTACATTCCATGTCTAGACCTGAAATTTAAAAAATATTATCTCCTCATATATTTTAATCTATCCATATATCAATATGCTCTTGAAACCTTCACATGTGTGAAATATGACATTATCAAACTACTTACTCAACTTTATCTATCAAGATGACTACTTAAACCTAGACACTCTAATAACTATTCTAATGAATTTTATTCACTTATATAAGCACTCTAAGAACTAATAACACACCATAGGGTCTTTGAAACATGTCCATATCATCAATATCATCCATAAATTGCCTCATTATGTCAAACACTCTCCAAACCATCAATCTGATCACTTTGTCATTAATGCACTAATACCACATGTTCTCTTTAACATCAATGATAATCAAACATTAATGACTATACAAAAAATATCCCCCTTTATCATTTATGGAAAAACACCCTTAGAATGACTTCTTACTCATTTTAACTTATTCATTCTGATATTTCTCCCCCTTTGACATTAAGGATAAAGGGTCTCTTCCTCAACATGTCAACAACCATTCCTTAGCATTATGTATGCATTCAAATAATATTTAAGATGATCATGATACTTACATATTTTTAATCATATGAATAAATGTATCCCCCTTTTATATGCACTAATCTAAGCTTGGAATTATCTGATACTTAGACCTATCTACCTATAGAACTCACAAGATCTATTCGCTCATATATGAAGATTCAATACCTTGTCAAAATACATGACTTGGTTTGATGAATTCATCATGTCAATCTGATTTAAATTCATAATTTTAGTAGACATATTCACACTTCCATTATGATTGAATCATAATCACATATGTTCCCCCTCACATCATGTATAACTCTTCAAAACCTTCAAATTATCTAAGTTGGCTCCCCGTAACTCCATGATTCACCTGTATCATGACATCTTTATCAAGTCTGCTTAATGAACTAGGTCTAACAATAATAGTTTAGTCAAAAATTCTTATGGAAACATCTTATCTTCAAAACACTGTGACATCCATGGCATACACAACTTGTCATCTACATAACTTTGAGACCTTCTTCATGATATCAAAGATATGACAACACATTCTCCTCATACTCCATATCAACCTTGTCTTTAGTCTTCATTATTTAATCAATTTAAGCAATTGACAAGTTCTTACCTTTAGGACCAAAAACCTTGAAAACACCTTGAGCACATTTCAACAAGATCAACATACCTTTCTATGTAATAGAATATCTTGATAACTCACCATCCTTGATCAGACACTTGGAAACCTCCATTTTTTTTCCTATAAACCTTCATAACCATCATCTTCATTCTTCACCATTTGACCAAATAGACCATCCTTTATATTTGATCAAAATTTAACTTTAGGATCACTATTTTTGAAGATATCTTATCATGTCCTTCCATTGTAAACTAAAAAATCTTCTTATGACCTTTCTTATCCTTCAACATCAATCAAAGCTCAATTGCTTTCCACCATACTTCATTTTACTTTTCAAGTATATCCTTGAAGCCTAGATAGAGACACCCTAACCCACAATATCCTAGAATAATGTGAAACTAGGAGTTGCCCACAACTTCTCATACTCTTTCTCCTCCTTAGTCATATGATTTTGATAGTTCTTCTTCTTCTTCTTAGTCTTAAGAAAAGCAACATGCTCACCCACTATAATATTCTCCTTTTCTTCTAAGATTGGATTGATAACATGTGGAGATAACATAGATTTATTACATACCTTTTCAACTAAAGAATGAACCTCATCAATAGGAATTGATAACTGATGTTCTTTACATGAAACTTGATCAATAACAATAGGATGTTCTCTTGGATCCATACATATCTCAAAACTAGCCTCAAATAGCAATTTGGTCTTTTCTTTGAGCTTAACTTGAACTAACTTTTGATTCTCCTTTTCTATCTAGAAAAATGATTCATTCTCTTGGAATTTTTTAACCTTATTCATATTTGACTCCTCTTTTGCTTTAACAGGAAGTCCACCTTGATCTTTTAGATAAACTGAATTAGTTTTCTTAGTCTTCACTTCCTTAGGATTCCATACCAAGGATTGATCTTTATTGAGAAATCTAGGATGTCTTTGCACCTTCTTATGACTTAAGAGTTTGATTTTATAATATATTGCAATATAAACAACTTGATGATAATAGAAATAAATAACATCCTTCATACCTTCCATGTGATAAATATTATGAATACCAACAAACATGCCATCTTGTCTCTTAGGTTCATTATGCTCAATCTTAATTGTCTTAGGTTTTCATACCTAGGTTAGTCTTTTCCCATGTATTATGGGGTAAAATTTAGTAATATGTCCCATGTCAGGACAATTATATCAAACTAAATTATCCATACCACTAGTTGACCAGTTGCTCTTTATTCTATAGTTTCTTGCCTTATGACCAAACCTATGACAAGCATAACAATGACTATTAAAAGATATTTCATACCTCATGGCACTTGGATGCCTAATGGATTTTTTATTTTTGATCATGTTTCTTACATCCTTATTATAGTGAGTTGACCTATCTTTCTCTTTTTTAGCCTTGTTTACCTTGATAATAAATTGTTCATGCTTATCCTTCAATGAATCTAGCTTGGTTTCAATTAAACACTCTCATCCTCTTTATCTCTCATACTTAAACTTGTAGCCTCTAACTGAATTTTGAGAACTTAGATAGTCTCCTTATCACTATTATATTCTTTATCCATGTTATCCTTCAATCTACATGTTTTCTCTTCAATAATATTTACAAAATAAATATTGGAATTCAACTCATCATGCTCATCTTTACTTAAACTCAACTTGGCATTTATCTCTTCTAATTAAGTTTTGAGAAGTCTACATTCTTCCTATTTTGAACTCACATTAGTCTTTGTAACCCTTAATTTATCCTCAAGATCTTGCATGGTCATCTTCTCTTCTTTGATTATTTCACTTAATCTCTCAAACTTGGTTTGAAGATGACTTATCTTTTCACTATGTTTTTTGATATGTTCATTAACCTCTCCATGCCTCATCTCATGCTCATCATCATTTTAATTATAATTACTCTTCCCAGTCTCAATATGTCTAATATGTTCTTCAATGCTTTTGACCATTGATCTTAACTCAATATTTTATTTTCTTAAATGCTTAGCCATCTTATTACCTTGGATCACCTTCAAGTGGTTAAACTTGCACAAAAGGTCTTGCTCTAATACCAATTCTTAGAGGTATAATCATTGAGAGGGGGGTGAATTAGTGATACAAGATAATCCAATTCAATTCCAAACTCTTAAACACTCAACATAAAACAACTTGATCAAGTAGTATAAACATGAAACCTCATGCATCCAAAGGATACATAAGAGCATATATCACATGAACACATCATATATGTGGGAAACCCTCTTGGAGGATAAAACTCGTTAAACCCTTAAAGATGGAATATAGTCATATAATAAAAATATCCATCATTTATACCAACACTAACTGATCAAGCAACACCCATCTCTTAGTTTAGTGAGACACTCCCATAAGGAGTTAATGCCCCTATCTAGCTGAGCACCTATAACAACTAGACCTTTAGTAAGCTTTACCATTCAAGGAGAAACCAACCCCCTAATAAACCAAGCACCCACTTAGATACCTAGATATATCAACTTGAACACCTGTTACTACTCTTCAATTGATGATGATCACCTTTGTCTACTCACTTCACCTCCAATCTCTCTCAAGCAGCCTTTAGGGCTAACTTACTTAAATAGCCTCTTCTAGGATAATTAGGTCCAATGACTTGTGTGTCTTTCTACATCAACTTGATCAAATAAACATTTTTTTATCTTTTTCACAATCTGATGGTCCTAACTGACCTGTGCCTTCTCTTTCAAAGTTTCTCTTCTTTGCATGAATCTGCACATTCACAACTAGCATAATTAGTCTAATTATGCCTTATATTTATATCATTCTTTTCCTCTAACCCATCTTGGTTGGACAACATGATTTACATATTTGAATCACCTTTAACATAGGTCCATACACATCTTAATATTGTAGGCTAGAATTTCAACCTTATGGGAGAGTTTTTAGTATCTCTCACTCTTAACTACGATATTAGAACAACCTCAGGCTATGGCTATCTTGTAATGAGGTTAAACCTCCAAGATTTTTAATGAGGTTAGCTCTTTATATGTTTCACTTTAGCTTGTTTCCCATAGTAAAATCTAATATTGACTAAGGAAAAGGGAGAGAAATATAACATGAAAGTGAAACCTAAGCTAAGGATGGTGATGCACCAAAGATTAAATGATCCACTTTCAGCGTAGAAGCCTTAATGACTACTAATGAATTTAACCAAGACACAGACTAATCTAATCCTATCTCAAGGCCACAAGCATAAGTTTTTGTATGGAGGTTGAAGGTATACCTTGTAATTTGAAGGATAGAAAGAAATAGGTCTATGTAAGACACTATAAACTTTTGACACTTCAAGAAGGTACCAATGTCTAACACTTCACATAACCTACAAGTAACCAAAATAATTGAAGAAAGGTGCATAGAGGATTCATAGATGATGAAAAGAGACATACATTATGCAATTTAAAACCCCAATAATGCACACTTTACTCAAAACTAGAATCCAAAAATTTATCTTATTGCTTCAAGAGAGTGTTACAAGGAGATTTTGATAGAGTAACTCTATCACCAGTTGAGGGATATCTTTTTAGACTCAAAAGCCTCTATATATATCAAAAAAGGATGAGAGAAGAGGGGGTTTATATGAGTGGATGGAGAAGGGGTCATAATTATCAAGATCTTTACTATTTTAGATTAAGGTAAAAATAGGTTTTGAAGGGACCCCGAAACCCTACACAAGGAGAAAGATAAACCTTAAAGCACAACTAGGTTAACAAAAGAACATGATTACATAATAGTACCTATACCAGGTTTTATAGAGACCTGTTACCCACAAATATGACCATGAAAAATAGCTGTCAAAACATTGATTTGAAAGTTAACCAACTGGAACAACACGCTGAACAACCATCCAGACCAGTAACCAACAAACCAAAAAAGCGACCAGATTATAGCCCCCAAAAAACCAGTCAGCAAAAGGGATCTTTGGATGAATCTTTTAAGTTAAGATTTTTCTTTTTGCATGACCAAAGATTCATATCTAGAGGAGGGACCAAAGGCTTAGACTTTTTTCTCCTAACTGTTGTCCAACCATCCTTTACCTTAGCTACCTCATTAACCCATGCCTCAAAAGACAATGATCTTTGGACTTCAGTGTGCATAAACTCCTTTTGAGAGTCAAACATAGTCTGGCTCTTAGAAATATCCTCCAAAATAGGGGAAGAGACCACCACCTCCTTCTCTGGCTCAATTGTATCACTAACCATAGCCTCTACAGGGGCTTCATTAGAATGATTCCTCTTCATCTTCCGATTCAGATTGCGCACTTTCCTCATTCTTGGTCTTAGATTCTGTTGTTGCTTCCAGAGGTTGTTTGTCCATGCTATGTTCAGAGAAATCCTTAGGCCACCAAGAAGGTGAATGTCTGGGATTGGATTTCCCAACAACACAATAAGCAGCAATATGTCCCGTCTGGTGACACTTCTTGCATCGAAAAGGGATCCCCTCATAATCCAAGATTTGTGTTGAGATCTTTACTATTGTCTTCAATATAATTTGCATTTAAAACATGTAACTACCTTGATCATGAGATGAACCACCTAAGATCATCGTAAATCTCCTTGAGACACTCGTGCATTTAAGTCTCCCTTTCAAAACTAATAGAGTCATGTAGAAGGTAGATTCATGTCCTTTCCAATTGTAAATGATTTGATCTTTGCATTTAAAACTTGGTGTGTTCCTTCACTTTGTATGTTCTGCATATTAAGAATGAAATCCCCAAATTGTTGAATCTATACTGAGCTATGTTACTTCTACATTGAGTGTTTTTAGATATGATGGCCATGTCAAAGGATGAGGGACTCTCCATTACTTTCACCTAGCAACTCCTACTTTGAAACCTAGACTAGAGCTTTCCTATAAATGGAAAACCAATCTAAGGACATTAGTTTTTCTATATCCATTTATGTCGATGTAAGTCTATAGATTTCATAGCTTCTTTTAATCTTTATTAGGTCTAAAAGGCCTATTTTTTAGACCCATCTTTGATGTCTATGCAAACATCTCAAGCTCTTAAAATCCAAATAGCTACTTGTAGGGGTTTAGATTTTGACATTTGTGGTCCTATCAAGGGATATTTGAATTCCAATGGCTATTTACTAAGCTTAAACTTTGACACTGGTGTGAATATCACTAATCCTTTTGGTTCATTTCCTTTAGACACTTTCCCATGGGATCGACCCTTCAGACACTTTGTTCGAAGGAAAACATGTCTTCAGACTTTTTCCCCAAATAATTTCCCTTAAATAATTTCCTTTGACTTTTTACTAAGTATCCTTTTTCAAAGGGAAAGTACCTTTCAAACTTTGAAAAATGCCCTTTTTCTAAGGGAAAGTACCCTTAAAAACTTTTTAAATGAACCTTTTACCCTTTTGAAAAGAAACCTTCAGATTTTTGAAATGGAGCCTTTAGCTTTTTGAAAATATCTTTTACTTTGGGATAATTTTTTTGAAAGAAATATACCTTTATAAAAATTATCTCGGACAATTTTCCTGAAGGAAATGTGTCCTTTAGAAAATTCCTTTAGCCTTTTTGACTTTAGCCTACTTATTTTGAACTTAGTTTTTGTCCTTTCCCTTTGGAAACTCCTTTAAAAAATCTACTTAATGCCTTTTATAACTTGGAAATGGATCATTTTCTTGAGAAAACCCCTTTGGCTTTTCCATTTTAGACCATCAAAACTTTGTAATGGACCATTTACCTGAGAAATGAATCCTTTAAAAAAATGAACTGACCCATTCCCTTGATAAAAATACCCTTCAAAGTTTTGAAAAGAACCTTTTTGCCTTTGGAAATACCCTTAAAAAAATGCAAATGGCCTTCATCTTTTTTAAAAGTACCCTTTGGAAAATTAAAAATACCCTTTGGCTTTTCGAAAAGAACCTTTTCCCTGAGAAAAGATATCTTTCAAAATTTTGTAAGTGCCATTTCCTTTGGGGAATCGAAAAATACCTTTCATAAATTATTTCAGAGAAAATGTCTAAAAAAATTTCTTGATATTTGAACAAACAAGCTAAGGCAAAAAATCTTGAAGAAAGAACACTTGGCTAAAAAATAAAATATTCCTTCGAGAAGATTATGCAAATAATTTTCTTGAAAGGAAACTACTAAAACTTAGATTAAAATTAGGCTAAAAATAATTTACCTTTCACTTAGTCTTCATATGTAGTCTAAAACAATTAACAAGTAAATAATTATCCAAATAAAAAAAATTGTACTTAGCTCTTTTAGTCTACGAGATCTTCTAGGTTTGGGATTGAACTGCTACTTGATCCTGTGAAGTCTCAAAACCATGAAGACTTACTCAGATCCTTCATCTTTGCCACATTGAACCTTCTTCAAATATTTATTATGTGGGCCAAAAATGGCCAAAATTTACATGTGAGAACCACACACTTCATAATTCATTCATTACCTCATTAGTCCCAAACCACCATTAGGTCTTAGTGAGACCTAAAATAAATAGGCCTTCAAACTCACATGTTACATGTGAGACTACTTGGACTACCTTTATCCTTTACCAATGCTTCAAAAAAATCAAAAATATTTATAATATCTCCTTAATTAATCTCATATGGGTCTATGCTACCTATAACACCAACTCACACCTTGAACCTACCAATTAGGTCACCTTGCTCTTCAGGTCATTAGACATAGAAAACATAGTCTTAAACTTCTTAAGAAACTACTCAAGTGTTTCACATATCCATATTATTATATCATATTGGTGAACCATCTAATAAATTTTAAATACCTCCATGTGATTTAGACACTTCAACACAAGCTCTAAGCACTCAAATCAACTCTCATAAAATGACCACTCGGACTAGTCATACACAGTCAAAATATAGTTATAATATTTTGACTCTCCATATCTAATCAAGGGAAAAATATGATAAGCAATTCATTTTAATAAGTTTTATATAATTATATAACATCTCCATTCTCATTTTCTTCTTTAATTCTTCTTAGAACACCTTCAATTCACACATGTAATATGGTCACTCAATCTGCCAATACATTCAATAAACACAGTGAACTTATAAGCCTTTATACATACTAAATATGGATTAATTAAACCTCAAAAAAACATAAAAATTTCATTAATGGATTCTAAAACACTATATAATAGTTATTTTTCCTTTAAACATCAAGACATTATCAATAATAACTCAATTATCCTTCTCGGGTCACTTGCAGACCATGGTCAAACACATAGTCAACTTTGAAGCTCAATATATTTGAATTTCTAAACATTAAAACCTTATAACTAGATTATTTGGATGCATCTTGAATTCCCATTAAATTTTTATTTTTACATCACCATTAAATTATGCATATATCAAATTTTATATCACAAAGACTTTAGACTAGTTTTCCCTCATTAATTTAAATATTTGAATTCCAATAGACACTGAGTAAATATTAAATATCAGACACTTTGACCTCATATCATGCTCCCTAGAAAATTTTACCAAATACACACCATATATCTCCTTGGATTATCTTGGTCTTTATCTTGTAATTCTCACCATTAATCTAAGATCCTATGTTCCATGATTATACCACTTGGTAGCTCTTCATGCCTTATGTGCACCCTATACCATTCAGTCAATGTGCTTACACCACTTAGAATATTTGCATCCCTTCTAAGCATCCTTTGAAATATTGATTAAATATGCACCATTTTATTACTACTAACAAGATCATGTGCTTTGTTATATCAATATTTGGTCAGATTAAATGCTCACCACTAGATCTTGATTTGATTAACGCTCACCATTAGATCTATCTAGACTATTTGACCCTATAATTCAACATAGTTAAACTTGATGGTATATGGCCCATCATAGTCTAAAATATCAACTTTTAAGTTTTATAAATTGATATATAAATAATTCAAGAGTCCAAATCGTTAGGGTACTTTCATGGCACTATAGACAACATCTCCATGAAATCCTTTGACCTCAGTTAACTTTTTGAGTACCTAAAATGAATGCAAAAACTTGTTATTTCATTCATATCTACATGATGTGCAATGATGTTCTATATTCTCTTAAGATATAATATGTTTGTTTCTCTTTGTAAATGATCAAGTGACACACCAAAACTTCACCAAGACATCTATGGATGCTTTATAACTTTTTTATCCTTACATACCTGCAAATGTTCCATATCTCTCCAAGTTATAAAAGACAAATTATTTATCATTAATGCACTAGAAACATATGATCTCTTAGAAATTAATGACAACCTAATACCTCAATGACCATGATCAACAATCTCCCCCATTATCATTGATGGAAAAACACCCTTACAATGACTTCATTTGAATAATGACTTCATTTTAACTCCATTCTAATCTTTCTCCTCCTTTGACATTAATGAAAAAGGTTTTCTTCTAAAAGATGCCAAAAATCATTCCTCAACATTATTTATGCATTCAAATAATTATTATGCTTAGGATACTTACATAATTTCAAGCATATGAATCAATTACTCCCCTTTTGACATGCACCAATTTGAGTTTGGAATTCTATGATCCTTGGACCTAACAAACTAATCATAGAGATTAAAAATATCCCCCTAACATCATGATCCATCTTTTTTCATCTTTTCTTTGACATACACCAATTTGAACTTGGGTTTTTCTTATCCTTGGACCTATCTACCTATATAACTCACAAGCTCTCTTTGCCCATGCATGAAGATTCAATACCTTATCAAAACACATGACTTGGTTTGATCAAGTCATCATGTCAATATTTCTTGAATTCACAACTTTATCATATATCATCACACTTTTACCATGACTAAAATATCTCACATATTCTCGCCCTCACATTATGCATAACTCTTCAAGTCTTTCAATATTTTATCAATCAATTTAGGCAACAAAAATTGATAAAATCTTATCTTCCAGACCAAAAACCCTGAACATACATTGAGCACTATAGAACAAGATCAACACACCTTTCTTATACAAAAATAACATCTTAAAAACTCATCATATTTGATCAAGCACCTATAAACTTCTTGTTTTATTATTTTCAAAATAATGTGGTTTAATTCCTAGTTAAATAAATAGGTCTGAGCAAAGTAAAGCAGTCAATAATATGCAGGAATTAAGCTATTGATTTGTGTAAATAGATTTGTATTTTTGCCTTTTCTAAATATAATAATAAATAAGATAAATCTAATTTATCTTATTTTTAATTATCCAAACTAAGGTAGGTTCTGATACTAGAGGAGAAGGACTGGGAAACTATCAATAACTGGATCCTGATATTCATTTCTAGATTGGATAGGAGCACCAAAAGTAGGACACCCTATTATCTAGTGTTATAGTCCTTTTCTAGAGCTATTATCTAGGTGGTCTGAGCCTTTTAGGTTCTATTTGATAGACTTATGTTACATTATTAGTGAAATATCAATGCTTGGAAGTTTGAGGAGCTCACTGTGTATCTATTTTTAATCTTCAAAGCCTTAGGAGCTCTTTATTCTTGAACTTGAATGGAAACTTATAAAATATAGAGGGAAGGGGTTAGTCTATATAGGATACATCAGATTCACTTCACACCCCATGTGTGACCATGCTTCCTACATACCAATACTCTGAAGAGGGATCAAGCTAATGTAGTTCTCCCATTGAAGTTCTTGGTACAATTGTGTATGATAAATGTGACTAGATGAAAAACTAGATGTACTTCAAATGGCTAGGGATTGGTATATAGGTTTGAATAAGCTTCAAATAATCTTGGAAGACTATATGTAGAGAATAGGGAAGAGTGATTGAGTGTACTTGCTTGTATTCCTGCTTCTTTCCTATAAATGAGTTCCAACCCTTCTAAATGGACTTTGAATGGATTTTTATAGGGAAACTAATGATCATGGGTTAAATTAATTTATGTGAAGCTAATAGGGAAAAATATAATGAATTGGGGGAATATGATCGTTACGACCAATTTTTAACTTGGACAATAGTGCCAAAATTAGGACACCCTAAGTTTTAGTGATCTTGTCTAAGTTAGGTGTTATTGTCCTAAGGGAATGAGGCCTAGGGGGATGGATCTGGGCCTAAAAGAGCTACCTGATATTGAAAGGGTTAAATCTAGAAGGCTAGGGATGATTGGGAATCAGTGAAAGAATAACCTAGAAGGGTTGTGTGAGTAAGAAGGAGAACCTATGGATTGGGTGTCATTAGCCATGCTTAAGTCATCCAATTTTACATTTTATATGACTAAATTTTCCCCTCTTTTATTTTAGTGATGTAACATAGTGAAATAATACGATAAAGGAAAGTAAAAAAGCATACCTAAACTTACATGTAAGGGAGAATCTCATGAAGCTATGTGATGTTGGATGTGCATAGAGAGAGCACACTATGAAGTGTGAATTTATAATGAAAACATAAATTTAGTTTAGTTCTTACTAGATATGCTATATCTAAAATAAGAATGTAAAAAAGCTAAGTAAGAAAAAGAGAAAGGAACTAATACACCTCACTAGGTATTCAAAATAATATAAAACCTATTGTGATGCTAAGTTATGTTTGATGATACTAGGTATATGTTGAATCTAGATTAATATCGTGAACAAAGTTAAGTGCTCAATTCCTTGAAAGGTGGCTCAAGAATGGAAAGGTTGGCTCTTTGGCTCCATTATTTCCAACTAAGTGAAGTTAATGAATCATGTGTGTGTTAATCAATGTCTAAAATATGTTTCCAATCCCTCTAAATAGGTGGCTTAAGAATATAAAGGTTATCCCTTTAGATCCATCATTTCCCATTGAGTGAAGTTAACAAATCATGTGTGTGTTAGTCAATGTCTAGATTATGTGTCCAATCCCTTTGAATAGGTGGCTCAAGAATATAAAGGCTAGCCCTTTGGCTCCATTGTTTCCCCATGAAGTTAAGCTATGAAGTGATACCATTAGAGAATAGATGTCATATGAGATGGCTCAAGGAGCCCATAGATGTTCTATAAATTTGACAATGTGACATGGATAGTCTAAATATATGCTAGAAACTAGGTCACTCTTGGCCATTTCTAAAGATGGAGGTTAGGTTTGTATGAAATCCATGATAAAACTAATATACTAGGCTTATATGAAAGCCAACTCAGGAACTCAGGTACTCAAAAAGTTAAACTTGTATGAAATTTCAACTTGAAAGTGATGCCAACCACCTGCACATGGAGTAAGGTAGCAACTACTAAGAATGCCTATATAATAAACTAAACTTGGAAATAAAAGAAGACCAATGTGTCATGCACATTGCCCCTAATCACTAGTGTCTATAACATGGATTATGATCTAGAAGTTATGTCAACTACCTAATCTAAAAATAAAAGTGAGAACCATCATGCCACATATGATAACCCCTTATATCTAGATTCTTTAAGAAAACTATACTGAATTGCTAATTTTGACTAATCTAGATGTGCAAAAATTATATCTAACTACACTTTTTTCCTATTTCTAGAAAAATTGAGTGTTTTTCTACTTGGATAGGAGTTACAAAATGATGAGACCCTATCTTTGGTGATATTATCCATTTTTAGCATTATTGTCCTATGCTAAAATTGGTTGTTGATCTAGAACTATCATTATTTTTCTTCTTTGTTCTAACTGGTTTGACCTCTAGATTCTGAACTAAGTGATCTAAATGTTGTTGTTTTGACTGTTAGAAGATTTGATCTCTATGACAAAACCCCTATTTTTTTTCCCTTCTTCTGAGGGTAGTAATGATGAACCTAAAATGACTACCCTTAGAATAAAAGAGTCCTACAAGTGTGTTATGTTGCATAGATATATGATATAGTAATGATATTTGACAAGATATCTCTAGATATAGCAATGTTTTTATTGAGAGACTTTTAGATCAATAGGGTTATGCCTAGATAGATATAATAATGTATAAGCCTATGTAAAGTACTAAACTAGAACTGGAAACTTTTAGATGTTAGTTGTTGGTTTGAGGGATGGAGCATGATGTCTATTATGGCATCCAAGAAAGGAAAGGAAATGCATAATGTGGATCATAGCATTGTACACATTGAGAAGTAAAATAAGCAATCAAGTAATTAAGTAGGAATAAAGAAGCATATAGGGATGGCCAGGGGACCATGTAAACAAGGGACATGGGCATATGTCACTCAAACTAGAAATCAAGCATAAAAGGTAAGTACAAATATCACATATACATACAAGTGAAATAAGCAAAGTTGGCATAGGGGCCACAGGCACATGGAAGAGTACAAGTAAAGGACATTGGAAAATGTCCTAAGGCACACACATGAATAAAAGCAAAGGACATTGGAAAATGTCCTAAGGTACAAATAAGAGACAAGCAGGAACTAGAAATTCAATCACACAAGCTACACTAAGCAATATGAGAAAGCATGTTATAACTAGAAAGGTAAAATCACATCTAAATAATCAAAGAAAATGTGAAAGTATACAAAACATGTCTAGTACAAGACTAGGTATATGTTAAGAAATACATAAGTTCTAGATACTAGTGAAATGTTGATATAGTAATCTATGTAATCTAGAAAGGAATGTACATCAGCATAATAACTCAGAGTGTGTAGTATAGGAATGATATAACCTAGATGGTGTAGTCATGTAGAATATGCCCCCAGTGGGTACGTCTATTAATGTGTGTCTCAAATTTAGAAGTAAGAATTCCCCCTCAATGGGTAGATTGAAGCAATCAAGTAGTTGGATGTCACTGCACACACTCAAAGGAGATCAAGTGAAGTATGGTAATGTAGATAAATCAACATACAATAGCATGAAGTATTAAATGTAAGTCCTAGCATGATAGTAGTAATGCAAAGCATGGATGATGCATATAATCAAAATGTTTTAAATATTTTTGACATAATTGAATGTTTTTTTATTTTGAAAATGAGCTATGTACAATCAAGTAAAAGAGATTATGTACAATCAATGTTAAAAATAAAATTATGTACAAAAATGTGTATAAATAACATATTATACATGGAATCTGCATAAATGCATAATGTTCATTGTATTTTTGAGTTTTTTTCCTTAAAGTGAGGCTAGATGGTACACTTTAGGGCTAAGTTTTTCGATAATGATATAAGGACCTAGCCAATTAGGTTTAAATTTTCCTTTGATTTTTTTGTTGGCATTGACATTGACATAGGTTGGTTCAATGAAAACATGAGTTCTAGTATTATGAAGGGATGCATACAATACATCTTTTTAAGTATTTGATCACTGAATGAGGTCAAGAATAGAAACTATATCTGGAGGGGTGATAGCCTGAGCAATAAATCTATGGCCTTGGGTGTAATCAACCTGCCTATCTTCATAAACTTGGGTGATAACATGGATCACATGATCTACTATAGGTATAAAGATGGTAGTAGGTGTGAGATAAGGGATAGATGCAATAAGTTTTAAGGAAGGAGGGATGGATATAATTGCTAGTGTTTATTGGCATCTAGTAATGATAGAGAGACACTTAAAAATAGCCAATGAGTTATATGTATTGAGGCAAAAGGCATGAATGTGGTGTGAAATGCATGTAATTTGAATGATAATTGGTGTCAATAAATACTTATAAAGATTATTTCACATGAAATATGGCAAGTAAGAGATAAAAAATGTAACATTGTGCATGAATACATAAAAAATTAATTGATATGCAACATAACATTTTGTATGTATTGAGTATAATAAATCTGAAAACATTTCCATATGACAAATACAGAGTAAAGGAGAGAGAACATGATTTTATGCCTAAATGCAAAAAGAGATTTGAGTTGTAACATAATATGGCTAATATGTTTAGCATGATAAGCTTGAATATTTTTCCATATGAGAGATAGAGAGTATGCAAAAGGCATATTGAAATATTGTATCATTTTAGCAATAAATGTTGTAATATCATCCCTTAGTATGAATAATAAGCATGAAATGCAAAGAATGAAGCTTTGAATTAACATATTCTAGACTTCATCATTCATATACATTATAGGGCCCATTAAGGTTTCCTTATTATTTACAAGAAATGTAAGAAAAGTTTGTAAATAAATGAACATCATTTTTGTAAGTTTAATTATGGATGTAAGGTGATACCTCAAAAAGCAAAGGAGGAGCTAGTATATGCAACTAGGGATTTTGAATGAATTTTTTAAAATTAATGTAATAATTTTAAAAATTTAGAGACAATTTGTATAATTTTTCTTTAAAAATTTAGGAAAAATTAGAAAATATTTCTAAATTTAGCAACATATTTTTCCTAGTGTTTGGAATGTGTTTGTATGCAAGAAGGACCTAATATGTGCAAACTAGGGTTTTAACAAAATATGTGAAATTTTTGAAATGAATTTTTATATTTTTTATTTTTAAATGTAGGAAAAATAAAAAATAAATATGGAAAAAAATAAGAAGTAATTATCCTTAGGGTTTTTAGGGTTTTTTGTAAAATTTGAAGTAAGTCAGGTTCACTAAATGTTTTATTATTTTCAAAATAATGGGGTTTTGTTCCTAGTTAAATAAACAAGTTTGAGCAAAGTAAATTAGTAAATAATATGCAAGAATTATGATACTAATTTGTGTAAATATATTTTTATTTTTGCCTTTAGTAAATATAGTAATAAATAAGAGAAATCTAACTTAGCTTATTTTGAATGATCTAAACTAAGGCAGGGTCTGATACTAGAAGAACAAGACTAGGAAACTATCAAAAATTAGATCTTGAGGTTCATTTCTAGATTGGATAAGAGCATCAAAAGTGGGACACCCTATTGTCTAGTGTTGTAGTCCTTTTTTGGTGCTATTATCTAGGTGGTCTAAGCTTTCTAGGTTTTATTCGATAGACCTATGCTACCTTGTCAATGAAATATCAAAGACTAGAATCCTAAGGAGATCAATGTGCATATATTTTTAATCTTAAAATCCATAGGATCTCTTTGTGATTAAACTTGAAGGGAAACTTGGAAAATATAGAGAAGGGGTTAGTGTGTAAAGGATGTGCTAGATGCACTTCACACCCCATGTGTGAGTACACTACCTACATACCAATACTTTGAAGAGGGATCAAGCTAATTTAGTTCTCCCATTTAAGTGCTTGGTGCACTTATGTATGATAAATGTGATTATATTCAAAAATAAATGTACTTCAAATGGATAAGGACTGGTGTAAAGGTTTGAATAAGTTTCAAATGATCTTGGAAGGTTGTATGTAGAGAATAGGCAAAAGTTCTTGAGGGTATT
This sequence comes from Torreya grandis, assembly GCA_037957365.1. NCBI lineage: Eukaryota > Viridiplantae > Streptophyta > Pinopsida > Cupressales > Taxaceae > Torreya > Torreya grandis. The sequence continues at coordinate 1,301,123 of JARHVA010003890.1, read as the reverse complement.
TGCTTGTATTATTTCTTCTTTATTATAAATGAGTGCCAACCCTTATAAATTGACTTTGAATTGCCTTTCATATGGAAACTAATGATCATGGGTTAAATGAATTCATGTGAGACTGACAAGGAAAAAGATAATGATTTGAGGGAATATGACTGTTAAGACCAATTTTGAACTTGGACAATGGCACCAAAATTAGGACACCTTGGGTTTCAGTGCTCCTCTCTAAGTTGGGAACTATTATCCTAATAAAATTAGGCCTAGGGGGATGGATCTAAGCCTGAAAGAGATACCTGGGCCTAAAAGGGTTAAGTATGGAAGGCTAGGGATGACTAGGAATCAGTGAAATAATATCCTAAAAGGATTATGTGAGTAAGAAGGAAACTTATGGATTGGGTATCATTATCCATGCTTAAGTCATCCAATTTCATATTTTATATGACTACACTTCCATTCCTTACTTGAATACCTTGCATACATAGCTTCATTCTTCACCATTTTTACCATCTAGATGATCCATCAAAGAATGACCAAAAGTTTGACTTTAGAATCACTATCCCTGAATATATCAAAACACTTTGGATAAATTACATAAAACTGATTACTCCCCCTTAGCCAAGCACATTATATATATATATATATATATATATATATATATATATATATTTTTTTTTTTTTTTTTTTTTTTTTTTTTTTTTGAAACATCAACCAAAATTCAACTAGCATACACCATGCTTCCTCTTTCTATAAAGTGTCTCCATGAAGCTTAGAGAGAGACACCCCTTTGACATAATGAGACTAAAAGTACCAAAACATAATAAAATCCCATATCTCCATAATTTCATTTGAATTGTAATCCTACCTCATCAACATATTGTCTTTGAATGTATCCTTGACTTTATTCTTTACTTTAGACTTGTTAACTAATGTAGAAAACATAAAATCTTGACTTTCCTTCATGTCTATCATGGAAAACAAACCATCTTTGGTCTCAGTATAATCTCTCCTAACATGCTTAGGTTTCCACAACCATTTATGACCTTTTCCTTTCACACTAAGAGATTCATATGTATTATTTTGCTTTGATAACTCATTCAAATTATTCTTGTAATACCTAGAAATGTGACCAACTATATGACATTTGAAACAAATAAGATCATTCATACCTTTTTCTTAATTATGATTGTTATCTTTATTTGCTTGATTTCTTATCCTCTTGCATTCTTTAGAAATGTGGCCAATACCTAATTGCATGCAAAAAAATGACTCTAGGATGAATATCTCATTTCATTGATCTGTCTAGTTTATCTTCTTTATTGCACTCTAGGAGCCTGATTGAACTTATCTTGACTTGATGGTGTTTGCTTGAAAAACCTAGCAATGCAACCAACTTTTTGATAACTATAGTAAAGAATGTCTTATATAACTTTTATTTGAATATGGAAATGATCCCCCTTTAACTAATTTATTCCTTTTACATAGTCCTTTTCCCTATGACCAATAAGATGATAAACAAAACAATGGTCCATAAAATATTTGGCATTTCTTAAAGCATTTGGTTGTGTAATTGGTTTCTTCATTTTATCTCTTAACCTGATTTGACTTTTTTTCTTTCATGCTACCATCCTATTTTCCTTGTTCTTATTTATTTTTTTCTTCTTAAATATTTCCTATCTTGATTATGACCTTTTCATGCTCATTCTTTAGGTAAACAAGATTAACCTTAAATTTAACACATTCATCTTCTTTATCCCTCGTGCTTAAACTTGCAGCCTCTAATTGAATCTTGAGATCTTTTATGTTCTCCTTCTCCTTTTTGGCCATGTCATATTTCAATATACATGATTTCTCTTTAATAATCTTTATATAATCAAGATTCAAATTCAACTCATCATGCTCACCTTGCTTTGAACTCAACATGGTAATTGTCTCTTCTAACTGAGTCTTGAGGAGTCAGCATTCTTCCTCTTTTGAACTTAGATTTGTATTTTCAACACTTAATTTATCCTCAAGAATTATGATCTTTTTATTATCATCTTTTGATCTTGATCTTGATTTCAATGATTCTAGATCCTTATTGAGGCTGATCTATTCTTTTCTTCTTTTCATCTCTATCAAAATTGCCTAGGAAAATTCCCTTAAGAGAATTGACTTGTGATTCAAGACCTTTGATCATATTCCTTATTTTATAGTTCCTATTCTTTTGATCCTTTAGTTCACTAAGTATACCCATGAGCTTAGTGTTTATATCAACTTATTCTTCCTCACTATTATAGAACATTTCTTTTTCATCAATGTCATGGCTAACTACTTTATCAAACATGATATTTTTACCCATATTGTACCTTGGATCCCATTCAAGTGGTTAAACTTGCATATAAGGTCCTACTCGGATACCAATTATTAGAGTTACAATCACTAAGAGGGGGGTGGTAAATCAATGATACAAGATAATCCAATTTAATTCCTTACTCTTAAAAATTTAGCATACAACTTGATCAAGCAACATAAACATGAAATCTCATACATCCAAATCATACATAAGAGCATATATCACATGAACACATCATATATATGGGAAACCCTCTTAGATGAAACCTTAAAAACATTGTAAGATGTACTACAGTGCTATAATAACAATATTTAGCATTTAGACCAGCACCAACTGATCAAATAATACCAATCTCTTAGTTTAGTGACACACCAATCCCATAAGGAACTACTACCCCTAGCTAGATGAGCACCCATAACAACTAGACCTTTATCAAGATTTACCTTTCAAGGAAAAACCAATGCCTTGGGAAACCAAGCACCTAATCATCTAAATAAATAGATAACCTTAAACACTTATTACTACTCTTAAACTGATGATGAACACCTTTGTTTTCTCTCTTCACCTTTAATTTCTCTTAAGTTGCCTTTAGAGCTAACTTGCTCAAATTGCCTCTTCTAGGCTTATTAGGTCCAATGACCTATGTGTTCTCATGCATCAACTTAATCAGACAAAAAATTCTAATCTTTTTTTTCACTCTGATGGTCCTACCTAAATTTTACATTCTATTTAAAAGGTTCTTTTCTTTGCATGAATCCATATATTCACAACTAGCATAATTAGTCCAATTATTCCTTGTATTTATACCACTCTCTTCATTTAATCCATATTGGTCAGCCAAGATTTTTTAAATATTTTAACCAAATTTAGCATAGTTCCATACACACATTACATGTGATAACCACACACTTCATAGGTTGGTCATTATCTCATTATTCCCAAACCACCATTAGGTCTTGGTGAAACCTAAAATAATTAGGTCTTCATACTCACATGCTACATGTGAGACTACTTGGACCACCTTCATTATTTACCAATGTTTTTAACACATTAAAAATGTTTATAACATCTCCTTTATTACTCACATATGGTTCCATGCTACCTGGAACACCAACTCACACCTTGAACCTACCAATTAGGTCTCTTGCTCTTCAAGTCATTACACACAGAAAACATAGACTTAAACTTTTGAAGCTCCTACTCAAGTATTTCACATATCCATATTATTATATCATATGTATGAACCATTGAGGACCTATAAAATACATCCATGTGAATTATACACTTCAACACAAGATCTAAATACTCAAACCAACTCTCACAAAACGACCACTCATATTGGTCATACATAGTCAAAATACACTTATACTATTTTGACTCTCCATATCTGATTAGGGGAAAATTATGGAAACCAATGCCTTATAATGATAATTAGAGACATATATAACATCTAAATTCTCATTTTATTCTTTAATTCTACTCAAAACACCTTCAATTCACACCTACAATATGGTCACTCAATTTGCCAGTGCATTCAATAAACATAGTCAAATTCTAAGTCTTTTTCATACGAAATATGTATTAATAAAACCTAAAAAAACACATAGATAGTATTCATAGAGTATAAAACACTCTCTAATAATTATTTTATCTTGATACATCAAGACACTATCAAGAACAACTTAATTATCTTTCTTGGGTTACTTACATACCATGGTCAAATAGATAGTCAACTTTAAAGCTCAATATCTCTAACTATACAAACATTCAAACCTTCTAACTAGATTCTATGGATGTGAATTGAAGTCCTATTTAAATTTTAATTTACATAACCATGTAATTTTACATATATCAAAAGTTATAACACAAAAACAATAGGCTAGTTTTCCCTCATTAATTTGAATAATTGAATTCCAAAAATCGCTACGAAAATGTTAAACATTGGACACTTTGACCTCATCTCTTATTCCATGAAAAATTTAAAAAAATACATGCCATCAATCTCCTTATATTATCCTATTCTTTATCTTACAATGCTCACTATTGATCTAAAATCCTCTCTTCTATGATCATACCACTTGGTAGCTCTATGTGCCTTCTACACACCCTATACCATTTAGTCAATCTATTTGTGCCACTTGGCATCTTTGCATGCCTTATGATCATCCTTTAACATATTGCATAAATATGAAATTTTGGATTACTACTAACAAGATCATGTGCTTTATTAGATCATTATCTAATCAGATTAAATGCTTGCCATTAGATCTATTTAGACTATTTGACCATGGAATTCAACATAGTTAAACTTGATGGTCTATGGTCCATCATAGTCTACAAGAGAAAAATTTAATTTTTATAACTTGAGATAGAAAACACTTCAAGAGTCCAAATCATTAGGTTACTTTCTTGGCACTATTTACAACATCTCCATGAAATCCTTTGACCTTGGTTGACTTTCTGAGTACTTGAAATAAATGCACAAACTTGCTAGTTCATTTATACCTGCATGATGTACAATGATGGTCTATCTTCTCTTAAGCTATAAGATGTTTGTTTATCTTTATAAATGATCAAGTGACACACCATAACTTCACCAAGAAATCTATGGATGACTTATAACTTCTTCTTTATCCTTACAGGCCTATAAATGTGCCATATTTCTCCAAGATATCAAACATAACTTCTTTGTCATTCATGCACTAGAAACATATGCTCTCTTTAACATCAATGTCAACCTAATAAATAAATGACCATGATAAATATTATTATACACATAAGAATGCAAGAAGTAATCATCAAAAGATATTAAACTTGATAACTTTAAATAATTAGTTATAAATGATACTATAAAACTGGATATACCTATGTTGCATAAGTAACATACTAAACCCTCAGAGAAATTACCATTACTATATTTGTAAAAATCATGTTATCTTAGAGAAACTGCATAGAAGATAAAGATAAGTGATATACTTTTATAATGTAATAGTCTTCAATACCTATGTTCTTTCTCCTCTTCAAATGAATGTTTGATCTCCTTTAACAATTTCAAGTTGGTTGAAAAAATAAGTTGTAACTAACTTTAGTTAGTTACTTATTAACTTTAAATAATTGATTTTTTTTTAAAATTCATTTAATATTATTAGTTATAATTTAAGATTATTTAAGAGTTTTTAAAGTCTAAGGAGATCAATTATTTGAATTTAGACCAGGTATTTCCTAATAGGTGAGGACTTTCTAGCCAAATAATAATAATAATAATAATAATAATAATAATAATAATAATAATAATAATAAGATAATTTAAAGTTAAATGAAATTATTATCTACATTAATTCCATTTTTCATATAATCTAAATTAGTTATATATATATATATATATATATATATATATATATATATATATATATATATATATATATATCAAAATTAAAGTCTATTTGCACTCCAAAAATATAATCACTATAGTATCAAAATTTTGAAATGTACTAAGTCTTATCAAAAATAAAGTTTAATTCTAAAATGAAACTTATATTTTTGATAATCAAAGGTCATTAGAATCAGACAAAACTTCTATCACTGATTCTTCCTTTTTATTAAAGCATTCATTATATTCCATCTGAACTACAAAAAATTGAACCAATTTTATACCTCAATCACTCTCAACATCATCTATCTCTAATTTTATTCGCTTCACTACTTTGATTTTTGTTGGATTTTCATATTCATCTTGACTATTTTCATGTTTCTATGAAGTGGATGGATGTATTATAACTAGAGGTTTTTCCAAACTGAGTCTTCTGCATTCTGTAATAGGCATCTTTTGAGGTGGTGTAGGCTCACTAGAACAAGATGGCAATATAAGATTTAAAAAATTATTTGAATACATTAGATCATTGACTTTCTATGATGGATCATTAACAACATTGACTCTTTCTTGAATGGATGACTGAATAGGAAGATGATGAGGATTAGTTTGTAATTGATGGGATGATCTAATATGAGAATGGGATCTAATTCTAAATTTGTCACTACAAAAACCCCTATTTCCCTTATGATTAGTAGGATGAAATGGAAAAATAATCAACACATTCCAAAATGCTAGGTCAATGGAATCAAAATGAATGGACATTCGTGATCCTCTACTCGTATATCTAGGACTGAACCTTCTATCCCTAAAACCTCATCTAATAATTTCACTATTAGGTGAATTTTGATTCATATTGCTAGTGTTATGATTCCTTTTCAAACTATTTTTTTCATTATTCCTATTTGAATCTTTTTAATCCCAATATAAAATTCAAAATATAATTCAAAATATATTTAAAATCTTATCATCATTTGACTGAACTTTAAAAATGAAAATATCAACTATAGAATCAATGATAATAATAGTACTTCCATATCTAACTTTCAGCCACTTTAAGAAAATTTCCATTTATGTCAACAAAATGAAAAAATCAATGATTCAACTGTCTAAAACTAAACTCATTTAAATCATTTTCAATCTAACTATGTCATGTATCAATAAAAATTGAAACCATAATAATTACATAATATTATATTCTTCATAATTTTATTTCAAATATTCTTCCTATACTTATTGCATTCTATTCTCACTACACAAATGCATCTCAAAATATATAGTATATGTATTATCCCAAAATTACAAACTACATGTATTTTATCAAATTAACAACCAATCCATAACCATTAAAAGAACTAAAAAAATAATTTCAACAAAAGTTTGTTCATGATGTTGTAAGCCTTTTAACATAGTCATACCTTTTTCAAATCATCATTTGGAAATCAGAATACATATCTTTATCTCAACTTTCAAAAATATTAACATTTTCTTATTTATCTTTAAATTAATGACTTCAAAAATAAAACCCAAAAAATGCATTTGATATCTTGATATAAACATCTGATTTTTTAGATCATATATTGCATGCAAAAAAAAATTATATATTGAAAATATTTCACAAAAATAATTTCTTAAAACTATACCCATAATTTCATGACAAAACCACTTTCAAATCATCAAGATTACATGAAAATAACCATTTTGAGCTCATTATTATACCAAACTTCATGCATTTATGAAACTAGAACTTCAATATCCACACTGATTTGAGCAAAATCACCATTGTAATAAACTATTAACCAATTGAAAACCTAAAACTAGAATATACAGATTTGCAAGATAATCTCCATAATCATCTCATAATATATTTTGAATATTCCTAGTGCTTTATAAAGGAATATCCTCATTTATTCACCAAATTTAACCCCAAAAATAGGGATGAATAGATTTATAATGAAAATAAAAACACTTTCATCATCAAAATCTCACACCACATAAAATAATATGATAAATCTAGAAAGATAACTAATTTTCCAAGACAATTGATACTTCAAAATCTTTCCAAATGACCTCATTCCAAAATTCAAGCATGCAAAAGACTTTAAAATAAATAATTTATCTTGCAATAATTTATCAAAAAATAGCATGCAAACTTAAAATCACAATTTTATTTCCTTGTAAACCAATTTCAATGATAAACTATAGTATCCCTTTGATAATTATTCATTTTCATTAATGGCGTACCTGTTAATACCATGTTTAAAACTTCCCAAAAGTATCTAGGTAGAGTATAGGTTTCATTGCATCCCTGGCCAAAATGACTATCAAAATGAAAACCAACCTATTTGTATCCATAACCCATACCTTAACTACTTCTATTTACATGCATTCATATTATTGGTTTCTCAATTTGAGGTATACCATTAGCCAACTGCTAACTTGTTTAGAAAGACTTCAATTTTAGTAATGACCAATTTCCTTACTAAAACACCAACTAACTCATGTAGTTTAAGGCATTTACAATCTGCATTTAAAATATTTAAACCACCTTTTGATTTTATCTAGATCTCAAAACATCCATCACACTTAGTATTAAATCAAATTACTAACTAGACTGCCAACTTGTAAACTTATTATTTGAACATTAATAACATGAGCCTCGAGTTAACCAATATCAAACATACTTTAATTACTAATAGTTCTTAAAAATAAAAAAATCACTCCATGTCCATTTTAAATTATTTACATTAGGTCCACAATATAAATAATTACCATGAAATAATATTTTAGATTATATTCCAGATCATTTAGGATTATTAATAATCCTTCAATATAATAGCTTAGGCTCCAATGTTAAACAAAATCCATTTATGACAAACATTATTTTGTATCAATATTCATACTTGTAATCAAATTTCAAATGAAACTAAATGAAAATTATTATGAAAAATTCACATAATGACTTTAATTTTAATTAAAAAAAATGGAGAGAAATATCATTTTCAAATTGAAAACACTATAGTAATCACTTTAATTAAATGCAATCTAATCAACTCTATCCATCAAATATCATGACTAAAAATACCATTAGATAATGATATGTATATTTACTAATTTTATTCATTCAATGATTAATGATTTTCAAAACTATTTTAATATAAATATGAATTCATAAAGGAATCATTATCAAATAATTTAATTGAAAACATGTGTATTTATAATACTACTAATTGACTTAGGTCCTTGACTATATTAGATTTTATAACTAGGTCATCACTATGATAGATAGGAGTATAAATTTTAGAAAAAAATAGGGGTATGAAAAATAGGCATGACACAACCTTCCACTAATTTATTAGTTTTTAATTTGTATCTTGTCGATGCAAACTAGGTAATAAAAAGGGGGAAAATATAGACACTAGAAAATTGCACTAATAGTTCTAGATGTTGCAACACACTCTTTCATCCCCTTGGCCCCCCTTGGGTTAGAGAATTTATTAACCCCTCTTAAAACCCCATTTACCCCCTACCCACATTTATATAAATTAATTAATTAAGATAATAAAATTTTATCTACACATCACCCTAACGAAGCCAATGGCTAACTTAGTGACACCTTACATTAAAACCATTTCCTACCTTAACATTTAATCCCTAATCTCTTAGACTATTTCTACTTACATGACCACACTCCCTTAAAAAAATTCAAACCATTTATAATGGTATTAACTACCAAAAATAAGTGTAAAACACTATTTTTGGCAAGTTAGACCTTTTATACCTTGATTAACACCAGTCATCCCTTGACCGATGCTAGTTGACCAGGACTAGTGTTGATTACTTAAATATTTTTTATGACCTTTGCTTGGGAGGTTGAATCATTTGAAATAAAAACTAAACTCTTATGCGAACCAGATATATATAGTGAACCAAAGAACTATTCTAGAGACAAATAAGTGCTTCATCACCTCAAAATTGAGGATTCAAGCATCATTACTCTACCCATTTTATTTTAGGCTTCCAACTAACTCTCGTTCAACTTCAAGTCATATTCAATCCATCAAACCCACAACAACTAAATATTCTATTATTTTTGTAAGTTCACTATGTTATTTTAGTTGTTTATTGCTTTCACCCTTTTCAATCTCTCCACACACTCTTTTTAGTATTGGAGTTCTGCAACTCTAAAACACATTTTTCACCAAATTCCCACTAACCATTCCTAGCCTTTTGAGTGTTAATCCTTCATGTTTGATCTCCTAGAGTCTACATTTTACCTTTACAACCATCAACCAACCTTAAAATATCCCATAAACCCCTTACAACTAGCCCAAAAATCCATTTTGCCTAAGCCAAAACTATGAAAATACATAGTGACCAACATCGATCATCCTTGACTAGCACTGGTTAACTAGTGATCAACATCAATCTCTGTGTGATTGTATTTTTCCAAAAACAAAAATTTAAAAAAACCTATCAATCTCAACCCAAAACCCTATTTCTTAACCCTTATCATAACACAGAGCCATAAAAAATAATGTGAACCACACATTAGTACTTTATCATTTATTTTTCATAATTTAATGTCATTTTGTTATAGTAATCATTTTATTGAAAAGTATTTTATTACATTGTGTTAAAGTTTTTTTTCATTTCTTTAAGAAAGTACTTATCATAGTTATTCAAGACTTAATTTTTTAAAATGAGGGAATTGACAACATTCCATGGTAGTCTTGTAATTCTTAGATCTATCACTTGATAGGCAATCCACCCTTCAACCTTACTAATCAATCCCATTTCTAGTCTTATTCTTATTGTAGGTCATTTTTCCCTAGCCAAAGATGAGTCTTCACATCATCTGGATCATGGAGCATGCAACCACATCCAAGTTCATCTACACATTCTACCTTTTTTTAGTTTTACTTGTTTGCAAAAAAAAATAAAATGATCTAAAAATTTAGTTAAATAATCACTATAAATCCACAATTTCAAGTCTTTTTTAACACATGAAAAATCACTAGAGCATCTAATTTCACATCAAGAGAAATGCATCTATTTTTTCTAATATAGATATCATATATCCCTAATATCCCTAAGATAAGTCTGCATACACTTCTAAAGGTCACAAAAAGTACATAAATACATCAAAATTATATAAACGTCTAATATAACACTATTTTTTCACACATCAGCATATCAAAGGAAAACTACAAAGATTTTTTTCCCTCTTCAAAGTATTTTTATGTAAGCAATTCTCAACATATGGTTTGTATAGGTATATCATCATAGCTTCAATTACTAACCCCTTTTTCCATTTTATCTATTTTATCATTCATGTTCAATTGAGATAGTGTTTCAAGTGAAGAATAAGACACATGGTGGTTTTAGTGATAAATTGAGATATCCTACATAGTCTAATATCACACATAGGTGAAGTGAACCTATCATATCAATCATAAAGCATAAATCCTCACCATAAATTGGTGAACCCTAAATATAATAGCATAGAACACCCTTGTCCAATTCTAGTATCCTTGTCTCAAATTTGATTGAAACATTGTTCTTGATTCACATCATCATCATAAATCCTCTTAGTGTAACAACCACAAAAAAACTATAATATCAAGATTAACAAATATGGTACAAGGTTTTTAATTAGATTTTAGCACATAAATTTAATGAAATCCATAATTGTGTTATAGTCAACATAGGAACTAGACAAAGTCTATAAATTAACAAAGACTTCATTAGTAATAATATTAACCACTTAGTATTTAGATAGAAGTGGGTCAGTGTAGGAACACTAATTCACTCCTATCCATGTAATTTTAATGTGGCCTTCCTAATAGAGTTGTCACTAACTTATGCACTTACCTAAGTACCTATACATGCTATAAAATAGTTTATACCTCATTGGGTAAACTATAAAATTTAAAAAAATAAAATAGTTTTAATATAAGAATCATCATACTAATATTGCATAAGAAAGATATACCAAACTCATAGGCAACAGTTAGTGATCATTAGAAGGACTGTTTCTAAAATTAATGCAAAGATTTAGAATGCTTTATCAAAAACATAAACATGTTTAGAATGAACCAGACATCATTCCACTAGGTAACTTAGGGAGATTAGATTAACTAGTTACTTAATTGATCAAAAACAAGTTACTTAACTAATTAAGGCCATGTTCCTATAGCCTTTTAATATGTTTTAAAAAACATGCTTAATTTTTGTTTTGGAATAACTTATCCTCACAAGGTAGGGTTATCCTCATGGATTTAACCCATTTGGTTGATATTTACAAGTTAAATAATTCCTTATTAATTAACTTATTAGGGTTATCTAAAACTTATTTTAGGTCATGCACACATACTTCAAACAACATGGTTCAATTCCTTTATGAGTTTCAAATAACTTTATGTACTTATATTAGGTTTACCAATAAATATTAATCACTTAAGCGTATTCTAATTAAAATTGTGAACAAAAAATACATAGAGGGGAGGTTAGTATTGTTTTAGTCCAATAAAATAAATCAAATTAACACACTAAATTCCTAACACCTCTAGACTAGAAACTAGGGAGAGCATAGTTAACAATCATGCATATGAAAACACAACTAAAATAAAAATAAAACATTATTTTACCTTCCTTTGAGATCCAAATGGATTTTTGAAGTGGCTTACTCATTTTTTACATCAATAAATCTTCATCAATGGAGATTTGTTGGCTTCACCTTTTCTTGACACCTTGGCTTGACTGATTGGCTTATTAATTTGGCATGGTAACATTACTTGAATGTCTTCTCTCTCTAAAAATTAGCATTATAACTTTGGATTGTGAGATAATTTAATAAATTTATGCCTACTAAATTTACACTAAAATATCTTAAACATCAATAGGTATGGCCTTGTATTTATAGCCTCAAAATTTAATTCTCACCCAATGTGGGTTAAGGTTGAGTTTAAACATGGAATGAGTTCAAACTAACCCTATATGAGTTGAGGCTAAATCCATTTGATTTAAAATTTGACATGTAATTATAAATTTAAATTATTAGGCATGGCTCACAAAATATATATTTTGAGATATTTTAGAAGATCTTAACAACTCATAAAAGTAATGATGAAAAGGCTTGATATTTTGATTTTTGGAATTTCCATTTTTAGATATTCATTAATTGCAAATGGATAATTCAACTAAAATTTTAATATTTTGTATTTAGATGATTCAATTTGATTAAAATTTTAGATATTTTAAGATTTGATTGAGTTCCCCACTTAATGGATACACATGCTAAACTTATAATTATTATGTTGTAAGGTGATTAGGGAAGAATTTGTATGAGGTTATTGTTGCATATGGGCTAGTATCCCAAATAGGGATACCTTAATATGATTAATATAATTGATTAATGATGCATAGATGAAATTAGGATGTTTGGTGATTCTTAGGCTTAATTTTCAATGGTTGGTAGGAATCAACTGGAAGCTAGTTGTGTCTATAATTAGGTGTCTATTGTTTTCCCCTATTTGGGAAGGTGTTGTGAGATAAAATCATAATAATGTCTTCTAAAAGAATGAAAAGGTCTTGTATGCCTAATGCCCCAACAATAATGGATTAGATTTGTATGCCCCCTCAAAGGAGTAGTCAGTAGATAAGGCTAGTGATCAGTCCCTTGAAAGATAGAAAATGACAGGATCAAAAGGTAAAATGGGGTGGAAAATATTGATTTTCCCACAAACAGTTATTATGAGTGGCATAATGAGCTACCCTGGTTGGGTAGATAAATAGGATTATTTACCTATATGAGGTTACAATCATTATCATAGTATGTTAAGAAGATAATGATTTTCCCAAAGGTGGTTATAATCATTAGCTAAAGGAAAGGGTAACAAGAGAATGATTTTCCTAAAGGTAGTTATAATCATTAAAAGGAAAATAATGATTTACCCATAGGTGGTTATAATCATTGGCATGATGAAAACATACCTAATTTGGGTAGATAGATATAATGATTTACCAAAATATGGTTATAACCATTAGCACAATGAAAACATTTCCTAATTGGGTGGAAGAATGATCATGATTTTCCCAAAGGTAGTTATAATCATTAACCTCTAGATAGATTAAAATATAATGATTTGCCCAGAGGTAGCTATAATCATTGGATTTGTGGATGGGACAATACATAATGATTTTCCTAAAGGTGATTAGAATCATTGTCAAAATGATGGGAGGACTATGGAAATTGGATAAGGGGGCTTACTAATTGAATCCATATTCACGGAGTAAGAGTAAGTTGGTATAGAGGAGAAAGATAAATTTGGGAAACCTACAAGTATAGAGATGCATGTCCTAACTATCAAATATTAAAATTCTTTTGATAGTTAATAACTCTATATGGGATAATGATTTGGATAGATCGATACTTTATCAGGTGCCAAGGAGAAGTATTACAACCCCATTGCTTGTAATATTTCCCAAGCTAATTTTTATTGTAGCATGTGATGGTATGCACCATGATATAAAACACCATGATAACTTAGCCAAAATATTCATAAGGACTAACACATGATCCAATAAACATATGGAAATAATTCACCAATGATAAAAACCATGATGACAATGTAGACCCATGAATATGGATGGACTTAAGTATAGTGCACAAGGAATCACCCAATGAATGCAGATATACTAAGTTGAGGCACAACAATGAAAGCAAATAAATAAGAAAACAAGAAAATAAGTAGAAAGATAAAATAACTATAAAGAAGAATCATAACAAAATAATGATAAAAAATGAAATAAACACAAACAATGGTTAATCATATGCTTATACAAATGACACAAAAATCAAGGTGACAAATATTACCCCTAGGCTATATGATACAATGACACAAACAAACAAAATGGGTTATATAAGAAAACTAAAGGGGTAGTTGAGCTAACTCCAGGTGCACTAGGAAAGTTGACACTACCTACATAATTTCATGGACACAAGATCCAACATAAACTTCATGAAAATGTAGTTCTCCTAATATATGGGATAGAATAAAAATGATAATAAAAACACATGATTGATGTTGTAGAGGAATGTGGGAATGGTCTCACAAAATGGTGAGAGCGTTAAAGAAATTTTAGCAGTCCTTAATGTATCAAAGTCAAATACATAATGCACATAAAATAAACTCAAAAAATGGTGAGTCTATAAGGTTAAGGGGCCAACAATAATGGGTAAATTAAAGAACAAGTGATTTCTTGTGAATTAGTGAGGGTTTCTAAAATCCTAAAGGAAAATAAGTGGTCAATTTGGTGAATTTTATGATTTTTGTAGATCTTGTATAAATGTTTTTGAAATTTTATACTCATCTTAACTTGAAAAAGAATTAAAAGATATGAAATGGTCCAACTTGAAAAATAGAGAGCATTCAAACTTAAATTGCTCACAAAATAGTGAGAGCATGGCAAAGGGTGATTAAACTAACCTCAACATGAATCAAGTACTACCTACATAGTCCCATGAGGACCTCAAGTCACTGTAGTTCTACCTTATAGTGGAGGAATCCAAATAGGTATCAAAAAATTATCAAATTAGGTAAATGGCATAGTATAGAATAAGAATGGCAAGGTGGGACTTTAAGGCATGATAAATATGTTGTTCCTTATTTTCCCATAGGTAGTTATAAATAGGATAAAATGTCATAGGTCATGGATACTAATTTTCCCAAAGGTGGTTATAATCAAGAATACTTAGAAAGAAATAAAATAAGAAATGGACATAAATTCCAAAACACTATCATACAGGTCCAAGATACTGACTCTATCTATAATACTGAATCAACTACTAAAACTTAATTTGAATCCTCTCACTAAAAGTGTTCAAAGAACTAATTGAAGGGAACCAAGGTCAAAGGAGTTGGGTAGAGAGGGTAAAATCAAGTTTGGTCAATTATAAAGATATAGTAGAATGGCATAAGGTATGATAAAAATAAGGTCATCAAATGGTATAACAAAAACATGCCTCATTGATAATACTTTAGGTCTCTTAAGTACAGTAATGTTTGAGGTGTATAATGTTCATCAGGTCATGAAGTTCATCCCCATCTAGTGTTTTGAGCGTGTATGCTCCAAATCCATAATTTTAAATAATTATATAGGGACCTATCCAATTAGGTTTGAAATTTCCCTTCTTCTTCTTCTTAGTTGTGGTGTTCATTTGATTTTATTTGAGCACAAGATCCCCAAGATCTAACTCTCAATATTTAAACTACAGATTATAGTGGCCATGGAATTTATTTTGTTATGCTTGAAGGTTGTTGATAGTGTCCATGCATTTATCATCAAGTAATTATAGCTCTTGTAGGTGAGCTACATGTAATTATTGTCATCTATAACATGTTTCAATGAGATGTGTAGATAAGGTAACTCAACCTTAATAGAAAGAATGGCCCCAATGCCATAAACTAAGGAATATGGAATGGATCCTATTAGGGTGTACTAATTAGTGTGGTATGCCTAGAGGGCACAAAATGTTTGGAGGTTCCAATCATATCCAACATCATCGACAATACTTCTAAGGATGTTGACAATGGTTTTATTGGATACTTCTACGTAGCCATCACCTTGAGGGTAATATGAAGTAGAAAAATGTTGAGTAATGTTGTACTCAACACAAAGTGTTTTGGCATCCTTGTTTTTAAATGATCCACCATTATTAGATATAATTTTGGATGGGATACCATATCAATAAATGAAATGATTGAATATGAACTTGGAAATTTATTTTCTAGTCATGTAAGTGAGGGGTATAGCTTTAACCCACTTAATGAAATATTTAGTAGCAATAAGGATGTGTTTATGTCCATTAGATGAGTTTGGGTTAATCTTCCCAATGAGATTGAGTCCCCATGTTACAAATGGAAATGGTGTAAGCATCAGTTTTAGTGTTTTGGTTGAGGCATGAATCAGATTGGCATGCCTTTGAAACTTGTCAAACTTTTTGACATACGCATCTACATCCATATTTGAACAATAACAGCCAATATGATATTTTTATCTACAACATCCCTACTTATGTGGGCTCTAAATCCGCCATGAAATTATCATCATGCTCATCTTGATTCTTTTGAATTTAAATAATGAAGCATATTTCTATCAAAGCTATAGTGGTATAATTTTGGTCCAAGAAAGGTATAACATGAGGCTTGATGGGTAAAGGCCTTTTATTGTTTGTGTGATAGGTCTAATGGCATTATATGGTCATGAAGTTAGGTAAAGAGTGTTGAATACCATTTAGAACTAGTACCAAAAATATCATAGATCATTAAGATGGTTGAAGGTTCATGAATAGGCAATAGAATATTTTCAATGAGGAATTGATATTCTTTTACCTTGTCAATGTGGTAGATCAAAGAGTCAATGGTGGCCATGGAATTAATTATTTTATTATTGGCCCTAGGAATATGTTCAAACTATATATTGATAATCTATTATTTGAGAGTGTCTACCATGGCCTTGTATGGCACCAACTTATCTTATTTGGTATGAAAGTGGTTTATAACCTAATTGATGATTAACTAAGAATCACCATAAACTTTTAGATGTTGAATATTCCATTATACTTCATGACAAATCCATATGATGAGTGCTTTGAATTTAACCATATTTTTAGTATAAGGAAAGATGATATGGAATTATTTAGGGATAAGATCCCCTGTGGTGTAATAAATAATATGCCTACCCCTGATCTATGTGATGTGAATGATCCATCAAAATGTATCTTCTAGTGATGCTCATTGAGAGGTGTTTTTGTGATGGTCATAATGGATTTGTATGGGAATTAAAAATTTATAGGTTTGATATCTATAGGGTTATATTCATTAATATGATCTACAAGAACTTATCCCTTTATACCTTTTTGGTTGACATATTCAATCTTGAGATCACTCATAAGTATGATCCATTTAGCCATGCAGCCTTGTAAAGTTGTATTGAATAGTAGATACTTGAGAAGATATAATTTGGAAATAACCATGGTCTTGATATTAAGCATGTAATTTTATAGCTTTTAGGATGTAAATACCATAGCTAAACATGATTTTTCTAAGGGCATATAATTGTGTTCATACATGACCAATGTATAGATTAAATAGTATATGGCATGCTCTTTTCCATTGTCATCATGTTGAGATAGAAGTTCCTTGAGGGAATTATCTATGGCTAATAGGTATAGTAGAAATAGATTTCTTAGCATAGGTGGTAACAAAATGGGTAGATCGACAAGATAGTCCTTTAGGTTCTAAAAATATTTCTAGCATTCTTCAATCCAATGAAATGTGACACCCTTCTTCAGTAAGTGCATAAATGGATGGCATTTTTCATTTGACTAAGAAATGAAACATCAAATGGATTGAATCTTTCCCTACAAACTATGGAGCTATTTCAAATTGGAAGGTGGTGGCATATTATTAATGGCTTGGACTCTAATAGGATTGACTTTAATGCCCATGTAGGAGATGATGAAGCATAATAATTTTCTTAAAGTAACACAAAAGACACACTTTTTGGGATTGAGTCTAACCTTGTATTTATAGAGTATCTCAAATATTCTCCATAGTGTAGTTGGATGATTGACATGGATATTTAATTTACCCAATATATCATCAACATAGTCTTAAATAATATCATACATCGTATCATGAAATATGGTGGTCATGGATCTTTGGTATATGGCCCCAACATTCTTAAGACCAAATGGCATGACCTGATAATAGAATGTTTCCCATAGAGTAGCGACCATTATCTTATATTAGAATTTTAACATGATCCAAATCTAGTTATATCCTAAAAATCAATCCATAAATGAAAGCATTTCATACCCCATTGTGGATATAACTATCATGTCAGTGTTTGGCAAAGGAAATTCACCCTTAGGGTAGGCCTTGTTTATATATCTAAAATTAATGAAAATTCTAATTTCTTCTAGTTTTTTACTAACTAGCACAACATTCAAGATCCATTCCAAGTAGTTAATTGATTGGATGCATCTCACTTCTAATAGTTTTTCCAACTCTTTATTTACTAATACAACAATTCAAGGATGCATCTTGCATAAATTTTGTTTCACAAGTTTGGCATAAGGATGTACAACAAGGTGGTATACAATCAAAGTAGGGTCCAATCCTAACATATATAAATAGGCCCAAGTAAATATGTCAAAAAATTCCCTCAAAAAGAATGTAAATATTTCACGTTCCTCCTCAATGAGGGATGCACCTAATTTTATCCATTTTGGGTAATCATGAGTTCTAATGTTGACTTTTGTAGTGTCTTATATGAGGAGAGTCAAACCATCTTCTAAAATGGTTAGCAATGTTTTGAATTAACCTACAACTGTAAAGTACTCTATTTGGAATGGTCCTTCAAGTTTACCTAAATAAGATGAATCAAAATCTCCTAATGGTAGGGATGGCCATTTGACAAATAGTGTTGGAAATTATTAAATACTTTGATGAAAGGCATAATGTTTTTTAGAACTAAACTCAAACCCAAAAGCAAGTTCATTATTAGTGGTCTCCTGAGCTAAATTCAAGGAAAGGTGAACACCCTCATCTAATGGTGCCCAAAACAAGTTTTCACCTAAAGACTAGCCTTTCTCTTTACTTTTACCCTGGTCCAAAAACACCTCAAAGAATTTTTGAATTTGGGACCTCAATGTTTTATTTACTTGTTTATAGCTAAGGGTGTTTACATGTTCTCCAAAATATACTACAAGATTTAGTTTGATTGATAACCCTTATTTGTGGTTTCCTAATGGAACATTGTCTCTTAGGCCTAGAAAATCACAAAAGGCCTCATCATTCTCAAACTTGTCTAGGGCACTATGGATTATTGTTGGTCCCAAGTTACAAGTTGAGGATGATATAAAAGAAGTGGATTATTATGAATAACTAGGGTAAGGGTAAAAATTGAATGTGGGTCAAAAATATTGGTATTATTAATATCTTCATAAAGGCTATGATTAGACTCTACTTCACTTTTGACATCATTATCACTAGTTGTTGGAATTTGAACATGAATAAGATACATGGGGTCACATTTAGGTGGTTTAAATCTTAGACCATATGGTCTTTTATATTGAGTTATAGAAATTGGATCAAGATTACCCTATTGATTTATCCCTAGGCCTCCTCCTTCATAGGCTTGATTTTCCATGATCTAGTTAGAAATGGGGTATTTGGCATTTTTATATCAATCAAACAATTTGTCATTATATAACCAGGTTTCATCATTAGCAAGTGGTTTCTATTCTTAGCCAATGGCTGGTGTGAGAATGATAGGAGTTGGATGATGAATTTT
Source organism: Torreya grandis (assembly GCA_037957365.1). Classification (NCBI taxonomy): domain Eukaryota; kingdom Viridiplantae; phylum Streptophyta; class Pinopsida; order Cupressales; family Taxaceae; genus Torreya; species Torreya grandis. The sequence goes on along the minus strand of JARHVA010003890.1, from coordinate 1,281,063 downwards.
AGCATTTCCTTTATATAGCCATTTCATGAAAAGTGGCCTAGATTTAGGTCTTTCATAGGACTTGGGGTTCTATGGAATCTTTGCAATGTGAAATGTGTCATAGGTCAAATAATATCTTGAGATATTGACTGAGATGGTAAAATTATTAGACATTTCAAATGGTGGAATATGAGAGGATGATTCAAGACTATCTAGGTCTATGCAATTGGCCTATGGTAAATTAACTTGTATTTTTTTCCTTTGTCCTTTTTGGGAATTGGATCTAGTCCAAAGTGGTAGTTATAACTATCATACTCTACCTCTAAATGTTTGCAATGTTTATAATGTTGTAAATTTCCATTAATTGTGACCTCCATACCTAAGTGAGAGAACTCAATACACTAGTGCAATGAAAGATAAATTTAGGTCTAACACATGGCAAAGTGTATCATGGGTCAAGGGCCCAATGATAATTGGTAAGATGATGGAACCTTGTGATTCCTATTCTTTATTTATGTAGGCATTGATAGTGATTGTCTCTAGTTGAAGATTAGTTGTTGTATATCTAAGATGCTTGATGAGCTTTAGAGACATAATATTCAAGCTCGGTTCATTGTCTATGAGGACACGTTTCACTTTGTGTCATGTGATGATAACTTCAATATATAATGGATTATTATGGAAAGGGCCAAGGGATGACATATCACTTTGGTCAAAGGTTAGTTATTGAATTTGGCCTAGATGTCTAACCAAAACTTGGAATTTGTCTAGAGTTATGTCATTTGGAACTTGGCAATGGCCTTGGAACTATGTTAGGATTTATTTATGGATAATAAAAGTATGCAACAAATCCAAGATTTTACGGTCATATTTTAAAATTATTCCATAATGTCAAATGTATTTTATTTAATATTGGTAAATGGCTTGTTATTAGCTAGGATGGTGGGTTGGATTGGTTCAGTGGTAGATGGTTATGGGCTAGGAATGGTAATATTTGACCACTAAGTTATGATTATACACTCAGGATTAGATACAAGACCATTGTTTCTAGAAAATGATGATGGTGAGGGACTAGATAGGATAAGTCTCAATTATTGGTGTACTTGTTTGTGGTCATAGGGTAATGACAAGTTTTATATAAGGTCCAAAAATAGTAATCCTTAGTTGTTGGTGTACCTATTTATGGTCCTAGGTCAAGGAAAGATCACTGGAATAGATGGGTTAATTGGAATTGGTTAGTAATAATAATTTTCTATTACCACTTGATCTTGTATTGGTGGTGATAGTGGAAATGCAACCTCTCATAATATGACCATAACTTTAGTTTAGTCATGTGAAACTATGTGGTAAGTTTGTTGGGTATTGGAATTATTCGAACCTTAGTTCCTCCCATTCAGTTTATGTTTTTTTTGTTGTTGAAATTGTTGTTGTTGTCATGGTTATTGATACTATTATTTTTAGTCTGGCCTTTGCTATTGTTAGTTTTTATTATTATGTTTTGGGAAAGGATGTTAGTAGATACCTAGGTTATGATTGGATGTATATTATTTATTATCTAATGTAATCACTCAATTTTCTAACATATTTTTAATGAGGTGTTTGATCTATAGATAATGGCATAGAATATATCCATGAACATGATGGTTTTCACAAAACTCATTCTTTCAATACTAGTCTGAATAAGGAATGCCCTCATGATAATGCTTCAAAATTATCCAAATAATCATATTAGTAGTGGATATATTTCAAAACATGGCTTCAATAGGTTCTCCAAGGTCACTAAAAACTTGAAAAGTGGGCACATTTATCCTTGGAGAATGGGTTTGCAAAGGTAGTAGTTGTTGCATTTGTTGAGTTAGTCTAGGCTATTATGAAGGTGGTGTTTGTTGAATGGTTTACTAATGAGGAGTAAGTTGAATTTATAGTAATAATTGAGTATATGGTTTTTGTACCATTTTAACATGATGCAATTTTATTAATCCATTTCTAACAACATTCTTATTGCAGTTAAACTGCTTGGATTTTTCATAATTACTAGTCTGGGTTGGTATCAATGTTTATGCTAGGACTTGATTTTGGTTTTTATTTTGGCATGTTCCTTGGTTTTAGTTATAGTTTTGTTTATAATAATTTAATAATTCCTTTATTAATAATGTAATTTTCAATCAACAAACCTTTGTTGATGATCTCTTTGAAATCACGTGTACACTAAAACTCTAGATGATAGGATATCTCATTCGGTAATTTTTTGGTAAACACAATGGCCAATTATTTTTTGGGTAAGCTAAGAGTGAAATGGATATAAATTGATATTTATCTCTATTAATATCTTACAAATATTTAACCAAATTTATGCTTTGCCTAAGTTAGATCTACCAATTAAATATCATGTTTGAGATTGTAGGAGAAATGTTTCACAAATTTGTTTGAGAGGCTGTCAAAATTAGATACCAAATTATTTGGAAGTTTTAGGAACCTATCTAAATCATATCCTACTAGAATTTGAGGAAAAAATAGGAGTAATTATATGCCATTATAATCCAATAGATGGCAAGAAATAAATAATTATATCAAATAGGCCTTGGGGTCTCCTTTACCCTTGTATTTATCAAATTTTGGTGGTTCATACCTTGGAGGAAATGGTATATACATATACTCCATTTTAAATGGGTAGGAACACACATAATCTAATTTGAAATTTTTAGTTTGTTTCTCTACTTGGATTGTGATAATTACATCCTTCATTTTGTTGTAGCTATTATGACAAAAAACTAGATGGAACATTGGTCTATGGTGGAGGTTGGGTAGTCAAAGGTGGATTACCTTAAAAAGGGTATAATGGAGGAATGGTTTATTGTACAATGTTAGTTTGGTTAGGGAACTGACCAAGAATATAAATCCATATATTAGGATGTGATTATTTAAATTGCATGTGTTATAGAGTGATATTCTAGTTTGGATTCAGTATATAGGCCTAGTTTTGAGGGAATTATGGATGTGATGGAAGGATATGGCTCAAGGTAAAGTAATTTGCCTGTTGAGGTTGAGTAGGGACTTATTTTTGACTAGTCAAACCTAGATAAATAAGGGGAACTTATTCTGGAATAATTACCTATCATTGAATTTTTGGTACATGTAGAATGAAAGGTAATTAATTCCTAATGGATACTTATTGGATAGTGGTACCTCTTGGTTTCATGAACACCTATTATGAAGTAGACATTTATTGGATGTTGGGAATTTTTATTTTACCAAAGAACATACATTGTTGATTAGATAATGTTTTTTATTATAAAGGTACGTTGGTCTACAATTGTTGAGGTATACTTGTCATTACTTGGTGAGGTGGAACATTTGTTGCATCCTATTAAGATGGCATAATATTCTACCTAGTCTATAGAGGTATATTAGACTGTGCCTATTTTTTGGAATGTTAATCATCAATTATTGAGGTGGATTAAAATTCATCATGTTTTGTTGAGGCAAGGCACTACTTGGCATTTGATTACTTAATCCTTATGGTTGCATGTTCAAAGAAGTAGTTAGCTGAATATTATAGGTAACTTATTGTGGTTAGGATGTAAGATTACCTACCTCATATTATTTTGAACCACTCATAGTATTAACTAAAGGCACTTATTATGGGATAGTTTTTAGTGCAGTTAAACCACTTTGGCCTATATTTGATGACACTTGTATGCTATCCATTGTGTTTGGCACATTTTTATGCATAAAAGTAGTAGACACTTCTTTAATAGATGGTACATTGAATATGTCTCTAACTAAAGTAATTTATGAAAATATGTCTATACCCAAATTATTTTGACATGTAAATTTGATTAATACCCCTATTTAGGGAGTTAACTCAATGAGTGGAGTATTTGACATGGTCATGTTATAAAAATTGTGTACTAAATTCAAATATGTTTGATATGTAATTTGCATTTGTAAAAAGTGGTTCTCAATGAGGCCCTTTCCTTTGACAAGCATATGTGAGTCTTGATATGGAATAGATATGAGTGATTAAGGATTGATAATATAGGCATGTTCAATGGTTTGGTGATAAAGTATGTTAAAAGGAAATCTAACTAGACTAAGCAAATATTTGTGGGGGAAGTCTACTAGAAACTTGGCCCCTACCTCTACAACTCTAACTAAGACTTTTTCCTTTTTTTCCATCAATTGATGATCAAACAAATAAGGATCATATGTTGATGGTATAGTAACATAATATGGTTGTTGTTTAACTTGGTCTAAAACTAATGGTATGCTAGCAAGGTATTATGCAGTTTGCTCTTGGTCCTACTCTGAATATGAAGGGGTGTTAACAAAATAGTGGGTTAAGAGATCTAGTCTTTATTCCCTAGATTGAGTATTGTAAGTAGGATAGGGATACATCTCATAAATTACATCATCACCATAGGTGTCTTGAACAAATTTATCATTCATGACTACATTATCATAACCCAGATTGTACATGGATCTACTATGAGTATAATAAGACATATCCAAATTAATGATGAAATGTTTTTAGAAAAGGCTTAGAGTTATAAAAACTCTTAAAAATAATGTCCAAAGGAAAAACATTCTAAACTTAGTCTAACTTGGTCTAAGGAATGGAGTTGTATCTCCAAAAAGGTCTATGCTAAAACTTGGACTAAAACAGTCTAACATCAAATGTCAAATGTCAAATGTCTTATACAAATTGTCAAGTTGATGAAATAAAACTAAAATGCCAAACTTAGGTATAAAGTGTTTCAAACAAGTCTAAACTAGGTCTAAAAAATAAATATTGATAGGTCTTTTGTAAAATAAGGCATAAAAGATAGGCTTAAAATAGGTATTGGTAGGTCTTTTGGGATCAAGGCACAAAATCTAGACTTTAAACAAAACAAGGTCTAAAATTCAAGATATTCAATCTAAAAATTTTGAAACACTTTGACATATACTAGGCATTTGGATTTAAACACACACTTGATCATTTAGAAAAAGACATAGAACTTTAGGCATATGGAAGATAGACCACTTCCACAAATCTAGGCACAAAAAATGGTCTTCAAATGGAACAATAAATAAACCTAAGTTACACAACCCAAAAGTAAAATATTGATGTCTAATTCAAAATTACATGAGTACTAAGCTAAAAACCAATCAATGTTTGGATCTAAAGTTTTCAAGGCTAATTATGAACTCAATTTACAATACTATATTTATTTAAAGTAGACAAAAAGTTAGAAAATAATGAACAACATGATGGTACTAGGCATAGATCCAAAAGGCACACATAGTTTTCAAAAATGTAATTTGAACATAAGGAAACAAGTATTTGAAATAGTTCAAGTAGTGTAACAACATTATTACACTCTAAATATATGCCAGATGTTTTTTTTTTTTTTTTTTAATCAAATAAATCAAAGACACAAGACTTGGAATGAAAGGTGAAGTTTAATGACACCCTTTTTAAATAAATGACACACACAAATAAATATTTAACAAACAACTAAGTAAAATGTGTATGTTAAAATAGATGGCATAATACCTCTTAAAACAAAGGAGTTATTAATAAAGAAGACTCTTTTTTTATGTGGTATGATAAAAAAATAGTTTTGACTCAAGACCTTATAAATAAAAAGTAAAAATGACAAAGACACCTAAGTGTAATATCTTAAATCCTAAAATTGACAAGGTTGCATCATACTATCAAATTATGTCTATATACTTGCTCTTGAGAGGATTTTAAGTTTTTAATCCAAAAAGTAAAATTTCATGAAAAGTAGGTTTTTTAGGCCCCCTCTTCTCTCAATATTTCATATAGTAATATGAAACTTTGGGCTACTCACCCTGCATCAACAATATGTTCATGATAAGTGGGGCTATCAAAACTATCAATTTTCATTCATTTCTAAATGGTCATGTATGTGTGGAAAACACTAGGGCATAATCACATCATTTAGATCCACATAAACCATATTATTATGAAAATATCTAGTCCTTTTCATAATCACTATATCTATTAATTATTTAGTGTAGTGTGATGTCTGAGTTGCCCCTATGTTCTGAGGTTAAGTACCACTAACTAAGATTGTTTAACTACTCAAATGAGAGTCCCAATGGGTCACCCTCAATTTATATACCCCATCATGAATTAGGGTTGAAATTATGTTAGGATATGAATTATTTGGTCAATGCTTCCCTAGATAACTCATGAGGAGGTGATGAAATCCTTCCCATATACCAAAATATATGAAAATGAAGACAAATATAAGGACTTCATAATTGTTTTGAGGTCACCCAAATCATATGAATTTAGGAGAATGATTTAGTGACTTTCCTTCCATGATTTTGGACCAAAGCAAAAAATTCAAAGAGTGAGGATTTTTTATCACCCAAGTTCCCTAAAGGGGATGGGGGGAGAGCATCTACGTGATACTCATTTTTATTAAACAAACACTTCAATAAACAAACATAAAAATGAAACTCTTATGAGCATGTAAATAAATATAGAGTTAAATTTTATAACACTAAAATGAAATATGTGATGAATTTTGAGCCATTTGGCATTGTGTTGAAAATATAAACAAAATGAAAAATAACTTAAGTACAAATATTTTTAAAACACCAATTTTAAATGTGACATTTATAACTTAGAGTGTTTTAAATGTCTTCCTTTGTCCTTTAGGTACTAAAAAAATTTATGGGGTTATTATGGTTAGAATAAAATCATGAGTGGATACGTGACTTTCAAATTCTTGCTCTTTGGTTTTAAAAATTTTACATAAAGTGTAAAACTGTATAAACATAGAGCAATATTACCACTTTCTTGTAAAACCACAACTATTAGGACAATACCACAACTTGCCTACAAAAGACAATATTAATTAAAAATCACTAATATTATGACAATATCATTAAAATAATGAAAAAAAATTAAATTTTAGGATAATAATGCAAATCTACCCTGTGGCATCAAATGGTTAGCAAGAAAATTGTCATGGTTAAGAAATATCACTAAAGTTATGAAAATATCACAAAAGTTTTGGTGATATCATGACTTAATTATGATATTGTCAATATAGGGATTTTAAATTTGTGATATTGTCAATATCACATGTTTTCCATATAAATACAAACAATCAGTAAAAACCATGATGGTTGAATACAAAACTATGAAAGTTAGCACAGAATATAGAAATCATGACAAAATTGTGACTGTAAAATTAGTGATATTGTGAAATATCATGATTCTAGAGATAAATAACATGACTGCATAGATAAACTTTGTGATTTTTATAAAAATGTCCTTGAGCCTTTAATTTTAACTTTTTTTATTAGCAAGTTTGGAATTTAACATGAAAATTGTTAAGGGGTGTCTTAAAAGGTCTTTGGAACAAATTTGTGAGGTGAAAGTCCCATAGTGTGTGCCAACATGTGAAAAAAGAATACATAGATGGGAGATTAGTCTTATGTTAGTCCAATAAAATAAATCAAATTAACACACTAAAATCCTAACACCTCTAGCCTAGACACTAGGGAGAGCATAGGTAACAAGCATGCATATGAAAACATAACTAGAACATAAAATAAAACATTATTTTACCTTCCTTGGATCTCCAAATAGCTTGATAAAGTGGCTTTCTCAATTTTTTCATCAATAAATCTTCATCAATAGATATTTTTTGGATTCACCTTTTCTTGGTACCTTGGCTTGATTAATTGGCTTATGAATTTGGCATGGTAAAATTACTTTAATAGCTTCTCTCTCCATAAATTATCATTATAACTATGGCTTATGAGAGTTTTTAAGACATTTAGGCATAATAATTTTACATAAAAATAGATTAAAATTTAATAGGTATGGCCTTGTATTTATGTCCTCAAAAGTTAACTCTCACCCAAGGTGAGTTAAGATTGAGTTTAAACATGGAATGAGTTCAAATTAATCCTAGGTGAGATTAGGCTAATTCCAATTGATTTAAAATTTCTCATGTAATTATGATTTTCAATTACTAGGTATGGATCTCAAATTAGATATTTTGGAAGAGCTTGACAAATCATAAAGGCAATGATGAAAAGGTTTGATATTTGATTTTTGGAATTTCCCATTTTATATATTCATTAATTTCAAATGGATAATTCAACTAAGAATTTAATATTTTTTTATTAGATGATTCAATTTGATTAAAATTTTATCTCTTTTAATATTTGATTAAGTGCCCCACTTAATGGGTTTATAGGCCAAACTGATAATTGTTATGTTGCAAGGTGATTAGGGAAGAATCCATGTGAGATTATTGTTTTATACAGGCTAGTATCCCAAAAAGGGATGCCTCAACATGATTATTAGCATTGATGAATGATTCATGGATGAAATTAGTATGTTTAATTATTATTGGGCTTAATTTATAATGGTTGGTAGGAATTAGTCTAAAGTCCGATCAAAATCTAGTTGTGGCTAGAATTGGGTGTCTACATAACTTAGATCACTATCTTTTAGACTAAATGAAACTTTAATTCCAAATCCTTAATACTTATAATCATTCACTTACTCTTTAAATTAAACTCAATTTATCTTTCATCTATTACAATTCAAAACTTAATGATTATAAATCAATTCTTTGATCTTTAATAATTCAATAGGTCATTTGAAAATTAAGAAGAGATGTTCCTCAATTACATCATCCTTAAGTTAAAATAACCATTAGAATTTAGGTTCTTGAATTAATTATTTTTTTTAAGATCTAGATTTTAGGTTACCCTTTTTAGATTATAACATTCATGAGATAGTGCAAGTTTAATTGTATCTTAGTTCATAATTTCTTAACCCAACACTTCCAATTAATTATATAAGGTTGTCTTAAGAGTCCCATCACTTAAATAGTGATTTTAATTATTCCATTATTAGAACTATATGATCAATTTAAGAAGAGAATGATCATAAATCCTACACTTAACTTAACATTCCAACAAAGTTTGATTCCATAACTAAATGAAAACATCATATTTTAGAATGATTGTGTTTATAGTAATTCTTAAAAGGATATTAAGTCATAATACCTTCTTGAATTTATTAAATAATATTTACCAGAGAGTCTAACTTCATAATGTATAATCTTTTAAGTTAATATATTTTTAAAGTCTTTGATAGTCTAAAGGAAAATATATCATAGAGATCTATTAATAAGAATTAACTCAGCCTAACTTGAACAAGTAGTATATTAATATATTATATACATACATATTATAGCTCTACAAATTATTTGTTCATCTCAATTAACAAAATGTTCAAATATTGTCACCTAAATTAATCTCATAAATTCATTTAAAAGATATTAAGTAATCATAACAATAACCCACTAACTCAATGCCTTATTTTGGAGGTAGTACAAATTATAGTATTTAGCAGTCTTATGAACCTTAAAGCTTCATTCATACTTGATCGTATAACAACATAACCAAATGGACTTGTTTAATCTATGAAAATATATTCATCTAAATTCTCAATTTATTCCTAATAATTTGAGCTTCAATTATGAGTTTGTCTACAACAAAACATTTAGTCCATATAATATAAAACCAATGAATGTACATAGTTAACTCATGCAACCTATGTTCATATTATATAAATTCCACAATGATGTTCCATAAATCCATATATATGAATGAAATAAAAATGAATAATTTTAATTATAGATATAAATTAACTTGGATATAACTATTTATGTATGCAAATTAAACATAACATTAAGATTGCATAACCTAATTGAAAAACATCCATATAGTTAATGAAGTTAACTGTACAATACTTAGTTAATTCATTTTACAATTGATGTTCTTCAATTTATAATAAATACTAAAAGTAATTAAAATCTAGGAGAAGTACAACTAAGAAATCTTTTACATGTAAATCCAATGATGCAAAAACCTACCTTTCCAGTCCTAATGAGCCCAACTATTTCACTATATTTTTAGATCATTTTATTTTATTTTTGAAAATAAGTAAAACTAAAGAAAGGGGGGGAAGGTGTATATGAACCTAGATGTGGTTGTACACTCTTGATCTAGACATAATGAGTAATCCTCTTTGGCTATGGAAAAATTACATACAAATTAATAAGACTTAAACAAAATTTGGATTAAAATGGTTGGTAAGTGGGTTGCCTAGTAACTGCTAAATCCTTAAAGTATGAAATTTCCTATGATGGTTGTCAACCCACTTGTTAAAAAAATTAAGTCCAAATGAATGCTGATAAGAAATGATTTAAGTAAATCAAGAAGAAATTACTTTAAACAAATGATAAAATAATTTTAAGAATGCCTAATGTCTTTCAAAATAAACTAAGCTAATTTGCATAAAATAAATAGTAAGGTGATAATGTTTAGGGTGGTTACTATGGATGAATATTATGTTATGATATGGATGGAGAAACAAAAAATTTGATGGGTTGAAAGGGGTATTTTTAGCTTTCTATTTTAGGGAGAAAATTTTACACAAAGATTGATGCTAGTACTCTATGGATTGATGTCGATAAGGAATAATTGACATCAATCACTATGTGAAAATATAGTTTTAAATTTAATAGAAAGGATATATTTTAAGAGAGTTCTGGAGAATTATTAGGCTGATAAGAGGTTAGGGTAGGCTTATGATGGTGGGAATGAAGCTCAATAATGTTTAGACAAAGTTTTTAGACTCAAAAGAGTGTGGAATGTTGATGGGTGTTGGATGGCAAAGGGGTGTTGAAGTTAAAAACTTCAACATAGGAAGTTGAGACTATGGGAAGGTACTAAAATAATAGATACTAAGAAAAGAAACTTTGAAATTTATTAAATAATAAAGAAGTACTTATCTGATATAATAATGGTGTCCTAGAAGTAGATGGTAGCTCAAAAGAACCTAGATAGAGTCCTCAGGGAATTTAGGCAATGTAGTAATGTTATAACCTTTAATTTATCAATGGTGTAGCTCTTTTATGCTTTTGGGAAGTCTCTGGTTCTCTAGTTTAGCTCTCTGATTCATGCACAAGTTCACAAGAAAATGATTACTCAGACTTATCTTGTTTAACCTCACGAGCAAAGTTCATGGGTAGTCTTAAATAATCAATGTTGGTCCTAGTCAATTGACATCGATTGAGGCATGACCAGTGCTGGTCAAGATAGAATAGGTCCAACATTCTAAAAATAGTGTTTTTCACCTAATTTTGGTAGTTAAGACCATTAGAAATGATCCAAGCTAGTTAAGGGAGTGTGTTCACATGGGTAAAAATAGTCTAGGGAGATTAGGGAATAAATGTTAGGGCAATAAATGGTCTTAGGAGGTTAGGACTTAAATATAAGTGTAATAAATGGTCTTAGGTCAAGGTGGTGATAAGTTAACCATGGGCTTGGTCTCAGGGTGAGGTGTAAATATAAGTTTATTAACTTAATTAATTAAATAATTTATCTAAATTTGGGTAGGGTTAAATGTGTTTTAAGGGGGTTAAGAAAGGTTCTAACCTAAGGGGGGCCAAGGGGTTGAAAGGGTGTATAGTGACAGGGTACCATTGGTGTAGTTTTCTAGTGCCTATGTTTTGCCCCTTTTTGATACATAGTTTTCATAAACAAGATACAAAACAAAAACTAATTACTTATGGAAGTTTGGATTCCCCAAGTGTGGTATGAGGTTTTTCCCCTCAAACTATGAATTGATGAGGTGAAATGGAGTTGGTTTCAGGTTTGACAAGTGGATAAGTTGCTAACAAGGTTGGTTAGTGGGTTGAGAATTAGAAGCATGAAAGCTCACAAAGAATGTGATGAATTATGATATTGTAGATTGCACATAAAATAGGATACCATAATTCTAAGTAGGTCATAAATAGGGATGCACTTAGAAGGACAAGTGGTAGGGCACCCAGGCCACAACATTAATCTTAGCTTATATGGGGTACACCTATAGACTCAAGTCTCCTATTGTATGTGCACATGTTCTCAAGGATCTAAAAGTAGGATGTGATATTGATAAGAAAAAATAATCATAGGTGTCAGTACTATAATTAGTCATGTTCTGATTCACCTTAAGGGTTATGTATAAAATTATCATGTCTTTTTCAAATATGGCAAGGTAGTTATTTAGTCAAAATGACCAAGGTAAGGTGGTGTTACGAAAGTGCAAAATGTAGGACAAAAATGACTAATTTTAAGGTGATTTAGTTGGATTGGTTAGTAAAGAAAAAAGTGATCTTCGATGTTTGTATGGTTTTTTTAATGTGTTTATTTGAAAAATTTGGGTTGGTGGTGTTTAACTAGGTTATCCAATTTAGTGTAGGATAATAAATAATAATAAAAAAGGCCTCGAGGGGGTAATTTTGGTGGTTGGGGTGAGGGGGATTAAAAATCCCTAAAAGGTTAGATCAACATCAATCAACCTAATGGAGAAATTACCAACATCATTTAGTGACCAAAACTTATAAAAAAGGTGTTGCTGATTGAAATGGACAAGTCTTTTTCTTGATTTTTATCTTTTTGTGAACTTGGCATATGCATTTGAGAATGATCGAGAGAATTTGTTGGGTGAGTAGAGTGATGAGGTAAGGATATGGAGGTGTGGGATTGGTGGAGCATGAGGATAGAGTTTGGGGACTAGGTGATTAGGTGATATGAGTGAGGTGAGTGGGTGCATCAAGAAGCCCAAGTAGTGATATACTCAGTGGTGGTAGAGGCCACATAGCATTCACAGGTGCATAGATAGGCCATATAGATGGATAGGGTCCAAGGGATAGTAGTCGTCCTGCACCATACATTACTAGCTATTATTATATTATGATTTTGATTCTAACCTGTGAGCCATTATATCATGATGTACATATCATTTTTAGATATTGACCTGGACACTTATATGTATATAGATATTCAATAAATGGTTTATTTTTTATGTTTATTGATGATGATGGTTTATTAATTATGATGTGATTATGGTTCTTTTTATGTGATGAGGATATGTTTATATGATGTTTTTGGCATTCCTCCTTATAGCAAGTGTATGCATAATCATATTTTGAGTTCTATGATATAGTTGAATGTATCCATATGATCTTCATATTTAGATGTGTATGTGATTTTGATGACATGAATGGTGTAAATGAAAATCATTGTCTAATTTATTTTTATAAAAATGACTAATTATGGTGTGATGTGATTTTGATGATGATAAATAAATGGTTGATTACTATATCATTTATAGATTGATTAGAAACTAAAATGAGATTATAGTTTGGTTCACACACAATAAAATTTTGTTATGATTTTTATGTGATGAAATGTTTTGATTTTATGGTTGTTGATTAGATGGTTGATGTATGTTTATTGTGATATAATGATTATGACGTGATTTATTTTGATGACTTAAGATAAGAGAGTATAAAAAACCTATGTGAATTATAATAAACCATGTGGTTAAATGGATAAATAGAATGTTCTCATAATAAGAACACCTAAGTAATGATCAAAGTGTCTTTAAAAATAGAATGTATATAACAAAAAAAATGATTTATGATGTGATTTTATATTTGAAATGAATTTTGAGAGATACAACCTTGAAATATAGATTGCTTTAGTTGAAATGATATATGTCAAAGGTGAAGTTGAATGGGGATATGAAGACTCAAAAAAGTAAGACCTACACTTCAATGATTGTTTTAACAAGTAGTAATGAAAATAAAAGGAGGTTAAATGCTCCCTTTGGCAAAGACCATGACTATATTAGATAAAACATAGAGAGTGAGAATAACTAGTTTGTATTCATAACATACATTCCATATCCGAACAATATAAGAAGACCTATTAAATAGGCAAAGAAATGAGCCACCCAAGAAACATGTGAAAATAGTGGGTAAAACAACCAACATTAGCTAGCATGAAATAGCTAAGCCCATTAAATAAACTAGCCTCTTAACCTAAGTGGTTAAGGAAACTAACCAAAGACTAATTACCTTAGTAAATAACCCAAGGTAAATATATAATTAAGCTAACACCCTCCCTTAATGATAAAACTAGAAACAAGACCAAGTTTGTCCTTGAAATTTATGAACTTGTCTGAACCAAGTGGTTTGGTCATTATATTAGTTGGCTGCTCTATAGTGGGGTAGTAGAAGAGACTGATTTCTTCATTTGTAACCAACTATCATATGTAATTATGGTGAACCTCAACATGTTTGGTTTTGGCATGAAATACTATATTATTTACCATCTTTAGAACACTCTAGTTGTCATAAAAAATTAGAGTAGGCTTTGTTGACTCAAATTAACGATACTCCAAGGTTTTATTTATCCACATAGTTTCACAACCTGCATTGATGATAGATTTATACTCTACTTCTATTGAAGATAATGCCACTATATTTTTTAGTTTTCTCTACCTTGAGAAAAATCCTGAACCAAGAGTCAATACATAGCCTATTGTAGATTTTCTTGAATCTATTGATCCTGCCCAATCAAAGTCAAAATATCTTAAAAGATCAAAATCTACAAACTTCTCATATAGTATGCCAAAGTCAAGAGTACCTTTGAAATATCTTAATACCTATTTTACATCTAACAAATATACCTCCTCTAGTTTAGACATGAAGTGAGATAGAAAACTCACTGCAAAACAAATATCCAGTCTAGTGGTAGTGACGTAAATGAGACTACCCACTTGCTACTAATACATTATTTCATTGACCAGAGGAGTAGTGTTAGTTAAAATTATAGATTAAAATTCCATAGGTTTTTGAGTTGGATTATAATCCATCATTCTAAATCTTTTCAACAATGATTTGACATACTTATTCTATGACATGAATATAACACAATCACCTTTCCAAAACTCAACACCTAAATAGTATTTCAATAGTCTTAAGTCTATCATGTCAAAAGTACAATAAATATCATCTTTCATTTGTTGAATGAGACTAGCACTACTCCCGATGATAGTTATATCATCAACGTATACAATGAGAATCAAGATATCATCACCATATACCTTTACATAGAGAGTTGGTTCAAAGTTACACCTTTTTAAACCAGACTCCCTAAGGTATGTATCTATCTTCATATACCAGGTTTGAGGATCCTTTTTAAGCCCATAAAAGGACTTGATTAACCTATAAATAAGATGATCCTTGCCAAGAACCTAAAAACTTGATGGTTGAACCATGTAGACTTCCTCCTCCAGATCTCCATTCAAGAAAGCACTCTTGACATCTATTTGATGCACCTACCATCCTAACTAAGTAGCAATAGCAACAACCAAATGAAAATTTACCATATTTGTAGTATGAGCAAAAGCATCCTCATAATCAACCCCTTCCTCTTGTGCATAACCTTTTTCAACAAATCTAGCTTTGTGTTTGTCCAAGGAACCATCTACTTTACATTTTACCTTGTAAATCCATTTACAACCCATGGATTTTTTTTCCTTGTGATAGCTCCATGAGCTCCCAAGTCTTATTTTTTTATCAAGGAATCATATTCTAATTGCATGGTTGATTCCCAGTCTTTCTTCCCTTTGGCCTCTAAAAATGAATTAGGCTCAAATACATATGAAATAATAGTTGTTAGAGAAAAATTTTCATGCTCACCTTTATTACCAAACTACTTTCCTTATCTCAATCTTCTTCCTTCCACACCTTGTGGCAAGTCTCCTTTCTTTAGTGCTTCCATAGTGGTAGAATACCACTTTGTCTTCTTTGGTTGTTCTGTTGGAACCTCACAATGACCTACATCAATTCCCTCCCTAGAATGTGATTCACTGATGACCTACAATCCTGATCAATTTTCACACCATAACTTATAATAGAATCATTAGAAGAAAATAATGACTCAATATCTGAAAATGTACCAGTTATTGTGAAGTATGGCATCTATTCATTTACTATGACATCTCTATTTACCACAAATTTATTTTTATAAATATCTAGTAATATATAGGCCTTTGACTACTCACTATACCCAACAAACATGTAAGCTTTGATTTTTGCATCCAAGTTACTTCTCTTTTGACTAGGAATAACTGTAAAAGCTACACAACCAAAAATTCAAAAAGCACTTACATATGGAATCCAACATAACCAAGCCTCCTCTGGAATCATAGTCTCCAATTATTTTTTAGGACTTCTATTGAGGATGAACATTTTTGTATTCACTGTTTCTACCCAATTTCTAATATGGTAATCAGAGCTTACAGTTTAGGAAGCTTGGGAGGAAGTCTGTGAAGCAAGAGAGGATAGTCTTGCCAGGGAGGAGTGTGAAGTGCCCTATGGAGAGCTATGAGAAGAATTTTTTTTCCTTGTAACTAGAAATTTAACTTGGAGGAAAATCCCAAAAATTCATTTGAGCATTATTTTTTATGATTCTTATTTCTATAAAATTCTCTAGCTCAAAATTCATATACTATATTAGATAAAATTAAATTCCACTAAGTATTTTGTCTGAAAACTACATTTAAATTTTTTTGGTTGGTCATTTTTGTACGATTTGGGGAAGAGACCAAATTTTCATTTAATAATTGTTTTTAGATATTTATGGGTCTAAAAATTTATATTTTTTTGAGAAAAGATGATAAGAACTGATGGAATTTAATTTGGCTAAGTATTTCTCCCAGAATCTGCATCTGAAGTTTTGTAGGTAGGCTAATTTTTTGATTGGTTGATTATTTTTATAAAAAAATTAATCTAAAGTTTTATTATTTCAATTAATTTTAATTTTTTTAATTTAAATTATTCAAAACTTTAGCTTATAAGGGTTATTGGGGACCTACTGGTGACTAATTATCTCAAAAATGTTTTGTAAGGTGAAAATTTCACCATTTTCTGGGGTTTTAATATGGATGTTAATAGAAAAGGAATTTTTGAAATCGAAGTTATATATCTCTTGATTTAATTATTTTTGTCTATTTTTTAGTTTTTATAAATATGGAAAGTTTAAAACTTCCTAGAAAACTCCTCAAATTTTAAAATTTTCTTTGTCATCAACATCCGGATTAAACCTAAAAAATGATGAAATTTTCACCTTCCAAAACTTTTTTGAGATAATTAGTCACCAATAGGTCCCCAATAACCCTTAGAAGCTAAAGTTTTGAATTATTTAAATTAAAAAATTAAAATTAACTAAAATAATACAACTTTAGATTTAATTTTTTTTTAAAAATCAACCAATCAGAAAATTGGCCTGCCTACAATACTTCAAATACAGATTTTGAGAGAAATACTCAGCCAAATTAAATTCCATTAGTTCCTATCATCTTCTCTTAGAAAATAGAAAATTTTAGACCCCTCACCAAAAATAGTGCCCAAATGAAAATATAGTCTCTTCACCAAACTATACAAAAATGACCAACTAGAAAACTTTATATGTAGTTTTTAGTAAAATACTCAGTGGAATTTAATTTTATTTGATCCAACAGATGGATTTTGAGCAAGAGAATTTTATAGAAATAAGAATCATAAAGAATAATGCTCCCATGAATTTTTGGTATTTTCCTCCAAGTTAAATGGCTGGTCATAGAAAAAAAAAATCTTCCTTTCACATCTCTCCATCAAGTTCTTCATGCTCCTCCCTAACAAGACCATCCTCTCTTACTTCATAGGCTTCCTCTCAAGATTGTTAAACTACAAGCTCTGATTACCATATTAGATATTGGGTGGAATCAGTGTAAGGGGTAGTGTACTATCTGTGTATGCCTTTAATGGCACAAAATTCCTTGAATTTTTTTGAGATGAACTCACCCCCAATTATCAATTTTAAGAGATTTCACTAATAGTCCTACCTATTTCTCAACCATAGCTTTCCAAGTAAGGAATTTAGAAAAAAATAATATTTATTCACTAGAAATAATACCCACTTTTTCCTAGAGAAATCATCAACCAATAATAGAAAATAATGAGCTCTAGAAGGGGTAGGTGTCTACATTAGACCATACAAATCTGCATGTACCAGATCTAATACTCCCTTAGCTCTCAAAGCTTTACCAACATCAAATGAATGTCTAACTTTTTTCCCCAACTAACATCTAGTACATACATGATGACTATCTCAATTATAAGTAATCCCCTTAACCATCTTAGTCTTGCTTAATGTAGTCAACTATTAGAAATTAAATTATCCATACCTTTCATGCCATAGTGAATTTGTGTTATCAACCACTAAAAGTGAACTTTCCTTTGCTCTTTGTAGATTTGAAAGCTTATACAAACCTTTCTCACCAATCCCAATAACAATAATCTTGTTATCTTTGGTAGTAATTAAACATTGTTATCCTTAAAAATTTACAACAAAATTAGATTTTGAAGTGATCTCACTAATGGAAAGTAATTTTTTGTTTATATCAGGCACATACCTAACATTATTAAATGTATATCAAACTGCATCATCAAAACTGATCTAAACATTACCATATCCTTTCACAAAATCAATCCTACCATCTCCCAAAGATACAGATTTATTATTACTATCATTTTCAAAAAAATCCACATACTAGTCCTTATGGCATGTATAATGGTAAGATGCCCCTGAATCAAAGTACCAAGCTCGATCCATCACATAATTACCACTAGAAGACATGAAAGAAAAATCAGGAGATGATTCATCACCTTCACCTTCAGCGACATTCGCATGATGAGCTTTATTTCTAGGGTTATCCATATCCTATTGTCTTTTACTATAATCTTTCTTAAGGCAACCAGGTTACTTACAGTAAAAATATTTACACTTAGATATCTTATTTGAACCACTTAATTTTGATGTTTCTATCAGATAACTAGTAGTTTTACCAAACTACTTACCCTTTCCCTTGATGAAGAATGTACTCTTTATAGAAGTAGATGTAGACAACACTATCTTCCCCTGTTGTCTCTCCTACTATAATAACAATGTAGACAGGAGTGAAATATTAGATTTTAATAGAAATATAATGAGCAGGAGTGGCTTTGCGGGGAAAGGTCTACAATCATTAAAGAGGAAGGCTCTTGAGAGTGAGAAGCAGATCCTGAACATGCCCAAACAAAGCCGACTTTCAAACCAAATTGGCAGCAGGTGGGATCATTGTAAAGTTCATAGCAACTGGGTTTCAAAGGAGATGAATATGGCTCATGAAAGGAAGGGAGAACCAAGGAAGCAGGAACCCAAAAACTGTGATGAATGGAGAGAGAAACAAGATGTCTGGAGAATTCTGCAAAAAGGAAAAGTCGTGAACTATATGGAAAGGCTACATGGGTCAAAACTGCATATCACTATGGCTTTTTTCAAAAATTGGATTGATGAAAGGGTCACTTTGCATGGTATCATGGTGAACCTAACTGAGGATTTTATAGCAGAGGTTACAGGGCTGCCTACGGATGGACTTAAATTCTCCAAGTAGACAAGCATTTCGAACGAGGCCTTTTGTAAGTTCCCCAAGACAGATGTGGAAGAGCAGAAGCTGGTCAAGAATGGGGATTTTTATGAATTGGAACAGATTAAGGGGATATGGAGGGATGTCTTATGCTATATAAGGGAGTATTTCATCCTGGACGGAAGAAGCAAGAGAGTGCATAAATTCCACTTTGTTTTCCTTAATCATTTCAGACACAAGGTAAGATTGTCTTTTCCCTTTTACCTATGCTTCTCTTTGGTCCAAAGTTTATTTGCTCATAGGAAGAAGGAAACGCATCCTATCCTGCATGAAGGCCTAATTCCGTTAATCGAAGGCTACTGCAAGAATAAAGCTATGGTTAAGAACCCTAACCAGGGGAAAAATAAGGAGTCTGGGAGCAGAAAGAGTGAAATTGTAAAAGGGAAAGACAAAATCAAGTTCCCCAGTGCCAAAAATCAGAATGTAGAAGAAGATACAGAGTGGGAGAGAATTGATAAACCTAGGGAGGAAAATCTAGAGGAAGAAGAAGGTACTGAAAGCTGGAATACAAATTCAAAAGAGGATGAAGAATGTCAAGAGAAGAATGAGAAAGGAGTCATCAAAGAGGAGGAATCTAAAAATAGTAAATAAGAAACTGAGGAAAATTAGAAAGTGTCGAAGGAAGATATTGTCCAGGATGGCCCTGTTGAGGACCCTATTTCAAGAAATGAAAGAGAAAATATAGTTCAGGATGACAATCAAGAAATGGACATGGAAATTCAAATTGGAATAAAAGAATAGTATCAAAGGGGCCGAGAGGATCACTTTGAAGAAGGCGGGAACAGTCCCAATAATAATTCTAAGGAATGGAGAGAGAAAAGGTAGAACGATGGAAAACACACACCTATGAGTTGGGTTAATTGCAAAGCAGAGGCTTCTCCCCAACTTGATTCTTAGATGTGTAAGGAGATTAAGGATCTCAAAAGGAAAGTGGAAATTATGGAAGATAACTAGAAAGCTACATGGAACAAAATTAACATGGAAAAATAGATAAGAGATATCCCAGCCAAGCTCAAAGATTATGAGAATAGCCTTCAAGAACTCATTAGGGAGAACAGAACGAAAATGGAGGAAGTAACCTCCAACATTTGTGTTACAGCTGCCAATATTGGAAAAAGAGCTAGCGAGGAGACCAAATCTTTGGAGGGGCCTAGCAAAAGGATGAGACAAAGCTCAAGAAAGAAGGCTACACAAGAGGGAGCCAAGTTGGCGGCAAATACCACTCAGGATACTATTTTGAAAGGTATAGAAACTATGAAAATGATTTTGGAACTGGAAGAATAGTCTGGTTCTTCTTGCTGGTTATGTTTTCTAGTCCTATTCTCTAGTTTCTTTTTGTAATATTCTATCTATGGTGTAGCCAGATCTATGTTAAATCTGGGTTTTGACTAGTGGTCTCTCTGGTGGTTTCAGGTCCATTTAAAACCTGTTTTTGCTACTTCTTTGTAGTATTTTTTAGGTTCTGCCTGTGGGAGTTGAAGCTTTATCTTTCTTTCCTTGTACTTGGGTTTCGGCATCCCATCAAAACCTATTTTTACCTTTATCTAAAACAATGTAGACAAATTTTTTAAGTCCAAAGTCTATGTCTCAATAATCATGTGCAAGGACTCCATAAATGACTCAAATGAAGGTGGAAGATTTTGCATAACCAAAGCAATCAAATATTTCTCATCAACAGGCTTTTGCATAGCCTTTAACTGATCATTGATGTCCTTAATCTACGAAATAAACTCAAAAATGGAGCCACATTCCTGCATCTTAGTAAAAATAAAAAATTCTTCAAATATAATACCATACTAGCTTTAAATGCCTAGTATTTAAATGTAAGACTAGTCCACAAAATTGATGTAATGGTCACATTTCTAACCTCTGAGATTAGATTATCTACTACTAATAGTTTTAACAATATAATAGCCTCATGATGACATTTATCATAGTCATTAGTACCTATGGTAGGCCTTTGATCTTTACCGAGCACTATTTGATCAAGATTTCAATATTCACATATCATCAAAATCTTGTGACTCCATAATTAAAATTTTTGCCTATCAGTTTTTGTGAATCTATCAACAAAGGTGTTGTAAACTAGCCATTTTGACCTAGTTTTTTTGAAAAAATGCAAATACTATAAAAAATATAATGACTTTACACAAAATTCCTCCTACCCACTAATTTAAATCACAAACTCATCAATACCTCCATGTTTTAGCAAAAAACTCAACACCATTTGGGAAATTTTAAATTTTGTCTTTAAAAACACTAAAAAATGGATTAAAAAATTAAATTAAGAGATAAAAGTTTTATTTCAAAAATTTATTATTCATGAACATCTAGATTAAAACCTCAAAAAATTGTGAAATTTTCACCTTCTAGAACTTTTTTGAGATAATTAGTCATCAGTAGGTCCCCAATAACCCTTATAAGCTAAAGTTTTGAATTATTTCAATTAAAAAATTAAAATTAATTGAAATAATAAAAATTTAGATTAAATTTTTTATAAAAATAATAAACCAATCAAAAAATTGGCCTACCTACAAAACTTCAGATGTAGATTCTTAGAGAAATACTCAGCCAAATTAAATTCCATCAGTTCCTAACATCTTCTCTCAAAAAAATAAATTTCTTCCTCTTATAACTCTCCATTAAGCACTTCACAGTTCTCCCTAAGAATATCATCCTCTCTTGCTTCATAGGTTTCCTTCCAAGCTTCCTAAACTATAAGCTTTGATACAATATTAGATAAAACATAGAGAGTGAGAAAGAACAAGATTGTATTCACATCATACATTCCATATCCAAACAATACAAGAAAGGCTATTAAATAGGCAATGAAATGAGACACCCAAGAAACATGCGAAAAGGGTGGGTAAAACAACTAACATCAGTTATTATGAAATAGTTAAACCCACTAAACAAACTAACCTCTTAACCCAAGTGGTTAAGGAACCTAACCAAAGAGTAATTACCTTAGTCAATAACCCAAGGTAAATACATAATTATGCTAATAAACTATAATAGGTAGGCTTATGTACATAATACCCTTGCTTTCTTGCCGTTAGTATTTGTTCATTTATTAAAATAAACGATTTAATCATGTTATGTCAAGTAATCTAAAAATCCCTTGATTGAAAGGGTGAAAAAATGTGACATGATGCAGATAGGTGAATGGATGGTAATGTAACCTTCTTGTGGGGATGGCTTGCCCCTTCTATAGGTGACCTAAAAATGATTATAAGAAAATCCATGCCTTATTTTGGTGTATACTGATCAATGTGTGAAGTATACTAATGCTTTGTGAAAGCTAATTAAAGTTTTCTTTGGGATACATATATATTTTTGTTTTTATATTGAATCTTGACTTAGGGTCTTTTGCTACTTTTTTGGTTGATAGGTTGGGGAAGCTAATAAATACAGAATCTTCCATGTGATTTTTTTTGACAAACTTTTGAATTAGCCATCCTTCTAAGGGAGTATTCTAGGTTTTGTTTTTTTTTATTTTGGTAGTTGTCCTTCAAGGGAACAGTCTATATTTATGAGAAATTCTAAATTATTTTGTTAGTTATCTTACAAGGGAGAAGTCTATAATTTTAGATATGACCCATAATATATATTTTTTTGTTTTTATACATGGACTTATTTATATAGGCCTAAGGTTTTCCTTTATAGGGGAAAAAACATAACACACGAAGGTTAGATGATGGGTGATATAGTGTTTAAGGGATAATGACCATGGGGATCCATCTTATAAGGGGTAAAAATTATCTATAAGAATCATGCCATGGGTAGAGCCATGATACCCATGTTTAGGATTAGGTTAAAACTATGATGGATAAACACATGATTATTTTCTTTAATCAATTGTCCTTAAAGTAAGGGAACGAAGGTGATAAGTTTGTAAAACAAGTGATAAGCTTAAGTTAGACATAAGGTGCTTTAGAACTTGTTTTAACAAAATAATGAACATAGATGCAAATTATTGAGGGGATCAGGTTCTATATTTACTTTAAGGGATGATAATTGATAATTTTTAAACCATACTTATGTGTGATGATGAATGGTTCAAGCTAATTAGGATCAAACTTGCCCCACTTTCTTCTTTCCATGTTAGTTACATGTTGATTTTCCTTTAAGATGAGGTCACCAATATTGAATTATTATCATCTCAAGTTTTTGTTATAAGCATGTTTGATTCACTCTTAATGGACATGAAGATGGTTAAGAGTGACCAAATGATGTTCTTGATGATAGTCCTCTTCTAAGATGATATCTTTTAGGTATATGCAAAGAGAAGAAATTTTCACTTCAAGAAGAAATATAGCCTCTACCCCATAGACAAGTGAGAGATGGGTGGCACCGATAGGGGTTCTGATTTTGGTTTGATATGCCCATAAGGCAAAAGGAATGTGTAAGTGCCAATCCTTACCAAATTCATTGACCACTTTTGTGAGCATTTTATTAAGGGTCTTATTAGAGGCTTCAACATATCTATTATCTTATGAGTGGTATGGAGATAATAAGTTTAAATTAATTCTAAAAATGTATCAAATATTGAGTAATTTCTTTTTTTAAATGGTTTTCCATTATCAGTGATGATTTTGTGAGGAACATTGAAGTAGCATATGCTATGATGATTGATGAAGTCAACAATTTTATCATCTTTTTTTGAAATGATAATAATGGCTTCCATCCATTTGATAAAGTATTATATCATGGTGATGATATAATGATGTCTATGTGAAGAGTGAGGGTTGATCTTACTAATGAGATCAAATCCCCATTTAGATAAGGACCATAAGTTCTTAGCAACTTGAAGGGCATGACTATGAATGTGATGCAAGTTGGTATGTTGTTGACACTTGACACACCACTTGACATAATTTTAATATTCTTGGTTGAGGGTAGGTCAATAGTATCTAAGGCAAAGGATGCACTTAGTGATAGCTAAACCACTAATGTTCCCTCCACAAATCCCATCATAAGTTTAATTGATTACAAGAGGGAGTTCTTGGCTATAAAGGCATATTTAAAGGAGACTATTAAAGTCTCATTTTTAGAGGATTCACCCTAGTATGGTATATCGATTAGTACTCTATATGATATCTCATCTACCATTCTTATAGATGTCAAAAGGGATGATGGATAAGGTAAGGTAGTCAAAAATTTACTTATATAGAATATCTAGTTGTGTTTCTTCCACATTATAGATGAAAGGGAGGTCCATTCTGGTGTAATAGTGTTGGTTGAGTCTATGAATGGTGAAAAATATTTTATATTTTAAAGGTAAAAATGGGATTTGTGATGCAAGAGAAGCCATGGTGTCAGAAAAAAATTGTTGAACACAAAGTGGCTTGGTTAAGGTAGTGATCAAATGATGTCAATAGTACATATACCAATTATTTGTATTTATAGAGAACATAATTTTTACATTGGTAATAATGATTGATTTGGTTGACTATATTTTTGAAATTACTAAAAATTTTGATTGATTTTACTCTTAAGGACAATCTATTTGAAGACCTAAAACTAGGGCTTTGTATTCAGCCATGTTGTTGGTGTAATCAAAGTCAAGTTTGAAGGACAAGGGAGAAGTCTCACATTTAAGGGGTATAAGGATGATTCCATATCCCTCACCATGTTGACATTTTTATCCATCAAATAAAATGGTCATTTGGTAAGAAATTTCTTCTTTGGATAAATTTATGATGGACTCATCAAGAAACTCAAGGTTGGAAGGTTGGTTGTCAGTTAAAGGGGCTTCAACCAATTGATCAATAATTATTTTCCCTTTAACTAATGTTTGTTAAAGGAAATAAACATTTAACTCATCTAAAATTATGATACATATATCCATATATTCATTTTGATATGGGTTATAATGCATGTACTTGAGGGGATCAGTGTTTGTGATGACAAAGGTTTTATGGTTGAGTAGGTAGTGATGAAGTTTAGAATCCATGAAGACTAAGGTGAAGCATAACTTCTTGGTATAGGTATAATGAGTTTCAAACTCTAAATTTGTTTGATTTATAGTATAATTCTTGTTCCTTATGTTGATCATCATGATGTGCAAGCATGGCACCTAAGGAATGGTCTGTGGTGGACATGTAAAAGTAGAAGGGTTGGTCCTCTTTTGGAGGGACAAGGATAGGTGGAGAGATAAGGTATCCTTTTAGTGATTCAAATTTCTTTTGACAATATTCATTCCACTTAAAGGATATGTCCTTAATAATTTGGTGAAAGGGTTGACATCTATCAAATAATTGAGAGATAAAATGATGAATGGACTGAAGCTTACCCTACAAACTATAGATTTACTTAAGGTTAGTGGGAGGTATATCTAAGATTATTTAGACTTTGGCGAGATCAACTTTTATCCACAAATGGAAATAATAAATATAAGGAGTTTTCCTAATAGTATCCTAAAGACATATTTTTTTGGGTTGAAGTGAACATGAAATTGGGTAGGTCGATCAAAGATGAATTTAAGGATTGTCAAATGGTCTTTGCAACATTTGGACTTACCAAGGAGGTCATCTACATAGCCTTCTAAAGTTTTATGGATGATGTCATGAAAGATGTAATTCATGGCCTATTGATAGGTTATACTAATGTACTTTAAGCCAAAAGGCATGAACCTATAGCAAAAATTTACCCATGGGGTGATGAAGGTGGTTTTGTGTTGATCTTTTATAGTGATTAATGTTTGGTTATAGATTGAGAATTTTTCCATAAGAGATAGCATCTCATGGGATATAGTTAGATCAAAAAGTTGGTCAATGTTGGGTAAAATAAATTTATCCTTTGGATAGGTAAGGTTTAGGTCATAGGAATATGTAAAAATATGAAATCCCCCTATTACTCTAGTGATAGGAATGACATTAAAGACCCATTGTGGATAGTCAATGGGTTGGATAAAATTTATAGATAAGAGATGTTATATCTCCTCTTTAATAAGAAGGGTAATGTGAGGGTGCATCCTTCAAATATTTTTACTAACAGGCTTGGCATCAAGGTTGGTAATGATGTTGTGAATGATAATGGAAGGGTTGATTCTAGGTGTATAACTATAAGACTAAGCAAATGATATGCTATGATCATGTAGAAAAGAGGATAAGTCCTCATGTTCTAATGAATCTAAAGATTGGCAAATTGTGATTATGTGAGGATTATCTTGAGTGCCTGATTTGATATCAACTGTATATTAATTAAACATGGTAAATGTCTTAAGAGGAAGATATTTATAAAGGGAGGAGTATTCATCACTAATATAGGTGAGAATGGAGTCATCATCCTGATAATGGATGGTATTAAAGGTGGAAGAATCATCTTCCAGCATCTTAAGATGAGTTATAGGAATTGTTTTTGTTTTCCCCATGAAATTGATAGGTCAGGGGTCCTAAACTAATAATGTTGATCAAAAAATAATAAGGAGGGATGGAATCAGGGTCATCAGACTCTAAATAAGAAGAGTTAGGTGTGGATGAGGTTTCTTCCTTAATGATCAAGATGTAAAGTGTGTCAGTTGGTTCCTCTGGTTGGATAAATATAAGGCCATGTCTCTCATAAGGCTTTTGATTTTTATATGGGATAAGCTCATGTGTGATGAATATTTCATATATCTGATCATATTTATATAAATTATCCATAAAGTGTTGAATCTGGTTATATATTGCATTGTAGTTAATAATTAAGGTCTTATATAACTAGGAAATGAATGAAATTTGTTCTTTATTTATATGTAATTTATTGTAGATTATTTACCTTGTAATTATGTCTAACTTGGATGAATAGAATAGTTTTGAGTATATAAACACATCCCAATGGTAGGGTAATTTTGAGAAGACAACAAATACTTTTGAAAACCATTTTTGGCTATAATTTTAAGGATTCAGCAAGCGAGCTCTGAATATTTGACACTCTAAATATGATCTAAATAAGCTCTAGAAGCTCTTCAAATATTCTCTAAGGGTGATCCAAATATAGATACAAGTTTCTTTGAAGACATCTAGGCATGATTTGAAGACCTATATAGGATTCTCTAAAGACTAGATGGATCCTACTGATCAAGATAGTAATTCTACATATATCTATAAATAGACTTTATATATTTAAATGTCTTATTTTAAACATTAACATTCATGGTAATGTATGAAATAGTCTAGATATATTTGTACTTCTATTTTGTAAAATTGGATAATTATCTTTAGTCTATGATAATTATTTTCTATCTATAATTAGTTGAGTTAATTCTAACACCTTCATAGAAGCATGGGATCTTACTCCTAGATTGTCTATATTTTGAATAAAAATATTTGGGAATTTTGATCACCAATATTTTATACTCTTTGAATAGATGTTGAGATGTGCTTAAATACATGTCTCCATCTCATTCTAGTAAGCTTACCAAGTTAGTTAATGAATCAATTGTAATCAGAAATCGAAGAAGCATTTCATATATGTATTTGTTATTTTTAATGAATTAAAGTTAAATATTTCTTTTTATTACTAATTAAAGTAGTTCTTATTTTGAGGAAGAAGCAAGGGCCCACTTCTCTCCAAGGATTAGGATAAATTGGTACTTTTAGTTTAATAGTTTATAAGTATTTCTTAATTAAGGTATATTTTATTTATTGTAGAATATAATTTCCTTTTAAACATAAAGAGTGATTTCTTTTAAATGCAGAGTAATTTCCCTTCAAATAAATAAGTGATTTTTCTAAAAAAATAAGTGTTAATTTCCTTTTCAGAAGCAAGTGTGAATTTTATTTAATGCAAGTGTGTTTCATTTGCATGCAAGAGTTATTTTAATTCAATACAAGCAAATTTCCTTTATGCAAGAGTGTATATTCCAACTAAAGTAATTTTTTTATTTCATCTCATATTTATAATTTATCAAAAACTATTTAAGTGATAATAGACAACATTATTAGATTTTGAAACATCATACTATCCTACCCAACCAAGCAAGTCAAGTGAGGACATCATATGTCTTATGTCACATGTTTAAGTTCTGGATGTTGATGATGTGAATGCCAATAGGATATATTAAATTAATAAATAGTTTAGATTTACTTTTATACAAAATAAAGTTAGAGTTTTTAGGATTTAGAAAATATAGCAGAAGTAAACCACACCCCCCCCCCAAATAGTGAACTATACAACTCCAATATCAAATTGTTTCATTAAAAATAGGAATCAAACACTACCCTAGTTGAAAATGACACCAATCCATTTATTGGTTAAATGATAGTTATATTTACAACCTAATAATGTGGTCCATGCTCCTAATATCCTAAAATTAATCCTTTCCAATTACACTGATGAAGTTATGTTTGAGAAAAATTTGGTTTATCCAAAAAGGAAAAATTAGAGGTGAATAGTTTGATATAAGATGAGGTGTTAGAAGGTGAAGGTGGTTAATCGAGTCCTTAATAGATAAATTTTGTTTTTTATTTATGAGATATGAAAAGGATGATGGTTCCAATGTTAGATTCATAGTGAAGATGTTGATCAAGGTTTCTATATTATTGAGGAGTAGGAAGGATATCGAGATTCAATACATGGTATTCTCCTAGTGAAAGATGTAGGAATATGGATTCTAAGGGGTATTTTATATGGATTTGTGAATAGGGTATGGTTGATCTTGTACAATATTCATTGGTGGAAGTTGGATGGGTTGTATCTTTTAATGTGTTTTGGGTATTTTGATTGCCAATATTTTTTACTCTGTGAATATATGTTCAGATGTGCTTAAATACATGTCTCCATCTCATTCCAATAAGCTTAGAAAATTAGTTAATAAATCAATTATAATCAAAAATAAAAATAATCATTGCATATTTATATATGTTATTTTAAATTAAATAGATTTCAGTATTTTCCTTTATTATTGAGTAAAGCAGTTCCTAATCTGAGGAATGAGCAAGGGCCTAATTCTCTCTAAGGATCAGGATAAATTCATACTTTTAATTCAATATTTTAGAAGTATTTCTTAATTTAGGTATATTTAATTTAATATAGAATATAATTTCTTCTAAAATGAAAAGATTGATTTAATTTGAATGTAGAGTGATTTACCTTTAAAGCAAAGAGTGATTGTTTTCAAAATCAAGTGTGAATTTCCTTTTCATAAGCAAGTATGAATTTCCTTTAATGCAAGTGTGTTTTATTTACATGAAAGAGTTATTTCAATTCAATATAAGCATATTTCCTTTATGCAAGAGTGTATCTTTTAACTAAAGTAAGTTTGTTAATTCATCTCATATTCAAAATTTGTCAAAAACTATTTAAGTGACAATAGACAACATTCTTATATTTTGAAACATCATACTATCCTACCCAGCTAGGTAAGTAAAGTAAGGATATCATATGTTTAATGTCAGATGTTTAAGTACTAAATGTTGATGGTGTGAATGCCAATAAGATATATTTAATTAAAAAATAGATTAGATTTATTTTTCTACAAACTAGTGTTAGATTTTTTAGGATTTATAAAATAAAGCATGAGTAAAAACCCCCATAAAATGAAATATAAAACTCTAATATCAAATGGTCTCATTGAAAATATCCATTAGACAATTCCCTATTTGAAAATGACACCAATACATTCATTGGTTAAATGAGAGGTATAATGATAGCCTATTACTTTTGACACCATTGTTGGGGACACACTTTTATTAATACGTGTTAGTAAGATCCTACATTAGAGTTATGTAGGGAAATTCAAAAACATTCATAAAATCCAAAAACACAAAAATAATCTAGGAATATTTAGATTTATGAACCATCTAAGACATTTTTAAGGATGGTCTATCTTTAAGAGGTCTCAAATAAATCAAGATGAATAGAGGGTCCAATCCTTATTGGAAAGATCAGGAAGTGAAAGAAAGGAACTTGAAAGCCATTTTGATGATTCCTCTCTTAAACAAGGTTCATCCTCAAAAATTGATCCTATAATAAGAATCCTATTTAGAACATCTTCTCTTATAGGGAAAATTAATTCTAAAAATCCTCTCTATAGAATACTTGGATTTGATCCACAAGCTTTACAAGAAGAAGATCTGATCAAAGATTTTCCTCCTGAGCTAGACCATAGATTGAGCACCCAAGAAGTGAATTTACATTGGATTGATAATCAAATTTGGGAAGAAAACATGGGAGATGAACATGCACATGTGGAAAACCCTAACCATCAACCCCAATAGGACATAAATTTCTCCTATCCCATCAACCTATTTTATGATGATAGAACTTCCATGAAAAACATTTCACCATTCATTTTACCTAATTTTAGAGGTAAATCCTCAAAATATATAGATTAATTCCTCTTTAAGTTTTAAATTCTCTGCCAAACATATGATTATGTCACAAATAATCAAAATTTGAAATTATTCCCATCTGCACTCAAGGTTGTAACCATGAGATGGTTCATGGACCTTGAGGCTACTTCCATAACTACTTGGGATGAATTGTAAACTACATATATATATATATATATATATATATATATATATATATATATATATATATATATATATATATATGAAGGAAAAAATTTTCAAGATCAAACAAAATGAAGATGAAACCTTAGAAGATTACCTTGACAGGTTTATATTTACCCATAAAAGGAGTGGTTACCAACTCACTGAGGAGGTTGTCAAAAAAATATTTCTTAAAGGGTTAGATGATGATTCATGCGATGCTTTAAACTTAATGGGAAAGGGTGGCATTGATAAGTTAACCTTTCATAAAATTTCAATATTATGTACTAACTACTCTAGGACAAGACCTAGTTTAAGGAAATCAAGTTTAGAAAAATCACCTGAAGTTGGCCAATTAATAGAAGAATTTGTCAATTTCAAGATATACATTCTATTTTAATTCACATCTACCTTATATGTCCTCAAATCAAAATCCAATGCTACTAATACTGAATAGTTGTCAATTTATTGTCCAAGATGTAGACTCAAACATGTAGTAAAAGATTACCCCTTAGTCAAAATTAAGATCTATAGTATTTATGACCTAGATCATGATACTAACAATTATAAACACGTCCATACTATAATAAATCAAGTAAAATAATAAACACATACCATTGACGAAGTAAACTTCACTAAAAGATAAGGAAATCAGTACTCCCAACCTCAAAACTAGTTTGGTCCAAGATTTCCTCCCAATCCATGGATGGAACCATGGGATGGACAAGTCACACCACCAATATAGGGGTCACCACAACCACAACCATGGGGTACTCAAGAATGGATGCCGTAATTTGGGGAATGCCTCAAATTCAACCTTGGGCACATCAACAAAATCAACAACCACATTGGGTACAATATCTACCACCTCAATGGTCAAATCAATAGTATCATCCACAAATAATATTTCCTCCATAGCATGCCTTGATGCAACCATAGTTACCTACCCAACTAGTGGAAAATCCAAAGATAGGTAAAATGCACCTATCTATAGAGTTGTTTAAGAAAATATTATTGTAAGTGGTTCAAATGAATGTATTAATATTCAACTCAGATTAGGCAAGGTAGTATGAGATCTGCCTATCACCTTAACTAAAATTCCTAATGATGACAACACTCATGATCAACCTATAGTACAAACACCAACTGAAGAAAAGGTAGAACCCATAAAAACACTATTATGCCTATTTTTCACACACCCCTCCCCTCAATTTTTCCAAAACTAATACTTTTTATTCCATAGAGATGACTTATTCATGAAATCTAAAATTGTGTCAAGGACCCAGTCAATTATTAGTATATTTAAATGTATATTTTGGATTATAAATTGATGATGATAGGTTAATGAATTAATATTTATATTTTTAGTGGTTTCAAAAATCATAATGGATTAATGAATAAAATGTGTGCATATAAATTTCATTATGTGTAAGTGATCAGTAATTTTGCTTCTTAGATTAGTTATCTAGACTACACCTCAACATTTTTAGTTTGGTATTGATTCCACTTCATATGTTCTCAAATTTGGAAATATATATGTTGCTATGATAATTTTAGAAATGTATTTTTAGTTGTGATAGATTGAATATTTTTTGGTGATTGTTTGATTTTCATTGGCATACATGGATACTACGATTCTTGGTTCATGATAGATAATGGTGTTATATAGATGATTATCACTTTTGAAAACACTATATTATGAAAATTAATGAATCTATTATTAAAAAATTTATTATGAATGATAAATACCAAATTCATGGCTCATTCTTGTTTTCTACTAGTGGTATGATGGGCATTCAAAGCCTTGATGTTTTTAAGTTGATTTGGTGATATTGTCCAAAAATGCAAGTCTAAAGTATTGTTATTTTTCCATTGATATTGGGACTTATTTACTAGAATTCAACTTAATATCATTGTCCTTATGTTTCATAAAGTTATAAGATCCTATTTTTATTTTCCAAGTCTAAGCCATTATCAATTCAAAATCATATCAATTTTTCAAGTCTATGTTTAAAAGTATAAGTTTTGAGACATGGAGGGCATTCTATTATTTCACTGGGCTTAGAGATTTATAATGAGGAGATTAGACTTTAGACTCATTTCATGAAATATGATAACTAATATGTTCCTTGAAGTTAAGATAATACTCACATATATTTTCAAAAGGTTTAAGATCTTCGAAATGGTTCAAAGGGTTTACCACATGGCATTATTAAGAACCTTCGAGTCATGATGACAAGGCATAAACATTTGCAATGGTTTATAGGGGTCCATTATGAAATTTATGTTTTTTCCTAAGCATAATTTGAGGTTTCAAAAAGTCTTTAGATTGAGTACAATGAATGCTTATTGATTCATTTTGGCTGATAACATGATCCACTATGGCAAGGTGAGTTGGCTATAAAATTTAAAGAAAAGCATGTCTCTGATGCTTCAAGATTGTTATGAAGATTTGGTAACATTGAAATTTAATGTGATTCATGACTACCCCAATTTAAGTAAGTTGGAAAATGGTTTAGTGGAAGATATATCAATGACTAAGTATTATCGATAAATAAGTTAGCAAGGTTACTAAGTATTCTGAGTCAAATGTGAACCAATGAGATTCAAGCACCTTGCTAAGTTGGTTATGACAAGGAGGTAGCAGATATAACTTTTCATTTTCTTGATTTTTGGTTCATTTTTAACAATATTATTATGGAATTATAGCTTTGGCTTGTTGGATTTGAATTTATAGAGAGGAATTTTGGAGGATTTCAGATAGAAATATTGTAAGGGTGCATTGCTAGGTATATTTATACAGTGTTGAATGAATTTTTAAAAATGTTCATGATGGTTTAAGATGAATCTTGGGTTTTGCATCAAATAAATAAGTTATTGTTTGAGTTTTTTGTCTACATGAGTATTAATTGAAGTTATATTTTATTCTTTTTTAATTGTTTCATGACAAAAGATAAGTACTGGTATGAGAAAGTTATATAATATGTCTACATTTAAATGATTTTGATGATAAGTTTAAGAGATTCAAAATATTTTTAGTTGTACATAAGTTTTGTATGTATGATGTAAGGAGGTGAAAGTTTTATGTTAATGACTATTATGTGTATGATTATTAAAAAAAAAATGATTTTACAGACTGTGAAATTCTTTCATGCATAGATACAAATAATAAACAACTTCTAGTTTTCAAGTTCTTTTGGTCTGTGAAAGAATAGAGAAGTTGTTTGTTTTGAAAATTGAATTTTGAAACACAAGGAATATGGAATTTAATTCATAGTATTAGTTATTTCTAAGTTATGTTCTTGCATGAAAGAAATTAGGACATATTTCTTAAATGCATGAGTTTTCTGGGCCTTCACTTTTCTGAGCATGCATCTTTGTGTATAATTTAATATTTGAGTTTGATTTTGAGAAGGGTTTATTGGTGTTTTCTCTGAGTTGGTTGAAATCTAGAGGATTATGGATATCTTTTCTTAAAGTCTCACTTTTTACATTCTCTATTTTGTTTAAGGTAAAGATTATGATAAGATATTCAAATTAGGTATTTTCAAATGTTTATGAATAAGGGTTTTAATTTTAGAGAGGTGAATAGAATTATTCATTTGTTCATATGATTCATGAAATTTGGTTTAATTTTAGTAAATAATTTACATGCATGTAAAATAGTATGGTCATAAGAAAATATGATAAATTTATGAAGAATAGAATTTTTTTCTGGTTATTCAGGATGTTGAATCATGATAGTAAACATGAGATAAGTAATGGGTTTTCATTTGATTTTAAAAATTAGTTAAATTTCCTTCTATTGTAAAAAAAATTTAAAATGATCACATACAAGAGTTTGCATGAAGTTAAATTTGATGGCCAAATGACTATCACCACATA
This sequence comes from Torreya grandis, assembly GCA_037957365.1. Taxonomy (NCBI): domain Eukaryota; kingdom Viridiplantae; phylum Streptophyta; class Pinopsida; order Cupressales; family Taxaceae; genus Torreya; species Torreya grandis. The sequence goes on along the minus strand of JARHVA010003890.1, from coordinate 1,246,317 downwards.
TACAAAATTATGCAGTTTGACGGTCATTTGAAAGTCAAATTTAAGTTGACTAGAAAACACATAAAAATTGTAATTTTAAAAAAATTTAAATTTATTTTATTCATAGATTTGGTTCATATTTCAAATAATAAAATCAAAATATTTTTACTATCAAGGTGTTTTGCAAAAATAATTTATTTTCGGAAACATGGTATTACACATGAGATAAAGAGTAGTGAAGCAAGTTTTTGGTGTTTTGATGATAATAATTTGGGAAGTGCAGTAGATTTTAATTTGATATAAATATATATGTTTGAGTTATTTTTACATGAATTATGGTTTAATATAAATATGATTTATTGATCTTTGACTTATCTATTTTATGGTTAAACTATGTATTCTATTATATTATTAATTGATGAGGGTCCCCACCCATTAAGATTAGTATTCCCCACTCTATATTTTAAGTAAATTAATCAATTAAGAATTTTAAATTTTAATTAAACCTATATTTAACCATTATTTGTTTATAATTAACTGACCTTTTTTAAAATTCAATTAGTTAACATAAATTAATAACTAGTTAAAGTTAGGTATAACTTATTTGCAACTAAGTTTAAAGGAATAAAAGGAGATCAAAGACTCATTTGAAAGGAGAAGAAAAACATAGGTAATGAATACTTATACACTTGTGAAGTAAATAATTTATCTCTCTCTCTCTTCTATATAATTTCTCTGAGATAGCATGACTTTTGTAGATAGATCAATGGTACTTTCTCTGACAGTTGAGTACATTACTTAGACAACATACGTATATCCAATTTTATATTGTCATTTATAATTGATTATCTAAAGATTATCAAGTTTAATATCTTTTGATGATTGCATATTATAGTCCTATGTGTAAAATCTGAGTATTCAACCCAAATAATGATGAAAACATCTCTTTTGTGATAGATTATTAATCTAATTGATTGTAAAAGTTATCTTTTGAAGATATATTGTATGAACGATGTTGATTTATCAAATAAAATCTATCTTTATTAATAAGATGACTCTCTTTTTAGACTCACAAAATTTATGTTTTATATTATATTTTACTTTTATTTTCTATTATTTATTTCCATTTTTTGCTTTTAAAATTAAGTCTTCTAGATTAGTTATCTTTCTTTCTTTAGATTAGACTTAGTTAGATTTCATATTAGTTTGTTATAAAGTTAGTCTAGAATTAGATTATTTTATTTTATTAGACTTATTTTAATTAAATTAGTTGGTTTATTTATTAGATTTTTTTCTTTCTTTTTTTAGTTTAGTTGTTGTCATGTTTGTTTTATCTGATTTGTTGAGTTATTTTGATCTTTTATGCTTTCTTGTTTATTATATTTGATGATCATTCATGAGTACGAACATCAAATATAATTTTTAGTAATATAATTTTTTGTCCTTCAAGAGATCGTCTAATTCATAGACTTTATTTTATTAGATAGGTTAGATGACAGTTTATAATAGATTTGAGATTAAATTAAGATATTGAAAGAATGATTTGTTTCTTGGATGAAAGCATTTTCGATGAGTAATCTCTTGATTTAGTTGATTTTCAAGTTATGTTTGATCAACTTAATAAATGTTTGTAAGCTTGATTTAGATTTATTATTAAACATATTAATCCCTAGAACTTGTAAAAAAAACTCTCGCATCTTTAGGATCATAGTTGAACCTTTAGAACCCCATGATTAGACTGGTATGATTCCACCTTAACCTTCACGATAGGTAAAAGGGTTGATTAATTGACGATATAAATCTCATCATCAAAAAATTTGGTGACTCCATTGGGGATACTTTAAATCAAATGTATTTCTTTATTCATTTGTATCTTCAATGATGCATATTACCATAACTAAGTACCAATTTTTAGTTTTTAGTTATCATAATTGGTCACCTAAATTTTGATTATAATTAGTAACTATTTCTTGCTCACTTATGGAAACTTCGAATGAGCTCACTCAAGAATGGATTTACATAAAAATATTAATTTAAAATCAAGTAGATCAACATCTAATAGTTTGGTTCACACTTTATTTTAAAGAAAAAGAGTCTGTAGGAGAATATTTATTGTATTTTGTTTCGAAATTAAATAAAATTTTTATTTCTTTTCGATCAAGTGGTGATATTTTCTTTCTTTGTTGGAAGAATAACTTGATAATTATATTCAAATTATTTAGAAAATTGGTATTGTTGATTTTAGACTATCTTTAAAGTTTGCTCACATTTGAAGACAAAATCAAGATTTCTATAAGCTTTGCTCACCCAATCATGATATGTTCAAATACAAAATATTCTCTATGTTAATGTTACAGTTTGAACATGAATTTACCAAATATTTTTTTATATTTTTTGTTTATGATCAAATCATGGCATGGCATATTGAAAATGCTTCTCAATAATTATATTATAGTTTAGATATTACATCAAAATATTTTGATTTATGTGTTTCATCAAATTTAGAATTAGAGAAATTTAATTTGTTTAGTCAATCTGATCAATCATCCAATAACATATTTTCTCTTAATTATGATTTATTTTCTAGTGATGTCTCTTTATTAAATAAAACTACACCTGATTTTCTTCTAGATATATCTAATATAGAAGATAATGTTTTGAAAAATTTTGAACTAGAAACTCTTGATTTTGACATGGACATTTCTTTGGGTTTTGAATCTTATTCCTCTCCCATTATAAACTATTCATTCACTTATGATTTTATTACTATTTATAATAATATAAAATCTAATTCAAATACTTCTAATAATTTTTATATTACCCTTGATTCAAAAGATCATCTTGATAATGAAAATTTTGATTTCCTTGATGCTGGATTTAGTGTTGTAACAATAGAAAAATATGTTTATGATGTTGTAGACATTGAGATGAGTACTCAATTAACTAAATTTGAGTATGAAAAGTTTGATTTTCTAGATTACTCAGATCATAATGTGAAATTAACAAGTATGACATTTATTATAATGCTTTTTATAAAAAAAACAAAATTTATAAAACTTGTTTAATAATATCAACTATGAATGATACAAATTTTATGATGCTTTAGAGTTTGAAATAATATATTCTACTAAATATGTTAAAAAAAGAGATTCAAAATTGTTTCAAGAGACTTGAATAGACAAGTCTATTTATTGATCAATATTTTCTTTATTCTAACTTTAAAAATATTCATCTCACTCCAAATCAAATATATAATCTTTCATATACAATAAAAAACCAAGAAATGGCTAAAAGCATACATAATCAAGACAATTATATTTATTCAAAGTTATTTAATGTGTCTATCATGTTGTCTTGCTACTTTTAAATCATATAGCTTGACTTATTATGAATATTTACATGCTAAAAATAATGCCTTACATTATAGTTATATTGGAAGAGAGCTATTATCATTTATTCTTACACCTCATTAATTTATTAATTTTTATTTCTTTTCCTTTGTTAGTTTTTAGTTATGATGTATCCTTCATTTTGTTCTACAATGGATAATTTTTGATATTGATTAATAATTTATTTCTTCTTTATTTGTAAATATTTTATCAGCTTTGGTTTGATGTTTTGATTTTATGTTTCCTTTGCATTTGTGTTCTTTTTTTTTTCCAAATGTTTGTTTGTTTTCTTTTTGTTGTTGTACTTTACTTTTGAAGAGATCAATGAGAGTTACAAATGGATAAGTTTGACATTATAAAGGAAGAGTATAAGGAGGCTATAAATCTACTGTAAATGCCAATTATTTTCAAAAGTTACTCTTTACAATTTAGTTCTCATTATGAATGAATAATATATGTTGAGTTATATCTAGTTGTTAATATATACCCCATTTTTAGATTATGTACTTAAGACATTTGAATTTGTGTGTGCACCCATTCTAAACTTCCCTACTATATCATTTCCTTTCTTCATGCCACACAAGTCAAATAACTCATCCTTTATCAAAATTTATTATTAAAGGGGTTCATGCATAGCTACTTGAGAAATGATTTACCTAGATCACACTCTCAAGTTAATTTTCATATAATAGGTAATTTGTTTACTACCTAATTTCATACTTGAAACTAGATAGCAAGGTCACTAGTGTTATGTCTATTTTTCACACCCCCCTCCCTCAATTTTTTCAAAACTAATACTTTTTCTAACATAGATATGACTCAATCATGAAATCTAAAATTGTGTTAGGGACCTGGTCAATTAGTACTATATTTGAATGCATATTTTGGATTATAAATTGATGATGATATGTCAATGAATTCATATTTATATTTTGAGTGGTTTTGAAAACCATAATGGATTAATGAATAAAATTTGTGTGTGTGTGTGTGTGTGTGTGTGTGTGTGTGTGTGTGTGTGTGTGTGTGTGTGTGTGTGTGTGTGTGTGTGTGTGTGTGTGTGTGTGTGTGTGTGTGTGTGTGTGTGTATCACTATGTGTATGTGATCAGTCATTTTGCTTCTCATATTAGTTATCTAGATTACGCCTCAACACATTCAGTTTGGTATTGATTCCACTTCATATGTTCTCAAATATGGAAATATATATGTTGATATGAAAATTTTAGAAATATATTTTTAGTTGTGGTAGATTGAATAGTTTGTGGTGATTATTTAATTTTCATTGACATACATGGATAATATGATTCTTGGTTTAGAACATATAACAATGTTATATAGATGATTATCACTTTTGAAAACACTATATTATGAAAATCAACTCATCTATTATTTGAAATGATATTATGAATGGTAAAGACTAGATTCATGGATCATTCTTATTTTCTACTATTGGTATGATGGGTATTCAAAGCCTTCATGTGTTTATGTTCATTTGGTGATATTGTTGGAAAATACAAGTCTAAAGTATTATTCTTTATCCATCAATCTTGTGACTTATTTACTAGAATGTAGTGTAAGATCATTGTCCTTATGTTTAATAAAGTTATAAGAATCTATTTTGATTGTCCAAGTCTGAGCCATTATCAATTTAAAATCATATCAATTTTTCAAGTCTATGTTTAAAAGTATAAGTTTTGAGACATGGAGGGCATTCTATTATTTCATTGGGATTAGAGATTTATAATGAGGAGATTAGACCTTAGACTCATTTCATGAAATATGATAACTAAGGTGTTCTTTGAAGTTAAGATAATCCTCACATATATTTTCAATAGGTTTAAGATCTTCGAAATGGTTTAAAGGGTTTATCACATGGTATTATTAAGAACCTTTAGGTCATGATGATAAGGAATAAACATTTTCAATGGTTTTTAGGGGTCCATTATGAAATATGTTTTTTTTTCCTAAGCATAAGTTGAGGTTTTGAAGGGCCTTTAGATTGAATATAATGAATTTTTATTGATTCATTTTGGCTGATGACATGATCCACCATGGCAAGGTGAGTTGGCTGGAAAATTTAAAGCAAAACATGTCTTCGATGATTCAATATTATTATGAAGATTTGGTAGTATTTAAATTTAATGTGATTCATGACTACCTCAATTTAAGGAAGTTAATGAATGGTTTAGTGGAACAGTTAGCAATGACTAAGTTAGTTTTACTGATAAATAAGTTATCAAAGTTACTAAGTATGCTTGATTAAATGTGATCCAATGAGATTCAAGCACCTTGTTGAGTTTGTTATGGCAAGGAGGTGGCAGATATAATTTTTCATTTTCTTGATTTTTGGTTCATTTTTGATAAGCTTCTTATAGAATCAGAACTCTAATTTGCTTGATTTGAAGTTGTAGAGATGAATTTTGGAGGATTTCATATAGAAATATTGTAAGAATACATTACCAAAATGTTTATACAATGTTGCATGAATTTTTGAAAATGTTTATGATGGTTTAAGGTGAATCCTGGATTTTGCATCAAATAAATAAGTTATAGTTTGATATTTTGGTCTACATGAGTATTAATGGAAGTTTTGGTTTATTCTTTTTGAATGGTTTCATGGCAAAAGATAAATATTGGTATGAGAAAGATTTATAATCTATCTACATGTAAATGGTTTTGAGGATATGTTTATGAAATTTGAAATATTGTCAGTTGTACATAATTTTTATATGCATGATGGAAGGAGGTGAAAGCTATAGGTTAATGACTATTCTATGCATGATTATTAAAAAAATAATTTTGTAGACTGTGAAATTCTTTCATGTATAGATACAAATACTAAAAAACTTCTAGTTTTCAAGTTCTGGTCTATGAAAGAATAGAGAAGTTTTTTTATTTGAAACTTGAATTTTGAAACACAATTAATATAGATTTTAATTCACAGTATTAGTTATTTCTAAGTTATGTTCTTGCATGAAAGAAATCAAGGCATATTTCTTGAATACATGAGTTTTCTGGGCCTTCACTTTTATGAGCATGCATCTTTGTGTATACCTAGAATATTTAATTTTAATTTTGAGAAGGTTTTGTTGGTGTTTTCTCTGAGTTGGTCAAAATATGGAGGATTATGGACATCTTTCCTTAAAGTCTCAATTTTTACATTCTCTATTTTGTTTAAGGTAAAGATTCTGATAACATATTCGAAGTGGGTATTTTTGAATGTCTGTGAATAAGGGTTTTAATTTCAATGAGGTGAATATACTTATTCATTTTTTCATATGATGCAAGCAATTTGATTTAATTTCAAGAATGAATTTACATTCATGGAAAATAGTATGGGCAAAAGAGAATATGATAAAATTATGAAGAATAGAATTATTTTCTAGTTATTCAAGATGTTGAATCATGATATTAAATAGGAGATAAGTAATGAGTTTTCATTTGATTTTAAAAATTAATTCAATTTCTTTCTGTTGTACAAAAATTGTAAAATGATCACCTACATGAATTTTTGTGATGTTAAATTTGACATCCAAATGATCATCACCACAAATAAAAAATTATGCAGTTTGATAGTCATTTGAATGTCAAATTTAATCTAGTTAGAAAACACATTAAATTTGCTATTTTCAAAAAATTGAAAGTTGTTTTATGGAGACTAAGGCTCATCTTTCACATAATACAATCGAAATATTTTTACTATCAAGGTACTTCACAATAATAATTTATTTTTGGAAGCGTGGTATTTCACATGGGATAAAGAGTAGTGAAGTGTTTGGTGTTTTGATGATAATAATTTAGGAATTATAGTAGATTTTAATTTGATATAAATATATGTGTTTGAGTTATTTTGACATGCATTATGGTTTAATATAAATAGGATTCATTGATCTTTGACTTATATATTTTATGGTTATAATATGTATTCTATTATATTATTAATCGATGAGGGTCCCTACCCATTAAGATTAGTACCCCCTGGTCTATATTTTAAGTAACTTGATCAATCAAGACTTTTAAGTCTTAATTGAACCTATCTTTAAAAAATATTTATTTATAATTATTTGACCTTTTTTAAAATTTAATTAGTTAACATAAATTAATAACTAACTAAAGTTAGCTATAACTTATTTGCAACTAAGTTTGAAGGTATAAAATAAGATCAAGGACTCATTTGAAGGGAAAGAAATAACATAGGTAATGAAGAATTCTACACTTGTGAATTCAATCATTTATCTCTCTTTTTTATGCAATTTCTCTAAGATAACATGACTTTTATAGATAGACCAATGGTATTTTCTCTTATAGTTGAGTACACTATTTAGACAATAAAGATATATCTAGTTTTATATTGTCATTAATAGTTGATTATCTAAAGATTATCAAGTTTAATGTTTTTTGATGATTACATCTTGCAGTCCTATTTGTAGAATTTGAGTATTCAACTTGAATAATGGTGAAAACATCACTTTTGCTATAGATTGTTGATCTAATTGATTGTAAAAGTTATATTTTGAAGATATTTTTTATGACGGATGTTGATTTCTCAAATAAAATCTATCCTTCCTGCTAAGATAACTCTCCTTTGAGACTTAATTTTTTTTTTTGTTTTATATTGTATTTGACTTTTATTTTCTATAATTTATTTTTTATTTTCTACTTTTTAAGTTAAGTCTTCTAGGTTTTCTTTCTTTCTTTCTTTAAATTAGACTTAGTTAGATTTTAGATTAGTTTGTTATAGAGTTAGTCTAGACTTAGATTTTTTTATTTTATTAGACTTAGTTTAATTAAATTAGTTAGTTTATGTATTATATTATTTCTTTATTTTCCTTTCTTAGTTTAGTTGTCATGTTTGTTTTATCTTGTTTGTTGAGTTATTTTTATCTTTTATGTTTTCTTGTTTATTATATTTGATGATCATTCATGAGCATGAACATAAAATATACTTGTTAGCAATCTAATTTTATGTCCTTCAAGAGATCGTCTAATTCATATACTTTGCTTTGTTGGATAGGTTAAATGATAGTTTACAATAAAATTAAATTAAGATATTGAAAGAATGATTAGCTTCTTGGATGAAAGCATTGTTAATGAGTAATCTCTTGATTTAGTTGATTTTCATGTTGTGTTTGATCAACTTGATAAATTATTATAAGCTTGATTTAAATTTATTATTGAATGTAGTAATCTCCAAAACTTATTAAAAAAATGATCGCATCTTTAGGATCATAGTTGAACCTTTAAAACCCCATGATTAGACTGGTATGATTCCACCTTGAAATTCATGATAGGAGAAAGGGTTGATTAATTTATGGTAAAATTTCCATCATCAACACACACCAACTACAATTCAAGATCCCCTTATTATTACATTTTTTGAAAGTCTTAAGGAAGAGAAACTTAGGGAAGATTATGAATTATTGCATGGATTCAAAGAAATGAAGATAGAAATTCCATTATTAATATCCATTAAATATATTCCTAAGTTGAATCAAATAATTAAAGGATTGTGCATTAAATCAGTAGGAAAAAAGAATATGTATCTCAAAATAATTTAGGTAACTAGAAAAATTATTGATTCACTAGCATGAAACATACATGTTCCAAAATATGGAGATCATGGCAGTCCTATGATGATTGTAACAATTAGGAACAAACCTATTCCATATATGCTTGTAGATCTAGGTGCTTCCATAAACATAATGACTATCAACATAGTAGAGTATTTATCTCTCATAGGGCTTCATCCTACCACAACAATCTTGTAAATGACAAATCAATTTATTGATGCCCCTAAAGGAACCATAGATAATTTACCATTCACCATAAAATCTTAGGAATACCCTATCGATTTCATTATTATTTAACCTAAACCAAAGAGGTTAGGGTATATAATCATCCTTGGTAGACCTTGGTTATCTATAGTTGGAGTAAGAATTGACTGTAGATTGGAAACATGACCATTTCTAATGGAATTCATGCTAAACAAATATATCTCTATCTACCTAATAGACCTTCAATGGGTATTTATAAACAGATATAGATATATAAACCTAGACAAAACCATACTAGTGTGTCTTTATTATCCATGTTTACCATCAAAGAATATGCTTAGAGTTTGAATAACAAATGACAAAAGATTTAAACCAAAAGATCTTAGCTCTAAAGTCTGATATTTTTGCTTTGAAGTCCAATATTTTGGCTCCAAATTCCAATAGTTTTGATTTGAAGTCCAAAAAGTTTTCTCTGAAGACCAAAAAAATTTCTTTGAAGTTTGAAAGCTTAGCTCCGAAGACTAGTAACTTAGATCTAAAGACTAGTAGCTTAGCTCCAAAGACTGATAGCTATGCCCTGAAGATGAAAAATAATGAATGGAAATAATCCACCTCCACTATTGAGAATAAAATAAATGTTCTAATCACATCAAACGTGTTATCTATTCCACAAGACATATAACAAACCATAGTTGATTGGGCTCAAAATGGGCAAAATTTATTTTTACATGATTTTCATTGTCCATTAACCAATATGTTTTCCAAAAGTGAAAATTTTTACAAAGATGTAGCCACACTTTATAAGTTACTACCACACACATGTCCATTTAATTCCATTGTTCCAGGCACTAAATAGATTGTAATCCAACCAAGTAAATTTTTAACTATTAATAGTTGGTTAACTGATCAGTAGGAAAGTAAATTATTTTATGTCTTGGTAAAACACAAAATATTTTGCTTGAAATTACAATGACATGAAAGGAATACATCCCATTATTTTTACACATCACATTTATACTGAAAATGTTAGACCAGTCAGACAACCACAATGAAGGATTAACCCAACTTTGAAGAAAATTGTTAAGAAGGAAATAGAAAAACTATTGGAAGTTGGTTTTATCTATCCAATATCTTATATCCAATGGGTTTAATATCTAGTTATTATATTTAAAAAAAATTGGAAATGGAGAGTTTGTGTAGTCTATAGATAATTGAATAAAGCCACTATGAGAAACTACTTTCCCTTACCTTTTATTGACCATGTTTTGAAACATTTTGCAGGAAAAAAATATTTTTCTTTCTTAGATGGATTTAGTCGATACATCCAAATCAAAATAGCACCTAAAGATCAAGACAAAAAAATATTTACCTACCACTAGGGAACATATGCTTATACAGTTCTTCCTTTTAGATTATACAATGCACCTGCTACCTTTTAGAGAGTAGCATTAGCAATATTTTTTGATCTTATAAATGATTGTGTGGAAGTATACATGGATGATTTCACTATCCATGGTACTACATTTGTTGAAGATTTGAACAACTTGGATAAAGTTCTTACTAGATGTGAAGATCACTAGGTATCTTTGAGTCATGAGAAATGAATTATAATAGATGATGAAGGGATAGTATTGATGAATGGATAGTATTTAACTCAATAGAGGATGGTTAATATCATGTTAGTTCCAAATTGGAAACAAAATAAAAGAAACACACTATCTAGCATAATATCTCTAGGCTTAGTCACTAGGGGGAGCTTAATGAGGAAAAACCAATTGAAAACACAACTAAAACATAGAAATAAATAAGAGATATAAATACAAAACATAAATTTCTTACCAAATCTTGGATTGCTCTAAAAGGCTCCTTATTTGGCTTGTTGGGCTTGTGATTCAAGAAATATTCTTCAATAGAGTGTAGCTAACTTCATCTCCTCTTGGCACCTTTGGATTTGGCTTGGCTTGGCTCAATAATTTAGCATTATAACACTAAAATGAAATGATTTTGGAATGATTTAAGTATTATAACTTTGCACTATCCAAGATTGAAAATGATGGTTGTGAGGTCTCCTATTTATAGATTTTTCAAAAGAGATTGGATCAACCATGACCATCCATCTCAAGATGAAGATATGTGGCCATGAATTAATATAATTATGCAAATAAAATCCATAAATACCCTCATCATGATTTGGGAAGAAGGGGAATTTATAAGGCATGAGAGGTATTGATGAGGCATGGGAGGGCTTAATCTTGATATTTTATGCATTTATAGCTTATGGATGCCACCCTATATAAATGATGTCATTTGATGATGTAGTTATTTAATATCAATTTTGAAAATAAATATTCAACAAGTTTCATGGAAAATTATCTTAAGCCCTTAATTCATATTGATTAGCCTTAAACATGATTTATTAATTTTGGTGTAAATCTTGGAAATTGGTGCATAAATTAATCAAATTGGTCATAATGCCATATTATTGACTCAAAATTTGAATAGATTGGAATTGGAAGGTGATGTTAGATGTGTTGTATCTATTACTACATTTAGGATGTTTCCAAAATAAAATAACAAAGGTACATGTCTCATGCAATAAAATTGGTATAAAAGAACAATCTAGAACACCCAAATGCAAAAATGTCATTTTGACTCAAAATGTTCTGAACAAAGTTAGTTGCTTCATAAATTACATTGTCTCATTTAATGATACTTTGGCCAAAATTGGCTCTTTAATATGACATGTTCACATCATTTAGCATGTTTTAGTGTTTTTAGGCCAAATTGTTCATTTTTGATAGAAATTAGTAAAAAGGCTAGTTGGAGGTCATTGGTGGCCAGTTTTAGGTGTCTACAAATCTTACAACATCATATCTCTTCCCAAGGAATAAAAATAGATTCTAAAAATATTGAATTAATTTTTTACCTTCTCATTCTCTAAACACAAACTGATGTTAAAAGTTTTCTTGGTGATGGAAGATATTATAGAAGATTCATTGAAGACTTCAACAAGATAGTTGCCCCTATGTTTTATTTGTTATCAAAAGATAGTGAATTTATATGGAATGATAAATGTAAAGAATCATTTGAAATATTAAATAACAAACTCATGACTACTCCAATCTTGAAAGGACATAATTGGAAAAAACCTTTTCATGTCTATATTGATGCTTCCAATACTACATTAGGATTAGTTTTAAGACAAAGAGATGAGGGTGGAAAGATGTATACCATTTATTATATCAAAAAAAATCTTACTCCCACATAGAATAATTACACTACCATATAAAAAGAGTTTCTTGTTCTTGTCTATGCTATAAACAAGTTTAGGCATTACATTATTGGTTATCAGGTATTCATTTATACAAACCATTCAATAATTAAGTATTGAATAAATAAATTAGTAGTAGGTGGGAGAATAATTAAATGGATATTTTTATTATAATAATTTGGCATTATTATCATAGACAAAAAGGGAAGTATAATGTTGTTGTTGATATTTTATCTAGATTAATCACTATAGGTGAAGATGAACCTATGGAGGACTCTTTTCTAGATGAACTATTTTCCATATTCACATACTCCCCATGGTTTTTAGACATGAAAAATTACTTGAAAATATGGAAGTTTCCTCATTCTTTTACCTTTAAATAAATAAAACATTTGGTTAGATCTAGTTCTCACTTCAAATGATTAAAAGGCATGTTATTTAAAATTAGACTTGATCATATACTTCATAGGTGTGTTAGATATTATGAGGTGTATGAAATCACTATATCATGCCATAGTGAAATAGTAGGACATTATTCAGTAAAAAGGACCATTCATAAGATCTTTGGTACAATTTACTACTAGACTGTCAAAAGGTTTGTATGTCAATGTGATCATTGCCAAAGGATGGATAAGTCTACTATGTCCTTTGAAATGCCTCTTCATCCTTAAATAAATTTATAACTATTTGAAAAATGGGATTTAGATTTTATTGGACCAATCAACCCATCTTCTAAAGGAAAATAATATTTTTTAGTATGTACTAACTATGTTACAAGTGGGCTGAAGTGAAGTCACTCATATTTGCTAGGGAAGAAATGGTTATTGATTTTTTATACCATAAGATCATGCTAATATTTGGAGATCCTATATCATTGTTTCATATTAGTGCCCCAAATTCATATCCAACATGATCAAAGCTTTTACAAAGTTGTACCAGATCAATCATAGGAAATATTCACCATATCATCCCCAAGCTAATGGGTATGTGGAAGTCACTAATATAAAGATGAAAAATATCCTAACCAAAATAGTGAATAATAGTAGAAAATATTGGGTAGAAAACATACCTAAAGTAGTTTGGGTATATAATACCACATGGAAGATAATTATAGGGTTCTCTCCTTATAAACTTGTGTATGGAAAGAAACCTTTGTTACCTATAGAATTTGAATTGAAAACATTGAAGATAGTAGATAACATGGGAATTGATATTGATAAAGTAAAAAAGTAAATGAAACTAAATGGGTTGGATGAGCTGAGAATGGATGTACTCACTCAAACTAGCATGATCCAAAAATAGAGAAAGCAGTGGCATGACACTCATATCAAAGAAATATAATTTCAATAGGATGATTGGGCACTCCTATTTGATTCTAAATTATATAATTTCAATGGTAATCTAAGGAAAATATGGTTAGGACCATACCTAATCAAAACCATTTTTAACAATGGATTTATCCATCTTCAATCCATTGATGGTGACCAAAGGACACTTTTAGTCAATGGTCACAGGATTAAGGTGTACAAAAGACCTTTCATCAATGAATATTTTATTAAACAAAATCAATATCAATTTAATCTTTTGGAAGAACCTGGTTCTTCCACTAAGGCCAAATGATCTTCACATTAAACATCCAATAAAGAAGTGTTAAAAATCAGTAAATGGTAATTCTCCTCCCTCCAAAATTCAAAAAAATATATAAAAAATGAAAATTAAAAAATTAAAAATTAAAAATTAAAAATTAAAAATTAAAAATTAAAAATTAAAAATTAAAAATTAAAAATTAAAAATTAAAAAAATATAAAAAATATTGGAAGATGAAAACCAATAAATAACACTTTTAAAAAGAAAAATTTATGTAATAACATAAAAAATATTGTCAACTAACCTATCTTTTCATATTTTTTTATCCCTACAAGACACATGGTATCTCTAAAAGATAGGCATGGATTCATAAGGAAAGGTATAATTGTATTTATTTTCCTAAAGGATTAGGCATTTTTGTATTTTATTTTTACATGTTTAATCATTAGGCAATCAACATTTTTCACATAGACAAGTTTTAGTTATGTCACATGGATATAATGAAGTCAATAGAATAATCACTACATTCAAAGATTTGATGTGAGGGATCTTTTCAACACAAGATATGAGTCAACATCATCACCCTATTTAACAGATTTGATATGATGGTGTTTTAAATAAAGGGTCTTTCAACAATATTTGATGTGATGCGTAATTCATTTTGGTTATTGCTCCAAGTGATGCCAATAATGACTTTTATACCACATCATTGACAATGACTAGATAAAGTACCTTCCCATTATACATCACATGCTCCAAAGTGATCACCATAATTACTACCATAATTCTTGTCCTAATCTCATCATATACCCTATTTTTTATTCATTATTATATTGTTACCACTATCTATTATTACATCATATCCCTAACCTCTTGCCTTCCCCTATTTCTTATACACATCTGAGTACTATTAAAGTCAAAGTTTTAATCAAACAATGTTAGCTCTAAAGATGGGTGGAATAAAGAACAAGAGTGAACTGGAATCCTCTAATGCATTACTATAGGATGAGGTAGATAGAGATATCTTTGAACTAGTAGGGTAGTTAAATTATTGAAAATGTTTTAGGGATTTCATAAAGAAATTATGCAAGAATTTTATGATAATTGTAGTGAAGACCATGTTGTTATCAAAGGTAAAAACATTCCAATGAATCTATATGTAATCAGTGTGCTCTCTAGGATTCCTAAGGAAGGTGTAGTTTTTATTTATAAGATAAATTTTGCCAACTTGATTTACATATTTATTGAAGGAAATGATCCCTACCATAGACTAGACAAATTTCCACAAGGATTGGCCATGGGAATCATGATAGAGTCTTCCTCGACCCTAGAAAAATGTTGTATCTAGATTATGAAATATATTACTTATGATGTCTAATTTATATTAGTTGGTGGAGATATCATGAGACTCCTTCTTCACCTAAGGAAAGGAGCTGCCAAAGAATAATACAAGTTAAATATTCCATATTTCCTTCAAAATTCCCTAATCTATGTTGCTTAAATTTTGATAAGAGTATTGGGTCTATATAAAATCATAGGTTGGTTACACTCATATATTGGAATTATTTTATAATTAAATTAAGGGGTGAAAAGGCTTGATCCTCCTTCCTCTAAAAAATTTCTCTAGTTTCTATCAAGAAAAAACCATGTCCTGCCTCTCCTTCTACAATAGTACAAATTGAAGAATGGTAATATTCACCACCTTTGGATCTAAAGATAATATGATAAATATTGAAGAGATAAATGGGATTTTCTTTATATACACATAATCTTCCTCCAGCTAAGCTCTGATGTAGTCATCAACTTATTTTTTAAGAAGAAGAAGATGTGTAGGCCACAAAGACCTTGGTAAGCTTAATCTCCCCCATTGATATTATAGATGTTGAAGAAATTATTGTAAAATAACCCCATGAATAAGAAATTATATTTTTAGAATAAACCCTTATAGTATAAATTGTGCCTCAAGAAGCAGAGTGACCTTCACCCTCTATCCTTGATAAGGGTAGAGTGCCCTTGATAGAAGACGATCCATCTTCACCTCATTTTATTAATGAAGAAGAAGAACTACAACATGTCATGGCTCTATCCTACCATGAAGAAACAATCTGACAACAACAAGTACAATTATATGCTCTTCATTCAACCTTGAAAGGTAAGGACTTGATTATTTCTAATTTAGAACAAATACATGAATAATATGTCACTATAGATAGAGAACAAGAGATAATTCTTCAAATAATTCAAGTTAAATATACTAGGGTCTTGTTTGGACCAAAAAACTCCCATTTTTCTACTTTTGAAAAATAAGGACACTTGTAAATGTTTTAAAACATCTGTGTCCTGGATTGGCTTTGAAGAGGTTATTCTTTTTTAGAATTTGAAGATTATCTGCTTGAAAAGGGAAGAATCCCTGCATGCTTAATTGCAATTTTAATTTATGGAATATCCTTACTAATATTTGTCTTTGGATGATTAAATGTAGGTTCCATGGAGAAAGGTAGGGTTCCAAATTAAAAAACACTATGATTTAAATTCAAAAAATGGTAGGAAAAAACTTAATGGGAAATTGGATTTCTTTTTTTGAAAAACCCTAAGTCTAATTTTATATTAGGGGTCGATTATATTTTTAACATGCCCAAACCTTAGTATAAAATCATATTTAGGCCCCTTTTATTTCTCATCCCCCACTTTTTTTACTAACCTCCAAACCTCATCTAATTGTTAAGTCCATAAGCCCCTTTCATTTAGGACCAAATATTTTATTAATGTTTAGCCTAAGTTGCAATCTTAAATGTTTTCATGTTTATTTGACATGAATGATGCCTTGAGATTGAACCCTTAGTCCAAACTACTATGCATATTAGGCCCTAACTTAATGATTTGACTTAAACATAGATTTAATGACTCTTGCTTCCCTAGAGATCTAATCTAACAATGTGAGATCACCCAGGAGGAACTACACATCAACCCTACTTACTATGAAAAAGTTCCTAGATGATTTAACTTGATAACGTCACTCCCATCATTTGATGCTCGTGAGGATGTCTTTGACGTTAGTGAGACCATCAAATTGAATCTCATCCAAACTTTTACCTAAGTCCAAAAGGATACCACCTTAATGTTTTGACCTTAAGCTTAGCATAGTAAACTTTAGAGTTAAGTTCATCATGTTTATTAACACTATTAACTTAAGACTAATTATTCAAATTAATCCTGTATATAACTAAATAAACTAACTTAAATGCATGCACTTCTATAGATATAATGATACACATTCACTCATAGATCCAATTTGATGACATGAAGACAAAGGTGCTCCCTAAAGTTCAAAGCCAATCAACTTCATCCTCTTAGATCAAGATCAATGGTCCTCACTACATCACTGATCTTGATCTAATGGACCACATCGACTCCAAAATCTTGGGAGTTTTTGAGAACATGACACATGGTGCTTCATCATTCAATGAAATTATTTTTTTAGGCTTAAATTTGATAGTGTCTCTCCCATCATTTGGCATTCATGAAGATGTCTTCGACATTAGTGAGGCCATCAAATTAAACCTCAGCCAATCTTTTAGCCAAGAAAAGGGGGCATTTTTTTAAAAACTCTATAAAATGACCCTTAGTGTATTATCACATAAAACTTAGCATGAATAATCTTAACCTAAGTTTATTAGTGTTTATCAACATAAATAAACTTTAGAAATGCATTTTAGATCTAAAGTTTTACTAAGGCCTTGAGACTAACTTAACTATGTGCATCTCATAGGATCCAACAAGTTGCACTTGATCAGAGGTCTTGGTCTAATGGAGTGAAGATAAAAGACTTGATTTGAAAACCAATGGCTAGTTTTCAAATGAATTTACATGGGGATGCCATAAAAACAAGCTTAGGAAGGCCATGTAGGTACCATGTAAGCACTAAATGATAAATCCAAAGATTTGACATGTTCAAAAAGATAGAATTTGTACAAGTGAGGCTATTCATAATATTTAAGGCATGAATGAATATATAAAGTCTACCACCTTCACCATTAAATATCCAAGAAACCCTAACAAAACAACATAAATCCCTAATTTTTTACTGTTGAGACATAATTACATTAAACAAGCTCAAATATCATTCTAAGCAAAGAAAATATAGTCATACACCTAAGTCAATTAAGGAACCATAGTAAAATCTAGACAATAATGGAAAGAAGAGGCATAATTATATTTGTCTATGAACAATGAGGGAAGATGTTTTGGGGACATAGAATTGGACATTGGGGCATTTAATAATGGAATAAAGAATTGGTTAGAGATATTATTTGTTGTTAAGGAAACAAAACCTCTCGCTTTCAATGAACAAAGGATCATAGTAACCAAGAGGAAATTTAGTGACTTTGTTTCAATTCAAATGTCTGGTCCTCATCGAGAAATTACAAAAATAGAGGCACTCCATTACATAGATATCTTTGTACCTATGTTTATCAATTGTAGAATTGATGGTGATTAGATAGTTAGGGAACATGTGTCAAAAAAAGATAGCATACATTACCCATGTATCTTTTAAGGGCTATTATAAACTCCCTAGGACTCATATAAACCTCCCCATGATCAAGGAGTGGATAACCAAGCATAATTTGGACACTATTCTAAGACCCTAGTTAAACCAAGGAACCCACATATCTAGGAACCATGATGAGAAGATCCCTATTATACAATTTAGGGAAGGCATTAAGATCATTGTGACCCTAATGAATAGAGATTCAAGGGTAGCCACCACAACCTATGGAGACACCAAATGGGTTTCCTACATATATTTCATGATGGAAGAGAATCTAACTTCACCTATTGGAGAACTAATTAGTATCCACTTGGGAAGATAATTTTATGGCATAAAAAGGAAGACAAGCCAAAAATTCACCATGATGTCCTATTTATTAGATTCATTGATGACCTCGACACATATTCTTGATATCAATAATTGGTTCTCTCATAGAAAGATTACCATATCCCATCATTATTCAAAATTACATATCTTTAAATACATAGGTCACATGTAATTCATTTATGATTTCATATATCTTACTTTGGTTAAGACTATCATAGGGAACCCCATGCCTAGAGTGCATCCCCTCATCAATAAATATATAGATCTCATGGGTGACATATGGTATTACCCAAATTTCACCATCATCAAGATAGAAGGAGTCATGACTCAACCATATAGATTACCAATCCATGTACCTATCAAATTGGATAAATAGGAAATTGCTTCTCAACTCCTCCAAAGGATTGACAATGTATGCAAATAGAAGAGGAAAGGAATTTTTCATCCTTTTCCATTTTTGATTGGAAAAACCATGATCCATGGATATAAATAGTTGGACATTATGTCTAGACATAGAGATGCCTTGTATTTTCAAAAGGATGACCTTAAATAATTGGACCCAAATAATAAATTTATCCTCCATATTCAATCCAAAAAGCTAACCAAGGTGGCCTATGAGCATAGGGTTAGCCCATATGACCATCTCTACACTAAGGCTACAAACTTTGAGGAAGTGCTAGCTAGGTGCAAGAAACATGGCTTCAAACTTGAGCATAGATTGCAAAGAGAGGAGAAGCCAACTAGAGAAATATGTTAGATGAACCCATTGAAATATCATCTATTTCCTTCCACCTCAAGTGCACCTCTAAGACTAATACAATAGCAAGTGCTCCAAATTTAAGAACCTAGTGAGAGGAAATTGGAATAAAGGCCAAGAGAAGGTCCTTCATCATAATTTCCACCTCCAAGACCACCTTCTTTAGTAGAGCACATTGATATGGTTACCCTAAAACCATATGAAACATTTGAAGGATTATTCAAAGAGCTTGCAAAGACATATGGGTCAGATCAAGAAGATGAGCAAATTAAGGAAGCCATAGATGAGTTGGCACAATCTAAATAACCCCAAGTAGGTGAGATGGAAAAGGGGAATGAAATAGCTTTGTATTTAGTCCCTATCTCATAAAATAAAATGGAATCAAATATGGACCTTATTCTTAGGTCCTCAAATAGGCCAAAAGTGACATGGATCCATCCTACCAATGAGGTTAACTTTTTTAGTGATGAATTCCCTATACATGGACCTATCATCCCTGACTAGTTCATAAATGGAAATCTTTAAAATATTTTATCCCAGTCACATTCATTGGCACTTACCAACACTACAAGTATTGATACCCATGATGATACCAAACCCTAGATTAGAGAGCTCATAAAGGAGCAAGAAAAAAGGAGGATTGTTGAGGCAAATAAAGAGAGTGGCAAAAGAATGAAGGATATTGGAACATCAAGTGGTACTAGGATTGAGATCCCAAAAGTACCAAAATTCTCATAACCAATAGCCACTATGTATTACAATCTAGACATAGCTAGATTGAAGAAGGTAACAACAAAGAAGGCCACTCTAGGCACTGAGGAGTTCACCTTCCAAAGAGTGGAGCCTTTTGTGGATCTAACTCATGTGCAAGGGAAAATAGTAGGGGAGCACCCCATCCATCAAAAGGACATATAAAGTTTGGTTTAGGCCAAATCAACAATGACCTTAGTTGGGGTTAAGGGAATGAAAAAAAGAATCATCAACCTAGGAAAGGAGAAGTAGAACTTGGAAGCACAAGCTACATTTTTAGTCCCTAAAGACATATTGAAGATGTTGAATAAGTATCTTCTTGACATATTCTAAAGATTAAATACCATGAAGCTTAGATTAAGTGCCTTAACACATCAAGCTGAGATGGCATAGGCATTAAACATTCAATGGTAGGACTCCAAAGACTAGAGAGTTGAATTGATCAATGTGCATACTACAAAATAGGTCTAGGACATCAAAAGCATTAAACTAGGACATTTAAACATCCTCCTAGGAGTCATAGTGGATAAAATATAGGACCTAAGAACTTGGTATAATAGTGTCAATAATTTCATAAAGGAGGATAAGGACTTGATAGAAAAAATGGAGAAGCTCTTGGAGACCTTGTTGGTAAACCCCTCTCAACCCACTACCACAGGCCTGATAGATGATGAATAATTCAAGTAAAGGGTTAATGTCTTCATCTAAAACATCAAATAGAACCAAGACCAGTCTATCAAGGATAATTAGAAGGTCCTAGCATCATCCTTACCTTAGGAAGGTAGATTTTAGAGGCACAATGTATCTAAGAACTCATGGCCAAAAGTGACAAAGAATTCAAAACATTGATGGATCAAGAAGAGGATTGTTTAATGAACCTTATGGTAGATTTAGACTTGATTAAAGAAAAACACACTAGGGTGAAGTAAATCCTCAAGAAAATATAATTAAGAGGACCCACCAATTTAATATGAAAATAATACTCTTTTGTAATGCATATATGCGAGTCTGTTAGCATATATTAGTTTTATTTGTCAAATTTGACATAGGAGGTCATGTGTATTGTAATATTTCTATAAAGGATAGCTATCCTTATCT
Organism: Torreya grandis; assembly: GCA_037957365.1. Lineage (NCBI taxonomy): Eukaryota > Viridiplantae > Streptophyta > Pinopsida > Cupressales > Taxaceae > Torreya > Torreya grandis. The sequence goes on along the minus strand of JARHVA010003890.1, from coordinate 1,224,838 downwards.
TACATATGGATGTTTTGAGAAGTTAACTGGTACACCACCTATGTTATTTATAAATAGGTAGGGGTTACCATTTTGTAAAGGGAGGGACTCTGAGCAATTATATATAAGAAAGCATGTTAATACAACTAAGGAATTATCAAAGGATTGTTTGAATAGTGTGTTAAAAGCTAATGTTATCTCTCAATTACATGTTAATGTCTTAGATTTGAATGGTTATTTGAATTTTGAGATACATTTTTTGTCATAAGGTTGTTAATGTGTGCTATGATAGATTAGATAAAATATCTTAGGTATACTTCATTTCATTTTCTATAGATTTGGATGTGCTCATGCTATTCATGTTACAGTATTAATTTATTTAAAGTAAATCTAGTTCTTTCTTATGATTTTTATATTTCCTTTGATGCTTGCCTAGTTTATGATGGAATTTGAGTTCATACTATTTTACATCATAAATTGGTTCATGTATGCTCAAACCAATTAGAACCTTGTCATGATATTTGAGATGGAAGCCTGCAATCACATTTTCTTTTTTTCCTTACCCTCCTTTTTTCTATTTTATTTATCAAATCTCACTTTAGTTTAAGATCATTGTTAATATCCACTTAGGTTAGTTTTTGGATCATAAATATCACAAATTTTCAAATATATAGGACCTCAATGGCTCCAAACCACCAAATTAAAAAAATATTGTGGACAACTCTCACACTCTGCTTATATTCCACCATAGACATCCCAAATTATCACAAACTACAAATCATGCCCTATATCCTTAGGATCATAAAATGAGAAGTGTTAATCAACACTAAGAGCACTTATAAGGTAGTTAGAAGAATAAACAGGTCCACAATGTGATGTTTTCACAAACTCAAGAGTTAAGTAATTTAAAAAATTATCTTGTTATCAAGGACAAGCAAATTGTTGATTTGTAGAATGCTAATTTTGATCAAAATAATCAAATTAATAATCTAAGACAAATTATTTTTGATATAAATGCTTTGATTTTTCAAATTACTAATAGAGTAAGAGATCTAACCACTCAATTTTCTATGTTGCAATATTCTATTCAAGCAATGCAAAGAGAGACTAGATAAATAGTAGTCCAAATAGAGGGACCTACAAGAGTTGTTCCCTCCTTCCCTATTCCATTATATCAAATGATCTCAGTCTAGAATAACACCCAAAAGAAGATTCAAAATATGAAGGAAGAAAATGATAATATTAAAGAGTAATCTCAAAAGCAATTGGTAAAATCTTAGAAATAATTGTAAAAATCTCAGGTCTCCATCCAGCATATTTATGTTATTTCTAAGAAATTGTTAGAATGCATGCAACCTTCTTCTATTTATGTTCTTTTTCTCAATAAGTAATTTTATAAATGTTAGATTCAATTAATTTCCCTTGGTTTTTCACATATTATTGAATATGAGAACATGTTTATGGACATTTTTATCAAAATCACTAAAAAAAGACAAGATGTAATTTGTGAGTTTTATACTTTTAACATGTTGTTAGGATGTCAGTCTAGTTTTCTTATAAATTTTTTTTTTGGGGAAACACAATTAAATGCCTCTATTTATACTCTAAGGAACCAAATATCATGGAAATAAGCCAATAATAAATTTATGGAGTTTCAAATCACAACTAGACTATTTATGAGACCCCAATTCCTAGAGGCAAAGAAAATTATTGTTGTTTTTCAGCCAATGTATCACATGTATATGAAGAATAAATATCATGAGTTATTGAGATCCAATATTACAACTTTTAAATATTTTATAAACCAACATTATACCAATGTCATCAATGTTAGAATTGCAATGTGGGAGACTTTACCTATTGAGTTGAAATGTGGGGAAGTTGTGAGCCTTACCACTATTAGATGGAGTCTAAGAAGATCCCAAGAAATTTCCTAGATTATCGTTCAACTCTTAGATGGAAGAGGTTCACATGTCTAGATTGGGATGAGGTTTTGGCCTCCAATAATTCTACATCCTCTATCTCCATGGTAGGGCTGGAATACTAAGATATAAGTTGACTTTCAAGCTTGATTGCATACAATTTTTAAGGATTTTGGATTCTTTCCTAGAGGCCACCATGATTGGGGCCACAATTTTTAGGTTTATAATCTTAGTCAAAGTCTAGAATTAGGAATTTTGGATTGAAGACCAATCATCCCACTTGTTTGTAATAGGACTTGAAAAAGGTAAAGTGTGGGGAAGAAATGATGAGAATTTCATATATCTCATCATATCTATATAAAATGTTCATAAAATGTTGCCTTTGGTTATATATTGCATTGTATTTAATAGTTAAGGTATTATCTAAGTAGGAAATGAATGTAATTTGTTATTTATTTTTATTTAATTTATTGTTGATTCTTTACCTTGTTATTATGTTTAACTTGGATGAATATTATAGTTTTAAGTATAGAAACACATCCCAATGGTGGGGTAATTTTGATAAGATAACAAATAGTTTTGGAAACCCTTTTTGTCTACAATTTTGAGGATTTGATGAGTGAGATATAAAGATATGATGTCCCAAAAGTGTTTCAAAGATGTTCTAAGAGTGTTTTAAAGATAGATACAGGTTACTCCAAAGACGTCTAGTCATGCTCCAAAGACTTGCACAAAGTACGCCAAATAACTATATAAGATGCTCTAAAGACACCCAGACATGCTTCAAAGACCAACTAGATCCTATTGATTGAGATAGTAATTTTATAGATATCTATAAATAGACTTTATATATTTAGATGTTTAATTTTAGACATTACCATTCATGGTAATGGCCTGAAATAGTATGTATATATTTATACTTATATTTTGTAAAACCAAATAAGTATCTTCAGTTTATGTTAGTTATTTTATTTCTATGGTTAGTTGAGATAGTTCCAATGCCTTCCTATAAGTGTGGGATCTAACTCCTATATTGACTATATTTTGAATAAATAGATTTATGAATTTTGATCACCAAGATTTTGTACTTTGTGATTATATGTTGAGATATACTTAAACACATGTCTCCATCTCATTCCAATAATCTTAGCAAGTCAGTTAATGAATAAATTATAATAAAAAATTAGAAGAAGTGTTTCATATCTATATATGTCCTTTTTAATGAAATAGAGTTTGGTATTTCACTTTATTACTGAGTAAAGTAGTCCCTATTCTGAGGAAGGATCAAGGGCCTACTTCTCTCCAAGGATCAAGATAAATTGGTACTTTTAGTTTAAAAGTTTAGAAGTATTTCTTAATTTAGGTATATTTTATTTACTATAGAATATAATTTCCTCTTAAATGTAAAGAATGATTTTTTTAAATTTAGATTGATTTCCCTTCAAATAAAAGAGTGATTGTTTTCAAAATCAAGTGTGAATTTCCTTTTAAAAATCAAGTGTGAATTTCCTCTAATGCAAGTGTGTTCCATTTACATGTAAGAGATATTTCAATTCAATATAAGTAGATTTATTTTATGCAAGTTTATCTATCAATTAAAGTAAGTTTGTTAATTAATATCATATTTAGAATTTATCAAAAATTATTTAAGTGAGAATAGACAACATTCTCAAATTTTGAAACATCATACTATCCTACCCATCCAGGAAAGTCAAGTGAGGACATCATATGTCTTATGTCAGATGTTTAAGTTCTAGATGTTGATGGTATGAATGCCAATAGAGATTTTCAATTTTTTTTTTTTTTAAAAAAAATTACTTTTATACAAACTAAAGTTAGAGTTTTTAGGATTTATAAAATACAATAGAAGTAAAAAACCCCAAATAGTAATTATACAACTCCAATATCAAATGGTCTCATTTCAAATAGCCATCTAACACTATCCTAGTTGAAAATGATACCAATCCATTAATTGGTTAAATGAGAGGTATAATGATAGCCTATCAATGTGTTCCATGTTCATAATGGCCTAAAATGAATCCTTTCCAAGCCCATTAATGAAGGTATGTTTGGGAGAAATATGGTTTATACAAGAAGTAAAAATTGAAGGTGAATGGTTTAATAGAAGATGAGGTGTTAGAAGTTGAAGGTGGTTGATCAAATCCCCTATAGATAAATGTTGTTTGGTAGTTGGAAGGTCTAAAACTAATTATGGAACCAATGTTAGAATAATAGTGGGGATATTGATCAAGGTTTCCATACTATTGAGGAATAGGAAAGATATCGAGAGTCAATAGGCAATATTCTCCTAGCAAAAAATGTAGGAATATGGATTTTAATGGGTGTTTCATAGGGATTTGGGAAGAGGGTATGGTTGATCTTGTAGAATATTCATTAGTGGAAGTTGGAGGGGTTGTATCTTTTAATGGAATGAGGATGTCACTTGGGTAGAAATTCATGTTGCATGACTTAAATGGACTAGGGTTGGTGGGGATGATGTGAACTTGACCCTCATATTCAAATTGTAGTCATCTATACAAGGTTTATGGTAACAACAAATGGTTCAAATCCAAGGGTTTCCAAGTAATAAATTTTACTAAAATTCCCCTTTTATAGTGTATAATATCCTAGGGAGAGTTTGAGGGGCTAAGCTTATGTGAAGGATAATTATTTCCAAGGTGATTTCAATCATGTTAATGAAAGATCATAACATAGTAGTGGTTTTAGACATGATGTTTTAAATAAGTTTGAGTTAATCATAGGTATGTGATGAAATGATCTTTATATTATCTCCCCCATCAATCATAACCTTTTTAATTTAGGTTTTATTGATGTGGGTTTTGATGAAGATGGGAGAATCTGGATCATTTAGGTGGATGAGAGGTATCTCAAAATCCTAGAATGTGACAAGGATTGATACTTAGAGGGCTCCAACAATTAATAATAGAGATTGAGGATCTTTGGGTTGGACCTCATTCAATTTTAAAGCCTCCATCATGGATTGAAAATTTTGTGGTGAGGTTTGGATCAATTTGTATAAGGTTATCTTCATCAAGGTTTGGTGAAGTTAGTTGAGAACTGAACTATGTACTAAAATTCCCCTTTTATAGTGTATAATATCCTAGGGAGATTTTGAGGGGCTAAGCTTATGTGAAGGATAATTATTTCCAAGGTGATTCCAATCATGTTAATGAAAGATCATAACATAGTAGTGGTTTTAGACATGATGTTTTAAATAAGTTTGAGTTAATCATAGGTATGTGATGAGATGATGTTGATATTATCTCCCCCATCAATCATAACCTTTTTAATTTAGGTTTTATTGATGTGGGTTTTGATGAAGATGGGAGAATCTAGATCATTTAGGTGGATGAAAGGTATCTCAAAATCCTAGAATGTGACAAGGATTGATACTTAGAGGGCTCCAACAATTACTAATAGAGATTGAGGATCTTTGGGTTGGACCTCATTCAATTTTAAAGCCTCCATCATGGATTTAAAATTTTATGGTGAGGTTTGGATCAATTTGTATAAGGTTATCTTCATCAAGGTTTGGTGAAGTCAGTTGAGAACTGAACTATGTATCAATCCAAATGGGTTGAATTTAGGGGTACCCAAAATAGAAATCTTGGGTTTTAGAGAAGGTGATTTAGGTTCTTCTATATAAGAATGATATATCCAAGGGATGTATACTTTATTTTTACCCTTATCCTTTTGACTTTATGATTAAGTGTATACATGGATGGTGTCACTTTAGAGTGTATGTGGGCTAGTAGGTTATGTTGGTTCCTAGTTGTACACCTATATCATTCAACCTTGCACAATTGAAGAGGATGGAAAGCTAAGATGAGAATCCACTAATATGTCATTATCTCTAGGAAAGGGCTTATCATCTAAAATGGACTGAATAGAATAAATGATTAGGAGACACCTATATAAGGTATGGTTAATTCATTACTACTTTTGGCTCTACCTGAACCAAGGTGAGAGGACCTACCAGGGTATCTTGCTCACATTAAGGAGTCTGGAACTTCATTATTCATGAGGATTATTTATTCAAATAGATAAATATGACCAAATAATAACCAAGCCTATACACTTCACCTATGAAGGGTTGTCATTCAAAATGCATAAATGTTTCACATCATATACAAGTTACTAAAGATAGATGAAAGGGTGGTTATAATTTTCATTTTGGAAACTACTTCAAACAATATGAATAAGTGAGAATTACATCACTATGATTTAAAGCACATACATCAAACACACTTTAAATATGTAGGGTTTTATACATCTGTAGGCAAACAACACTTATAATATGAAAACAACATGTTATCTATAGGGTGAGATGGGGTAAAACCAAATTTATTTGAATGAGGGATAAAGGTGTGGATGAATGATAAATGAGCATGAAGAAGTTCAAAAAGTAGCTATACTATCTTCATTAATAAATGTTGTTCAATTTAGAAATAGATAAAATGAAATCATGCAGAAATGATCCTCAAAAGTTTACAAGCAATACTACAAATCATCCTTCAAGAATTCCCCTAGCTAAATTCATGAGCCTAGGACTACCCTTAAAAATAATATCAACACTCTATTCCTAAATCTCAAAATAGAACGGATTTTATACTCTAGGTATGAACCCTAAATGACTATCAGGAAGAAGAATATATCAGATAATCATTCTACCAAGTGTGTAAAATAAAGAATTGTACTTTAAAAATAAGAAGGAATAATAAACCATGAACAGATTCCATTTATCAACTAAATCAAAGATGAATGCAATATGTCTTGAAAATCACATAACAAAACACTATGTGAAATGATTATGTAACAAGGGAGACATTTTTAATGCTCTCAAAGCTTGCCAATGATTTTACAACAAAAATCAATTTGCTACTAGAAAATCACACAAAGAGGACTCTCTAAGATATAGCTTCAGACTCAAAGATTAACTGACCTATGTAAAGGGATAAACCCCCTTTACTTATAAAATTTTAGCTAAGATTAACATATTCTTAAAGATGCTTTAGATAGAAAAACTCTTTCATGGGCCTAAAGTCTATTTAACGTTGTAACAAACATGATTCCTCATATTTTTTCTCATGCTTCTATGATAATAAAAAAATTGATACTCTACTACAGTGGAATATTTTTAGATATACAAAATGATGAAAATTCTACAAGGGACAAAACAACCTTTGTCTCTTTGTACAACAAAAAAAACATCCCTTTCCTATACACATTATTATTCAAACTACTTTGAAAGGGATGTGCCACTAATGGGTAGAGTAAAATGGTTTCAAACTGGCAAATGAAAAGAAGAGAGAGAAAAGAGGGAAAAGGAGTGACAACTCAGAAGGAACTAGAATACCTGGTCATGCTCTAGAATTGATGTTGATGACTGAGTCCTTTGCCAACTTGTATTTTTAATTATTATATTCATCATTCATGGAGGCAACATATTTTTGGTTTGGTCCTATTTGGTACTTGAATTTTATTTTGTATTCCTCAAACCAACCAGTAGTCCAGTAAAGAGAAGTTTGCTTTTGTCCAACAAGTCCTCTGAGTTGGTCACAATATTTTTTAGGTAACACAAACTGATTTATCTTATGAATATCAAAGGATTTTAGAGGCACATTAATGAGGTTATTTAGAGCAATACACATTATTTCCTCCCCCAAATCACTTGTACCATCAAGATTCACCATATTCTTTTTCCCTCATGGGAATCTTGAGATATTGTTCCTCTCCTTTCAGATAAAATAGGCCATCTTTGAGCATCATCAAATGATGCTTGATCACTATTTTACATTCCTTAGGCTTGTTCTGATCATTTGGAGAAATGATCTTTTCCATGATCAAAGTATCCATGTTCATCCCACAGATCTCCTCCATCTTCTATCGATCTTCCTCCCATCTCTTGGTGTCCACCTCATAGAAAAATGTCTATGCATCACACTCCCTTTTACTTTATACTATGTTACTTAGGCATTTGGATATCGAGTGGATTATTTCTTCAACCTTAATGACCAAGTCCTAATCTCATTATTTTTTTGCTCATCCTCTAGCCTTTAAATCATCAATCCAACTAGAGTCAAATGAGGTGAGTGCTAGATGGAGAGAGCCTAGAGCCTTGCTAGCTATTGGAGTCATTGGCTTAGGCTTACTCAATAGCTTTTGTAAATACTAGATCATAGCCTAATTTTTCACCTCCAATTCTTCCATGGTAGCTTTATCTTTATCTATCCTTTGTGCCACCATGTTAGCCAAGACTTGTGAGTTATCTTTCAACTCCTTTTGTGATGTATTCCTAAGATTATAAGTATAGATAGAGTAACTTTCTAGGGGATATTCCTTCTTCAATGTATTAGGTGGAGGGATATCTACCTCAACATTCCTTTCTCCCATGGTAGTGTAGGCGGTTCTAAAATGTGTTTTATCCTTATTAAGGGGTTTGGCCTTATGCATCTAAATTATCTTAATTACATCAATGTCCTCTATCTTTCTTATAATGTCTTCCTTCTCTTTCCTACTCTTTGTCACCCCTTTCCATGTTTTGCTCTATTTTCTCCAAAACATTGAACTCTAACCTGAGTTGATGAGACTCATCAAGCAATTTCTTAATTGAACTTCCTTGTTCAACTGATTGGATAGAAGGCTACATAGACACTTCACTTTATTTATTCACCTGGACTTTATTCATAGACAAGGATTTGTTATCCTTGATTTCTTTAGGAAACTCTTCACTAGTCATGGCCTTAGGAACCTTATTATGAATGGGTCATGGACACTGATGTGAAGGAAAATACTTTGTGTAACTTCAATGAAAGTGAATCCTCTTGAAACTTCCTCCCTAACATCTTTATTTAGAATACCCACTTCTTTATCTACTATTTTAGGGGTGGGAGTACCCATTTTTAAGCTTACTTCCTCACCTTATTCTATATTCACCTTCTCTTTTGGTGCTAGACCTAACACCTCTAGACTAGAAGGAATGCCTCATGGTGCATTTGGAACCTATTGTGAGCCTTCATGATCAACCACCACCTCAAAAATGATGGCATTTTGAATATTCTACTTAGGCCCTTCTTCAGTTTTATCCTCAATCTTATCTAATTATTTAACTCCTTCTTTGGAGAAATGGTCTCCTTTTCAAGAGGATCCTGAGTTTGTATGGCCACTTCAACACCAACTTATACAACATCATCAGTATAGAGGGTTACTTAAGGTTAGCGCATCTTCCTCTATACCTTTGATTTCTACCATTGAGGGTCCTGTTGACCCAATTTTGCCCCTCAGGCAAAGTCTCGGTCACCTCTTACACCTGCTTCGCAGGCCCAGTCATTTCAGGTTGCAAGGTCCACTTTAAGGTTTTGATAGCGTCGTTGCAGAGAATAGGCAGCGAAGGACAGAGTCTTTAGACGTTTGCAAGAGAAGAAGGGGAAAAAATGGAGTGTTCGACACTTAGTCAAAAAAGAGGCGGAAAAAATGCAGAGGGCGGCAGATTCGCCACCCACTACAAGGGCAGGTAAAATGAGCCCGTCTACAAAGAAAATGCAGAGGGCGGCAAATTCGCCGCCCACAACACAAAGAAAATCAAAGACGTCGGCTGACGTCGGCAATACTGCCATCGTCGGCACCTTACAGAGACCGATGTCGGTAGAACCGCTGATGTCGGCAGCACAAAGGTAGGCACAAAAACCAGAAAAGCCCGCCCATGGCGGCAAATTGAAAAAACCTGCCCATGGTGGTGAAATGGAAAACCCCGCCCCATGGCGGGGAAAGAGAAATTGCCTTATAGAGTACAACTCTACCGACGTCGGCAGCTTACTGTAACCGATGTCGGCAAGATTACCACCGTCGGCAGCTTATCGGCCGACGTCGGCAGATATTCCTACATGAAGTTCATGCAAAGGATGGCAAAATCACCGCCCACTATAAGGGCGGCAAAATTCCCCTGCAGTGCACAAGAAAAAACCCACCCAGCCGCCAGAGGAGAAGACCAGCATGCAAAACGAGGCAACCAACATGGTCTTGGCAGACTTGTGATGTCATCAATAGTGTTTTTCACACTTTTCAATGAGACTTCTCTTGGCTCTTCTGCTATAAATACAAGGACTTAGTCATTTTCTAAGGATCTTCCCGACTTTTGTAAAGAGCACTGCTCTACAAATTTCCCACCTGAATTAATAAAAATACAGTTTTTACCTCCATCTTGGATTGATTTGTTGTGTATGCCCTGAGTACCATCTGTGTTTAGTCATTATCTTCCATGCTTTCATAGGTAATACCAACAGACCAGCTATCTACAGGGACCGGTTCTACGGCTGAAAGGAGAAGAGCAATACTTGAGAAGGACAGAACAGAGTAAGTTGCTTGCAAGTGTGCATTCTACAGCACCTCGGTAAACCTCTGTGATGTATTTTCCATTATAGCCTCCCCCTTTGTCTTAGCAGCCTGATCCCTCTACCAGATGTGTAGAGTATACTTGCATTTCCCCTGATTCTGAGAGTGGATCTAGAAGGTCACTCATGTTTTTGGTGTATCACCTCCTTTAGAGTAGGCTGTTTGTCTTCAAGCTTTTCTCTTTCTCTTTTCACCCCCCCCAAATGTATACCTATATATCTATATTTTGCATTACTTGAAACAAACAAGATACATCAGAGGGAACTAGCCCATATCTAGAGACTCTCCTCTCCTACTTCGCCGTCCCACAGGTGAGAGAGGGGTTTCCATGTTGCGGGGAGAGGGCAGGAATCCATGTTCCTGCCGCTGGGTGCACTTTCCAGCGTCAACAGTTTTGGCATGCCCGGTGGGACCCCAATTTTATCAAAGTTTCTAGCACAGTAGTATTTCAGGATTGATGTTGGTCCTGCTACAGTGATTTTCAAAGATTTCCAGCATCTGGCGACTCCACTGGTAAGAGCTCAGTTCTTTTTTTAAAAAAAGACCAGTTACTTAACTTCTATGCCAAAAGTTACCACCAGGTCATCTTCAAGAAGGGTCCCCTTTGAGTTCATTGAACTACCTTTAAACTCCGCTAAAAGACTCAGGTTTGGAAGAACTCGCCCTTATCCACTGATAAATCCTCCTAGACCTGTTGCTAGGAACACCAACCCAGCTCAGCCACAAATACAACCTGTTCCAGCCATGGCCTTGCCTTTTGCAGCTTTTCGTGGTGAAAGCCCTTTAAACCTCCCACGCTATGATCCGATCCCCAGAACAGCTCTAAAAAATGTGCCTTTTTTTGATGGAGTGGGACCTATTACAGTTGTTGAGCATATAAAAAATATTGCCAACCTTTGCAATATTCATAATATAACAGAAGAAAATATTGCCATCAGACTGTTAGCCTTGTCTCTGAAAGGGAAAGCTCTCGACTGGTACGGCACCTTGCCTGTGAATTCCATACATTCTTGGAATGAATTGGGCACTCGTTTAACTGATCATTTTGGGGAAAAAAGTGATGGCCTCTCTCTTTCTGAGCAGCTGACAACTATAAAAAGAGCTTCGCATGAATATATGCAGGACTTCAATACGCGGTTTCAAAAGACTTGGGATAGAATTCCCATCCTGGTAAGGCCGACCCCCAGCTACGCTTTCTTATACTATCTAAAAGCATTAAATAGTGACATTGCTATGATGATTCAATCTATGGGGGGACACATACTGCCAGCTGCGTATGACATAGCCATTGTGGCCGAAAATTGCTTGATTCAAGCTAGAAAAATCGCCCCTAGACCTCACATGCCACTTCTCCCAGAACCGCTGCCCCCAATTCAAGCAGTCTCTCCTACAATCGCCCCCCTACCTATCATTGAGAAGCCAACTGCTGTTCCATCCAATGAATTAAGTGAAGTTAAGGGCCTATTGCAGAGCATGTCAAATGAACTTGTTGCCCTTAAAAGGCAGCAAGCTCAAAGCCACAAGCCAAACCAGAGTTATCAAAATTATGGCCATGCCCCTAGACCCCCCTTTCAAAATTATAACCAAGGTCAGGGGCAGCTCACTACAACTAGGCCTTATCAAAATTATAACCCAGGCCCTCCTTCGTCATCTAAAGCCATGGTACCTACACAGAACAATCTAGTGCAGGAGCAACCAGGTTGTTCAAACATGGGACAAGGTCAAGAGCAAGCTATCCACCCAAATGACATGATGAATTTTTTCCAGAATTCGGAAAATCAGGGTGCTGATTTTTCACAATTTTTTGAGTTCCCAGCTCAAACCAGCACAAGCAACAATCAGACTCAGCCGGATTCTACCCTGATAAATCACGAAGAGGGCGAGCTCTGTGCAATTAATCATGGGGGCGCTGCAGGCAATCATGCTGATTGCGTTGCGGCCAATACGAGATTTAAAAGAAGAGCAGTTGGAGAAGTGCAGGCTTCCCCTCGGGCAGTAGTGAATCCTCCACCACGCCCTTTTCAAAAGGCCCCAATTTCCGGTGAACCATCTGTACCCCCAGCTCCTCAGTCTAAAGCTCTAGCTGGGATCAGCCCAAAGGAAAACGCGAAAGGAGTCAGTCCCCAAGTTAATATAGTTGATCAAATGAAGAAATTGCATGTGAGCATTTCTCTATGGGATTCATTGTCTCTTCCGAGACAAAAGGAGGTATTGAAGAAAGAATTGCATGAGCTAGATCGCCAGGCCATCCCAACAGACACTAATAACGTCCTAATGATGAATGGGTAGCCTTCTACTCTAGGTCAGGTAAGGAAAGAAGAAAAGACTCCCCCTTTTTATGTATCTTTGATCATAGGAGATTTCTTAGTACATAATTGCATAATTGATAGCGGGGCCAGCACTTCAGTAATGCCTAAATGCATTGCTGATAAGATGGGGTTAAAGTACGAAGCAATGAACAAAGGAGTCTTGCAACTAGATGGGACACCCGCAAAGACAGTCGGAGTCCTGAAAGGATTGAGTTTAACATTGCATGCCTGCCCGACATTCTCAATCCCTCAAGATATAGTGGTAGCAGACGTTCCTCCATATTTTGCAATCTATTTGTCTAGGGACTTTACATCCAAGATAGGTGGTTATCTAGCAGCAAATTGGTCATACTTGGTTTTCAGAACCAAGTATGGGACCAAAGTGAAAATTGAATCCGAGCCACTCTATAAGGATCACCTAGAGTCCTATTCACCCAAGGCAGCGAATGTCAGTTATACTATCATTGATCCAGAAGACTCTCAAACAGACAAGTCCTCATCTTCTGCTCTTAAAGGAGTCGCAGATCTACTCTTGGATGAGTGGGGAAGCGATAACTTTGAACACGATCCTTATAAGTTTATTGAGGAGGCAGACCTTGGCGTCTATTGCTTGCATGAAGAGAGTGCCGTCATGCCCAATATAATGAAGGAAAATAAAGAAGATCTTGGCCTGTGGCAGCTATATTTCGACGGTTCCAGAAGCAAACTGGGCGCTGGTGGTGGGGTAATGTTAGTCTCCCCTTCTGAAGAAAGGTACTTTTCAGCTTTTTGTTTCCATTTCTCTTGCACATGTAACGTTGCAGAATATGAGTCTTTGATTCACGGACTTGAGTGGGCAAGAAAGAGAGGGATCAAAAAATTGCAAACCCTGGGGGACAGTGAACTAATAGTGAACCAAATCAGAGGCCTGAACCTGACCAAGAACTCCTTACTGAAATCTTACAAGCACAGAGTCTGGGACTTGATGGAGGATTTCCTTGCTCTTAACATTACCTCTATCCCCAAGGAATAGAATAAGCAGGCTGACAGATTGGCAGCTGTTGGTGCCCAATTTGATGTTTCAAAAGAGATAAGCAGGGGTTGTAGTTCGCGCCATTTAAAAGTGGTGGTCCGGCCTTCAATTCCAGACAATGTTACAAATTGGCAGGTCTTCGAAAGCGACCAATAGATAGCCCTTTTCCTAAAAAAGGAAGCTGAATTTGCGGTCCACAATCAGGCAAAATTGCAGCAGCAATATGGAAATCAAATTGTTCAATTGAAGAACAATAAACTCCCTAAGGGTCTGATCACACTTGAAAGTATTTTCAACGGAGAGGACCAACTAAGAGATGACAAAGCATGCATCACTACCAAAGAGGAGAATTATGAAAAAGTGGAAATCTTCAAGGATAAGTTGCTGGCGCTTGGCAAGGTCTGCACGTTTCAAGAAAGACAAGCTTTCATTCTGCTATGCCAGGAGTTCGCTGATATTTTTGCCTGGAATTATAGCGACTTGAAAGGCTTCGATCCAAGGCTCACCCAACACACCATTGAATTAGATGAAGGCGCAAAACCAGTCACACAAAAGCAGAGACCTGTTAACCCGATGGTCGAGCTCCTTATGCAGAAAGAATTGGCCAAGTTGATTGAGTCTGGCATTATATTTCCGATCAAACATTCCTCATGGTTGGCTAATTTGGTTCCAGTTAGAAAGAAAAATGGGGAGATCAGGCTGTGTGTCGACTTTAGAGACCTTAACAAAGTCTCTTTAAAAGATCATTATCCCCTTCCAAACATGGAGCAGATCCTTCAAAAGGTAATTGGTTCCGAACACTTCTCCCTCCTAGATGGCTATTTGGGATATAATCAGATTCTGGTGCGTGACTGTGACCAATACAAAACATCCTTCACCACTAAATGGGGAACGTTCGCCTACCAGAAGATGCCTTTTGGGCTATCCAATGCTGGTGCTACTTTCCAGCGAGCCATGGACATGGCCTTCAGTGGTTTGATAAATAGGAACATGCTGGTGTACCTCGATGATATAACGGTTTTCTCCAAAGAGGCAGGACAGCATATGAAGCACCTCAGGGAGATTTTTGAGAGGTGCAGGGAATTTGGCATCTCCCTAAATCCAAAGAAATGTGTATTTGCGATTCATGAGGGGAAACTTCTTGGCCACATTGTGTCCAAGGAAGGTTTGTCTATTGACCCAGAGAGAGTCCGCTCTATTCTGGAGATGCCCCTACCGAAGCACAAGAAAGCCCTACAGAGTTTCTTTGGCCAAATAAATTTCATTCGGAGGTTCATTTCAAACTTTGCTGAAATAGTTAAACCCCTAACCTCCTTGCTAAAGAAGGGTGAAGAATTCAAATGGACAACGCCGAGAAAGGATAGCTTTGAAGCTATCAAACAGGCTTTGACCCAGGCTCCCGCTCTGATCAGCCCCGACTTCAATAAAGACCTCAATCTCTATACCTTCAGTAACAGAGAAGTAATATCTTCCATGCTTACCCAAGTAAACAGTGATGACCTCGAGCAACCACTCGCCTTTTTCAGCCAAGGGTTAGAGGACTTCGAAACCAGGTACACCTATGTAGAGAAGCAAGTCTTGGCAGTAGTGCGCAGCTTGAAGAAATTCAGATATATGTTGTCGAACAGTAGGATCCACCTCATGGTTCCACATCCTAGCGTCAAGGATTTCTTGACCAATCGAGACTTAAACGAGAAAAGAGCGGGATGGATCACCAAGGTAATGGAGTACGACATAGACATCAAAATCACCAAGTTGGTTAGAGGAAGGGGCCTGTGTGAATAGCTAGCCGTGGATTTGAGACAAAGGGGTGAAGATAGCTTGCTGATCCATGATGTAGCCACTGTAGAAGAACCAGCTGTCGTAAGAGATTGGACACTGGACATGAGGCGTTTCCTTCTTACAGGCGAATGTCCACAGGGTCTCGATAGGGCCGGAAGAAGGTATTTTAAACTTCAGTCCCTTCCCTATGTTTTGATTGACAGAGTATTATTTAGGAAGGATCTCTCTGGGGTTCTCTTGAGATGCATTGACTCCAGTCAGGCTGACAAGGTATTGGCTGAGTTTCACAATGGGCCAGCAGGTGGCCATTTCGCCCCTAAGACCACAGTAGCAAAAATAATGAGAGTTGGCTATTTCTGGCCCACTCTCTTCAAGGATACCCATGCCTGGGTAAGGAAGTGTCAGAAGTGTGCACTCTTTGACGAAAAGTAGTGATTGGCTGCCATGCCCCTATAGCCCATTCAAGTTGAGCAACCATTCATGCAGTGGGGCCTGGATTTCATAGGGATGATCAACCCTCCCTCTAGCGCCGGACACAAGTGGGTCCTGACTGCTACGGATTATTTCACCAGGTGGGTGGAAGCCATTACTTTGAAGGAAGCAAATGAGAGTGCAGTCTTGGAATTCTATGAGGACTTAGTGACACATTTTGGGGTCCCAGCCACTATAATCTCAGATAATGCCTTGGCTTTTCTGGGAACCAAAACTAGTGAATGGGCACTAAGGTATGGTATATACCTCAGCACTTCATCAAATTACTACCCGCAGGGGAATGGACTGGCTGAGTCTACTAACAAAATTTTGATCAAGATTATAAAGAGGACCATGGAAGAAAATCAGAAAACTTGGCATGCCAAGTTGAAAACAGCTCTATGGGCCGATCGAATCACTTCGAAAAGATCAATCGGAAATTCTCCATATACGCTTGTGTATGGAAGGGAAGCAAGGCTTCCTATCTCACTCGAATTGCCAGCGCTGGACCTCACACATCAGCTGCAGCTAGAAGAAGGAAGCAGCATGGAGGTCAGATTATGTGAACTAATGGAGCTCTAGGAGGTAAGGAACCAGGCCATGGTCTCTATGATCAGTCGCTAGCATCAGGTGAAAAGGCATTTCAACAAGAAGTCTTCGTCAAAGAGTTTCGTCGAAGGAGACATTGTCTTAAAATGGGATGAAGATAGAGCTAAGCCTGGAAAACATGCAAAATTTGATGCCCTCTGGAGCGGTCCTTACATAATTACTCAGTGCAAGCAGCATAATGCATTCCAGCTCTCCAGGTTGGATGGCGAAGAATTGCGTATCCCAGTCAACGGGATACACCTGAAGCATTGTCACTAAATTTTTGGTTCCGCCGTACATAGTTTCCCTAATTTTCTTCCCTATTTTCCCTAAGTGCAGTTTGCACAGTTAGTTGTTTTTAGTCTTGTGTGTTTCCCTTGGCAGTGGGGGTAAATTTTGTATTTTTGATTTTGGAATCTTCAAAGTTGTTGTGAACTCACTTCAAAGTCACCATCTGACTCCGCACCCAATGGATATGTAAGGCAACTGGGTTCTAAGCAAAGCAGGCACGCTTCCCCCATGAGTCGCCAATTTGTTGACCCAATTTTGCCCCTCAGGCAAAGTCTCGGTCACCTCTTACACCTGCTTTGCAGGCCCAATCATTTCAGGTTGCAAGGTCCACTTTCAGGTTTTGACAGCACCGTTGCAGAGAATAGGCAGCGAAGGACAGAGTCTTCAGACGTCTGCAAGAGAAGAAGGGGAAAAAATGGAGTGTTCGACTCTTAGTCAAAAAAGAGGCAGAAAAAATGCAGAGGGCGGCAGATTCACCGCCCACTACAAGGGCGGGTAAAATGAGCCCGTCTACGAAGAAAATGCAGAGGGCGGCAAATTCGCCGCCCACAACACAAAGAAAAGCAAAGACGTCGGCCGACGTCGGCAATACTGCCGTCGTCAGCACCTTACAGAGACTGACGTCGGTAGAACCACCGACGTCGGCAGCACAAAGGCAGGCACAAAAACCAGAAAAGCCCGCCCATGGCAGCGAATTGAAAAAGCCCGCCCATGGTGGCAAATTGAAAAAACCTGCCCATGGTGGTGAAATGGAAAACCCTACCCCATGGCTGGGAAAGAGAAATTGCCTTACAGAGTACAACTCTACCGACGTCGGCAGCTTACTGTAACCGACGTTGGCAAGATTACCGCCATCGGCAGCTTATCAGCCGACGTTGACAGATATTCCTACATGAAGTTCATGCAAAGGACGGCAAAATCGCCGCCCACTATAAGGGCGGCAAAATTCCCCTGCAGTGCACAAGAAAAAACCCACCTAGCCACTAGAGGAAAAGACCAGCATGCAAAATGAGGCAACTAGCATGGTCTTGGCAGACTTGTGATGTCATCAATAGTGTTTTTCACACTTTTCAATGAGACTTCTCTTGGCTCTTCTGCTATAAATACAAGGACTTAGTCATTTTCTAAGGATCTTCCCAACTTTTGTAAAGAGCACAGTTTTTACCTCCATCTTGGATTGATTTGTTGTGTATGCCCTGAGTACCATCTGTGTTTAGTCATTATCTTCCATGCTTTCATAGGTAATACCAACAGACCAGCTATCTACAGGGACCGGTTCTACGGCTGAAAGGAGAAGAGCAATACTTGAGAAGGACAGAACAGAGTAAGTTGCTTACAAGTGTGCATTCCACAGCACCTCGGTAAACCTCTATGACGTATTTTCCATTATAGCCTCCCCCTTTGTCTTAGTAGCCTGATCCCTCTACCAGATGTGTAGAGTATACTTGCATTTCCCCTGATTCTGAGAGTGGATCTGGAAGGTCACTCATGTTTTTGGTGTATCACCTCCTTTAGAGTAGGTTGTTTGTCTTCAAGCTTTTCTCTTTCTCTTTTCACCCCCCCAAATGTATACCTATATATCTATATTTTGCATTACCTGAAACAAACAAGATACATCAGAGGGAACTAGCCCATATCTAGAGACTCTCCTCTCCTGCTTCGCCATCCCACAGGCGAGAGAGGGGTTTCCATGTTGCGGGGAGAGGGCAGGAATCCGTGTTCCTGCCACTGGGTGCACTTTCCAGCGTCAACAGGTCCTTCTTATATAAACAAATCCATTTTTAGGACCTTTACTTGGGTTTGGGGCCTCTCCCTATGAGTCCTTTGTCCAATCTTCACTTAAGGAGTGAAAGCACGTTATTTCTTCATTACTTCAGTAATGGGTCTACCCTTATCTAAATCTTCCTCCTCACTCATATCCCTTATTATTTTGGTACATAAGGCTTGGTCCTATCTTCTCTTCATAGGGATTTATTTGGATATTGGGTCTTTATATACAACCTCCTTCTTCTTCATAGGTGACTTACTTTGAGGTTGTAGAGCCTTCTTGACTCTCTTCTACTTTAGTTTCTCCCCTTGGTCCTCACCTCCTCTCTTTCTTGAATATATTATCAGGGGAAGATTAACTACCACTTGTTGCATAGGTAAAGCATGTGGGAGTATAATTGGGATGGCCATAGAAATGGCCACTAGAATGGCTGGTATAATTGGGGCTCTATTTCTTGAAATGGATATCAAGGTGGCACTAACCAATGCAACTTCTCCCATTGGAACCTTGTCCTAGTTTTTTGCTAAGCTTGTTAACTTTGAAAAGGATAATCTGACCTTGGATTATGCTATTATTATCTTCTCCAAATCCACTAGTTTAGTGAACTTAGTATCCCCAAACTTACATTTTCCCTTACCTATTATGACTAATTATAGAGCCACAAGGTCACCACTATATGCTAGGAGGAAATCCTTTAGCTCATTAACCTTCCTCAACTCTTGAAGGGTAGGGCAGTCATATACACCAAGGTCAACCCCATGTTCCTAAATCCATCTAAAGGTTTTCTTCATGATTTACATTGATCACCTAAGGATGGAATCATCCTCTTAGATACTAAAATCTAGCTAGGAGATAGGTTGGGCTTTAATGTTATTTGTGTTGTATAATGAAGATAATGTCAGTTTGTCATCTACCATGTATTTTGATATGGGAGTAATTTTGTATGTTATAACTCCCTATATTACTAGCCTCATAAATTCCCATTTCTAGACATCTTATTCAGTAGTCTAATCAGACTAGATGTCCTCATAATGTGATTGATGCAATATCACATTAGTGGCCATATTTACCAACCACCTAATGTCATAATTAGGTCAGGGTGGCATCTTATCAGTTGTATATAGGCCAATTTCCTACTCTAACCCCTTTTCCTTAGCAACAAAAGGACATGAATAATACCTTATTACCATAAGAAATTTGAAAGGATTGTTGATTTTCTTGGCTATGATCATTTCATGTGGTGGCACCATTTGTTGGCTCAACACCATCATTGCCAACTTATCATCTAAGTATCTTAGTAGTTTGTGTGGGAATCCTAAGTAACCACTCACCCTGATGTATGTGAATGTTATAAATTATATGTAAGTGGCACCATATTTTTCAATTACTTGTTTGGCTGTCATAGACATCTTGTTGAGGCTTCTTAAAGGGAAAAAGACACTGTTCATTATGTTAAATAAGTAGTTGTAAACTCTTCAAAATTTCTTCTTGAAGCCTTCCAAAGTGATTTTTGGATATATTTAATATATCCTCATTCCATTGAGGTTCCTTGTGAGACCTTTATAAATAATTACATCTTAGAGATACATCATCTACCTATGCAGATTATCATTGAGTATGACAACCTAGTCTACCTTTTTCTTCCCTTCCAACATGTAGATCATAATTAAGAACATTCATGGTTCAAATTTTTATATGGTAGGCACCCCATAGATCTTGGTGGCCATGGTAATAACATACTAGGTTAAATCATTAAACTCTACCAATTTCAAATTTTTGGACATTATAGAGACCTTTTGTCTCTTCTTGGCTAGCCAACAAGAAATGACAATATCCTAGATAGCCTTATCTTCCTTTTTTGCATAATCATAATATTCATCCAAGGAAAGTGTAATGCTTTCTAGATAGGGGAAATTATGATCATGATACTGAGGGCCAAAGGGGTGAAGGAGCACACAACCAAATGACCATCATCAACAGTGGTCCTAATGTCTAGTTGTTATGCTCAAGAATACATAATAATGAGTTCTACGTATGGAGCAACTAGGGGGAATGTTGTCATAGGTGTGATGTACCTCATGCCAATGTTGGAAACTACTTGGTGGGGGCTTGGATACTATAATACATTCAATAGGGCCCCAAAATCTAACCTCATAACATTTATATCCCTAATCAAATCCAAAATTGAAATAATATTACCCTTTATCGAGGTTGAAGATGTCACCATCTTTCCCTAGCTCTCTAGTGCAATTTCTTAATATCAAACAAACTTTCTAATAGAATAACCCTCAAGTTACCTCTTGACTCCTTTCAAATAACACAACACAATAAGCAAATGGGAATATTATTATATAATCTAGAGGGCCACACACACTAAAATCTGAAGGTCTATGAAGAAATTGTTGCAATCACATTCTCACACCACACTCAACTAGGGTACACAAATAATTCAAAGGCATAAATGTAAGCTTTAAATGCAAAGGGTAATTTTCAAATTAATACAAATACCTAAGTTATAATCCCTTACATCTCAAGATTAGGGTTATCATTAATGATCTAAAGTCTAATAGGTAATTATGAACCACTATTATTAATTGCTTCAATCCTCATTCAAAAAAGAGAGGGAAAATACAAGTGTTTCCTTTTATGTTAGGCAATCATCCTTAAAACATGTGGATTCATATGAGTGGATAATACATCATGATACCTTTTTAGGCCTTAAAGGACTTCTACATATTTTCACTTGTTACTTTCCACTGGTGTAATGATGCAATAAGCCCTAAGTTCCTCATGGGAGGTGAGAATGCCATGCATCATAATTTATCTTTGTAAATTTAGGAATTCAATCCTTTGGGTATCTTTTGAATTTTTCCCACCAAGAATTAAGTGGGGAAATCTTTAGAAAGGAACAAAAATTGAGAAAAACCTAAGGATCCACCATGTGGCATCACTTTTTATTACAAGTTCAGATATTCTAGCCCTAGGGACTTTAAGCACCTTTACCACCAAAAATGGAAGTGGGGAAATTTTAAATAAAGGCGCAAAATATCCAAAGCCTTGAGAATCTACCATGTGTCCAATTTAGATTTGGGTTTGGACTCTCAACCATTTTTTACCGTTTGCATAAGCTCTCTCCATTCAAGGAAAGGTACAATATCCCTCTGACCCCTAAAAATTCTATTAAAATCTCCCAAGATAAACATGTGTCCTTCATTCAGTGCATTAGGTAATTTCTCACCTTAATCATAAAAACACATTAAGTGTAACTTGGTAATTTCATATGGCCCCCCTAAGCTTTCCTCTTAGAACATAATGCAACAAATCCATAGATAGAGAAAGGCTTGGCTATACTTTTATCTTATCGATGAAAATTTTCATGCCATAGGATATTTAATCAACATTTCACAATTCTTTTGGATCTATTGAGAGTGCCTTTTATTTTTATAAATTTCTCCCTTGGGATTTCTACAAAGAGTGGAGAAGCATTCCCATTCAGTAGAAAATAGGACAAAGGAAACAACTAATTATGAACATGTATTTTGATCCTCTAAAGGATTGGGATAAGTATCTAAATACTAATATTAATTTAGTTTAGACATAAGAATTTTAATGATAAGGGGTCAATTACTCTAGTGTAATTATGGACATGAACATAGGCTCTTGTTTGGGGATGGGTACCCCTAGTGGGTACATAGAGAACACCAGAATGGTCACCTATCCACTGGGCCATAAAGTCAAAGGAAAGAAAAACAAATGAAAAGGAGATACATATTCTATACAAACATAAACCACAACAATATCACAAAGAGAAAGAGGATAACACAACACATATTTATATATATATATATATAAAGACAGTCATGGACTCAATCCAAGAAATGCTTGAGGTATCTACCATTAATTGGTGGTTCTAAAATTTCTCCATCAATATCTCTGAGATAGAACATATGGTTCTATATATGATGATCAATGGTGTAAGGACTCATCCATATGGAATCAAATTTACCATGCTTTCCCTTATCCTCATGTTTGTTATCCCAAAGTAGAACTAGATCACCAACTGAAAAGCTCTTGGGGTGGCTTTCTTATCAAAAATCCTTTTGAGTCACTCCTTGAACTTTATATGCCTCTCATGAGCTTGTCTATGAGACTCATTGAGCTCACTGATTTGGTCAATCCTTTCTTCATAGTGGTTTATTTCTTCTTCACTCTCTACTATTTGTTGCATAAATTGGTAAGTGGGTAACTATAGATTCAGGGTAAAATAGCTTGAGTTCCATAAATAAGCTCAAAGGGTTTTTTTCCAGTAGAGCTCTTTAGAGTCAGCCTATTCACTCAGATAACAAACTCTAACTTTTCACCCTATTTAATTTTTTAGCATCCAAATTCCTTTTGATGATCTTCAAAAAATTCTTATTACTAGATTTATCCTACCCATTTCATTACAGATTATGATTGGATTCATATGCTAGATCAATCCCATAATCTTCACTCAATGCACTTAGTTGTTTGGCTCTAAAGCACATCAAATTTTCACACATGACTTTGACTGGCACTCCAAATTGATAAATCACATTATTCAATAAAAACTCAATGACTACTTGGTGAGTTGATCTTCTAAAGGGGATTACTTCAACCCATTTTGTGAAGTATTCAATATCCACTCAGATCCATTTATGATCAACACTTGAGGCGTCTAATATCTCACCCCCATAATCTATCCCCCATTACTTGAAAGGTCCCTCAACAAATACCAAATACAAGGGAAGTGATTTGGATGCTTTTATTCTTAAATATAATCATTGGCACTCTTCACATATTCTTACCATAGCAGTAACATATTTAAATAATGTGGGCCACAAATACCTAACCCTTATAATATTATGTGTAGTGACTTTAGGATCAAAGTGACCACTATACACACCACTATGGAATTATGTAATCATTAAATGGATCTCATTTTCCACTAAACATCTCAAGAGAACACCATCTAGGTTCCTCCAAGCTAGGTCATCTCTTAATAGAAGATACTTTTGAGATACCAACTTTAATGTTCTCCTTTGATTTTTACCTAAATAGGAGGGATAATTTAGAGTCTTCAAATAATATAATATATCTTTGTATCATGGATATTGGCTATACTTAGATTTAGGGTTATTAACCTCCCTTTCTACATTATTTACTTCCACAGCCTATAAATTTGCTTTAGTCACTAGCTTGGCTAGACCCATGCCTCTGACTAACTTTGTAGCATGTATCTTCAATTCATATTTTTTAATTTTGTTGACCCATCAACACTTTTTGTCAGTATATTCATTTTGAGTTAATATGTCCTTCACCATAGTATGAGGAACATTGGCTACAATATTTGATCTCAAAATGTAAGATATAAACTACTTGATATCCTTTAAAAGAGAAAAGGCTTACTTATCCATTATAGTATATCTTAACTCAGATCCTTATAGTACCTTACTAAATAAGGCAATAGGCTGCTCATGACCTTCATCATTATTTTCTAGCATCACTACAACAACAATATGTGTAGAGGCAAATGAAAAGATTTGAAAATATTTTCTATAATCTAGACTAGCAAGCACTGGGGTAGTTTTAAAAACTACCTTGAATCCTAAAATGACTACATGGCCTTCTCCTCCCACTTTATAGTTTGATCTTTTTTCAACATTGAAGTTATAGGCAGAGTGTAATGAAATTAATTCAACAATAAGGTAGAATAGCATAAATAGATCCAAATATGACTAAAATATATCAGAATATATGATAATAGATAAGCCACTTCAAGGGGGAAACCTCCACAAGTTTCAATAAGAGTAGAATTCACAATATGATGATAAACAATTACCCACTACCTCCTATATATAGTCTATCTAGGCCATGGTTACTCCATAGGCCAACCTAATAACCAAATGAATGCATAGAGAAATGTGATATAACATCAAAGAGGGATAATTAAGCCACAAGTCAGTTATTCCTATCTTAATACATGTGATAGGTTAGGGGCATAGCATGCCCTTCCCCTTCAAACCAACATTGTCCTCAATGTTGAACAACTCTAGATGTTGATGAAAAAAATATTCACCTTCTAAAGTTGCATCTTCACTACTCAAGTTCTTCCACTTGACAAGATATTCCCTAATCTCTCTGGTTCTCAACCTCTTATTACATGTTTAGAGGATCTTCTCTAGTTACAAAATGACTCATCCTTCATCTAGTTTTGGGAGCTCTATCTGGGCTAAAACTTTTTGTCTAATGACCTTCTTCAAATAGGAAACATGAAATACTAGGTGTATACGAGATGAATGAGGTAACTCAAGCTTGTAAGCCACACTTCCAATTTTTTGTAAAACCTGATAAGGGCCATAATACTTAGGAGCAATTTTTTTGTCCTTTTTCTATTACTTTAAGGACATATGCTTGTAAGGATACAAACATACAAATACTTAGTGACCCACCTCAAAATTTTGCTCACTACGGTGTTGATCTGCTTGTTGCTTCATCCTATTTTGTGCCAAGGCCAAATTCTCTCTCAAACTAGCCAAAACCTCTTATTGATGTTGAATGTGCTCCTCCACATCTTGAACCTTGGTTTGCACCTTTAATGAAGAAGTGATGGAAGGTGGATGGTAACCATATAGTTATATAAATGGAGACATTTTAGAATAAGTATGGAAATATGTGTTATACCACCATTCTACAAGTGGTAGCCATTTAACCCAACATTCCTATTTATCTGATACAAAGTAATGGAGATACCCCTCTACACATTTATTAACCACTTTTATTTATCTATCAGATTAGGGGTGGTAAGATGAGTTATGAGCTAGCTGAGTACCCAAACAATAAAATAGTTTAGTCTAGAAATTACTAGTGAAAATAGGATCACAATCACTTATAATTATTTTTTGGGTTCCATGTAATTTTAGAACTGCCTCCAAAAAAATAGTTGCTACTGTACTTGCTAAAAATGGGTGTGAGAGAGCATAAAAATTGGAATATTTTGTAAGCTTATCAATAATGACCAAGATAACATTATTACCTTAAGAACAAGGCAACCCTATGATGAAATCCATGGAAACCTCCTCCCACCTTTGACTAGGAATTGCTAATGGTTGTAATAGACCTGGGGTCTTAACTATCTCACCTTTATTCTATTGGCATATCAAGCATTCTACCACAAAAAAATTTATATATTCCTTGAGTCCTTCCTAAAATAATTATTTCTTAATTCTATGATAATTTTTCAAGAACCATGAGTGTCCCCCAATTGGAGATGCATGCAACTCCACAAGAATCTTATGCTTAAGCTCTGAATATTTGCACAAGTATAACCTACCCTGATACCATAAGACATTACCTTTCCATTAAAATTTGTTAGAGGCTAAAGTAACTTGCTAGAGATTTAAATCATAACCTATGTATCCTTGTCTTTCTCCCATTCTAACCTGGCTTCATCAACCCAATCTGTTGGCAACATGGACATTGCACAAAGTAATGCTTCTGTGGGCATATCCCATTTGGATAGTGCATCTGATACTACATTATATTTAACCTTCTTATAGATGATTTCAAAATCATAACCCAACATTTTGGTTACCTACTTTTTTTGTTCTTCGAATGATAATCTTTGCTCCAAAAAGTATTTGAGACTATCATGATCCATTTTCACCTTAAAGTGTCTACCCATCAGATAGGGCCTCCATTATTTAACTGCATGAAGAATAACCATCATTTCTTACTCATAGATAGTTTTTGTAGATTATTACCTTTGAATTTATGACTCTAAAATGCAATGGGTCTTCCTTCCTATATTAATACTACTCCCAACCTAGATCCAAAAGCATCACATTCAACAGTGAATGTCTTTGAGAAGTCTGGAGTAGCCAAAATTGGAGTCGTGCACATAGCTACTTTTAGTTTCTAAAATGCTTTGGTGGTAGCATCATTCAATGGAAGGCATCCTTATTTATAAATGTAGTGGGTAGAGCTACTATTTTTCCATAACCTTTCACAAATCTTTGGTAGTAACATGTTAGTCCTAGGAACCCTTCGAGGTTTTTGATTTTTTTTGGCATGAGCCATTCCATCATAGCTTTGATCTTCTAGGGATCAAATTTGACACCTTCATGCAAAACAATGTGACCTAGGTACTCTACCTCTTATACTCCAAAATCACATTTGGATGGCTTCATATAAAGCCGATGCTTCTCTATAACTATCAACACCTATTTCACATGTTGCAGATGTGCTTCCCATGTCTGATTATAAATCAATATGGCATCAAAGAAAACCAGCACAAAATTCCTTGAAAAAGGCATAAAAATAGTGTTAATCAAGCTCTAAAAAGTAGATGGTGCATTTGTAAGACCAAAGGAAATTACCAAAAACTCATAATGGCTCTCATGCATTCTAAAAGTAGTTTTTTGAACATCTTCATCCTTGTTTCTAATTTGATGGTACCTTGAGTGAAGATCCAATTTTGTGAAATAATTAGCACCATGCAACTCATCAAGTAAATCATTAATTAATAGAATAGGAAACTTATCTTTGATGGTGCACTTGTTGAGTTCCCTATAATCTAGGCACATCCTCCATGTATCATCCTTCTTCAGCACCATGACCACTGGTGATGAATATGCACTTTGGCTATGCTTAATGATCCCTGCCTCTAGCATCTCATGGACCATCTTTTTGATTTCACTCTTCTATGAATATGGATATCTATATGGTCTGATATTTGGTGTTTGACTCCCTAGAAGTAGTTGAATGGCATGATCATGTTCTCTTTTTGGTGGTAGTCATTTTGGCATGGCCCCAAAAATAGATGGGTGGTCATCAAGAATCATCTATAGATCAGGATGTGTAGATGCCTATGTGGGTTGAAATTCTATGGAAAATAATCATTAAATAATTCCCTCTATCCCCTTTTTTATCATCTTGGTCATCTGATGTGAACTAATCAATTATGGAGATTTTGCCTATAATCTATATAGTTCAATTTTCCTACCTTTAGAATGAAAGTGCATGAATAGTTCCTACAAAACCATCTCAATGGTACCTAAGGTTGTGATCCATTGGAATCCCAAAATAATGTATGTGCTACCCATGGGAATAGAAAACATAGGAGAATTGAGATTGTACTCACCCATAGCAAGCTTAATATTATAGCATTTGCCTAACTAATTAGTTACTCCACTATCTGCAATCATGACCTAAAATTTTGGTGTTGGGTAGATGAAATAGGTCAATTGAGTGGCCAACTTATGGTTTATGAAGTTATGTGTGCTCCATAAATCAATCAATACTATCACCTTCTATTTCTTAAGGAAACCCACCACCTTAAGATTTTGTGGAGTGCTAATACCTGTAAGTGCATGATGAAAGATTGTAGATTGGGAATATTAGGTACTTCCTCTATCTCTTCCTCATCATCATTGGAGGCATCATCTTCTTCTTCATCTTCATTGGATCCCTCAATGTAGAATAACTTCTTCTCAGCACATCTATGTCCTTTGCTCCACTTGCTGTCACAATTGAAACATAATCATTTTACATGCTTCTCTTCAATTTGATGAGGGGTCAATCTGGTAGGTGGATGAAATGTTGGTGTTGATATGCTATGATATTTGAAGTGAGTGAATGGCTGCTTCTTATTGACTATGAATTTTTCCTGAGATCCACATGCCATGATAATAGAATTAGAAATATTAATAAACATGCATACCTCATGTTTAATGTGGTCCTTGAGTCCACCCAAAAATAGGTCATTCAAGTTCTCATCAGAAATTGTCTCCACACGTAAGGATAGGTTATGAAAATGATGAATATAATCCTTGAAGGAGCCAATCTGTCACAATTTTATTAGTTGGCTAAAGTAATTCTCTATCACACTATTGTCATAGTGTAATTTTAGCTCCTCTATAAAAACTAACCAAGTGACATTGAGAGTCATCTTTTTCTTTTAAGCACACAACCATTGATACCAAATGAATTGATCAGGTTCAAGATATAAGGATGCCATGGTAACCTTTTATCCACCTAGGATCTAATGCAAATAAACAAAATCTCCATTTGGTTGATCTAATTGAGTGGATCTTTTTCATCAAATTTGCACATATCCACCTTTGGTAACAGGTTCCTCTATGGCAATGTAGTTGGATTTGAAGTAGACTAGTTGGGAGAACCACCCTAGTGGGGTTATGCAATAGTGATAGATGGATAATTTTACTAATTATTTTTCAAATCCATCATGATATCTACCAAAATATCTTGTATGGATTTCATATTAGATTGTATGCATTGTACCTCACTTTGAATGCCTTGCACACTATAGTCAAGCTAGCTCACTTTGTGATCTATGTTAGAGAACCCTGGTAGAAAGGATCTAGTACATATCCCTTCTAACTCCACCTATTCCTTGTTAAGAGTTTTACCTCGAGTTTCAGCACCCTTTCCTTAGCCCCAAGTTTATGGACCTACCATAAAATGGCTTTATGATGTCGACCCTAATTGACACTTTTGACCCAACTTTGACCAAGAAATTTTGGACTTATGTCAGCCTAAAATAAAAACATACAAAGAACATACCCTATCTAAATTTTCTAATATTTCCAAAAATGTAAAAAACTCAAAAAAATTATTTAAATTACGTACTATATAGCAATTTTATTAAAAAACCCTAAAATGGAGATAAATTTTGTAAAACATATCCAAATGAGCTAAAATTTTAATGGAATCTTAATTTAATGATTTTTCACCTCCAGTAAAAAATTTTAAAGAAATTTTAAACCTTTTTGTAGATATATCTAAATTTAAAAAATTAGGGTTTCACCCACAAGATTTCCAAAATCATAGCTTTGATACAACTTTTAATCAAATTAATTCAAAAATAATGTAGAATATAATAAATAGATCTAAATATGAATAAAATATATCAAAATATATGATAATGTACATGCCACTTCGAGGGGGAAACCTCCACAAGTTTTAATAAGAGTAGAATTCAAAATATGATGATAAACAATTACCCACTACCTCCTATATATAGTCTATCTAACCATGGTTACTCCATAAGCTGACCTACTAACCAAATTAATGCATAGAGAAATGTGATATATTATCAAAGATGGATAAGTAAGCCACAAGTTGGATATTCCTATCCTAATACATGTGATAAGTTAGTGGCGTAGCATAGATTAATCTTTGTAAAGTTTGAAACAAACCTCCTGACAATATTAATCTAGCCAAACAAGATTGAATACCTTTCTTAGTCTATGGAATGGGTAATTTTTCAATGGCCTCCACCCTTTCAAGGTCTATCATGACACCTTTTTGAGATATAATGTGTCCCAATAGCTTTGCCTTCCATAATCCAAAGTTGCATTTCTTAGGATTGAGGGAAATCCCAAACTCCCTACATCTGATAAGCATTTGTTCCAAATGCACCAAGTGGTCACTTATCTTCTTGGAGTACACTATAACATTATATTGGTGTATATCAATAAATTGGTTAATTAATCTGGTAAAAGCTACATCCATTACTCTCTATAAAGTGGCACATGCATTCATCAAACTAAAAGGCATTTAGACATATACATAGGTGCCCCACAAGGTAGTGAAATCAGTCTTGAACCTTTCAGACTCCTTTACTACCACCTAGTTATAACCAAAAAAATCATCTAGAGTTGATAATAGTTCATATCTGGTGACATCTTAGAACATGTTGTCCATGTTAGGTAATGGGTAATTGTCCTTCAACAAAACCTTTTTTAAGTTATGGAAATCAATGTAGAGTTGAATGTCTAAATTTTTATTTATGATAATGGGTTGAGTGATCCCACCATCCATTAATTTTTTTAATTATTCATGTATTTTAGTGGCTAATATGGGATTGATGGGCCACTATTTTTGGTAGAATGGTTTTGAATTAGGGTGGAAGGGAATAACATGTTGGAATAAGTCTTCCCTATAAGCCTTCAACTCTGAATATGAATATGCTAGGTGGTCTTGGTACTTTTTTAATATCATGATGAATGCTTATTTTTATTTATTACTCAAGTGGGTACCGAGCCAAATCTTCCTTGGATCTTCCTCTATACCAATAGTAATCTTAGTCACATCCTTTGATATAGAAATGTTTCTATATTTAACTCTATTAGCTCCTTCAAAGGATGCTTCTAGACTAACCAATCATAGATATTATTAGTCTTTAAATGGATTATTTCCTTTCCAATAAGTTTTTTTTTCTATCATAAATATGTACCATAGAGTCCTAATCTATGATGGTTCCTTCAAACTCATCTATACAATATAAAATATTTTTGCTTGATCATCATTGTCAAAGACTTTCTAATGATTGATGTTGTCTAGGATAAAAGGTCTTACCAGTATCTTGACCCCATACTCATGAGAAGGACTTCCATTTTTAACCTTAAATTATGCATCCCTCTTCATAAGCATATCTACCACATGATTAAAATCTCGAGCATGGTTTTAATATTGAAGGTGTTGAACCATTCCAAGTAGTCTCATACAACATTTTGGTACTACTTCAACCTTTTATAATTCATGGCATAAATAGCTTAGACCTATTTCACCACTAGTTATAAATCACCCTTAATGAGAAATATTTTGAATCTGTGTTCATGTGTGATTCAGAGGCTAATCAAGAGTGATTCATATTTTGCAATATTATTTGTGCACTCAAAAGATAATTGGAAAGAGTACCTATAAACCTAGTTGTTTGGGGTATAGAAGATAACCCTAGCCCCATTTTTAATGTTTAAACATGCTCCATCAAAATGCATGGTCCAAATGAAGTCTTCATCATCAATACCAAATTTAGGAGAGAGTTATATGTACTCAACATTTCCCACAAAATTCCTAATATATGTATCCACATACAACACCTCATTTAGTTGGTACTTAGGATCTTCTAAAACATGAAGCATTTGTGGCTCCCAATTCAGGTGAACCATTTTCCCAACTAGGGGTATATTATCATAGGAAAAATCCATCTGAACACTACACCCAATACTAGTAGCCCATTTTATAGATAGCAACATACCCCACTTTAGTGGATAATCTACAACAATGACATCCATACTCAAGAATTTACTAGGGTATTATGTGAGTTACACCACCAATCCTTTGACCATGCCAAAAATAGGAACTTTTATGGAATCCATGGTGAGACATCATCCATATTCTATAGGTATCCTTATGCAAAGTTCATTCAGCACAACCAGTGGCATGGCATTACAAGATGCATGAGAGTCAAACATGTAGTTATAGATAATTAATCCATTAATTAAAATGGTGGTATATAATGGGTTAACATCTATCTAACTCTCTACCAATTTTATTCCCAAATATACCTTCAAGTGATGCTCAATAGATCCTAAAGTGTTTTCACCTTCCAAAAGTAGAGCGAGAGGAGGCTTAGCTTCAACAATTTCATTGGTAGTGATTTTATCTATGAATCACAAATACTCAAAATCTCTTTTCCTATGCTCTAGAATTCTAATCAGTTCCACAAATGGTACTATGAATTTTAGGTGACTTAACACATGAGACACATCATAAATATTGTATTTAGGTAGAGGAGTGTTAGCAG
The DNA here is from genome assembly GCA_037957365.1 of Torreya grandis. NCBI lineage: Eukaryota > Viridiplantae > Streptophyta > Pinopsida > Cupressales > Taxaceae > Torreya > Torreya grandis. Next base: position 1,192,674 of record JARHVA010003890.1, on the reverse strand, counting down.
GTAAAATTATAACATTTTCATTTAGGATACATCCTTTAAGAGTAAGGAGAATAAAAGTAGGATAACTATCATTCTTGACTTCACTTTTCAAGGGAGGCTTCCTAAGTTCATCCTTCTTAAGAATTCTAGATAACAAGGGAGTTTGATTCTTAACCTGGGTAATTTTTAATTTGAAATTGTAGGGTGTATAACAAGGCTTAGTGGAAGCTTAGACCTCTTTACTCCCATTGGTCTCCTTTTATTTAGTTTATGCTTTAGGATCATAAGAGTCTTTTCCTTTCAAAGGAGTATTTTGGTCCTCCTCAAATTTTACTCTTTCTCTTGGGCAATTACTACATGGATCATTCATTGTCAATATTTAACTAACAGGGGAGAGTCTTCATATTTTTATTTCATCATTGATCTCAAAAACTCAAAGTCATGAATAAGTAACTCCTATTCATGCATCATGTTTATTTCACAAATAAAATCTGTGGATGGGACCCTTACCTTTTCACATGCTCTCCAAAATGCTTGAGCAATGGTATCACCCATTAGCTCTATTAATGGATAATAAACCATCACATCTGGTTCACCAAATTGGAAAGTAAAATGTTCATATATTGGGGTATCTTCATAATCAAGGATAATTAATGCATTCACAACTTCCTATTTAAAAGTTTAATTATCTATTTCATGGAAGTCAACAATCTAAATATCATCATTAGATGTAGTTTCAAAACCACCTGCATCTTGACTACCTTCAACAACTATGTTACAAGGGGGATGAGGGAGAAAACATATATCATACCAGTTGATGTTTTAATTGACTATGTTAATCTTCATAGCTAAAGGATCTAGTAATTCCCTTCCATTTCCTTGATTCTAGTTTCTTTCATCCCTTACCAAGCCTTTTCCCTTATCATTATTCCTAGCTTGGAAAGATGGCTTACCTTGACCCTAATCTTGAGGAGGATTCGTCTCTTCTCTCTTATGATCTCATCTATCATCATGGTTAGAAGGACCTTGAGACGTCCCTTTTTAGCTCTAGCTAACTTGTAAGAGATATTTTTTCACAGCAATGGACAAAATTTTCACTATTTCCTCTAGGTCCACACTCTTATGGGAGATCTGAGGCTTTTCAATATTCACCAGCTTGACATCAACCCTCTTGTTTAAAGGCTTACCCATAGCTTTGATATTATTTTCTATTTTGATATCCAAATTAAATTCATCCTTAGATTTGTGGGAGCCTTATTTTTGAGATAATAGGCTACTTTTTTGTCAAATACATCACAATATTTAATCAACAAAGTAGCACCACTAGGCTTGATGTCTTTTGGTAGCCTTCTCAACACCTTATTGAATATAGAATTGAAATCCTTCACACACTCATTAGGATACTTCTTTAATCTCTCAAACTCAACAAGAAAGAATCTAGGGTCAATGTTATCACAATATTTCATCTTAAACGCATCAATGATAGCTTGTCATGTGTCTATGGAAATATCAAGGAGGGATTTGAACCACTCACAAGCCTCATATTCAATCCTATTCATAAAGATTTTTATACACACATCTTCTAGATCAATTTCATAATCTTAAATGATGTTTAAGAAGGATTTCAAATCTTATTCCTCTAATAATGCATTATTCCCTTGAAACTTAGATAATACATTTTTAATCTTTATAGGGACCTCATTGGGGAAACTAGGCATACCATTAAATTTAGTAGGTCTAAACCTTAGGATCATAAACAGTCTACATCTATTAGACAAACCTTGATCATCTTCTCCATCATTGTCATTGTCCATGTTAAACATACTTCTTCTCAATCATGGTCTCCCATTTCTAAATCTGAAAATGAAGCTAAACCAAGAGATGGTTGAGAATGGATACTATGAGGAAGTCTTAAAGGATGAGAGATAGAGTTAATCTTTAATGGCCCAATGAGAGGATAAATATTTCTTTTCAGAGAAGGAGCTCAAATTTCTCTGACACACTCTAGTATCCTTCAACCAAAGGGATATTAGAGAAAAGAGGGTAAGTATAGTGGGGGATAAATTGATCAATTCTTACTTTATTGCCTAATATTTGGCCTATAATAGGCTTCCACACTTGTCTATTTCTAGATGGAAATTTTAACTCAGGGACAAGCTCTTTTGATGGATTCTTCTGAAAAGAAGATCTAGTACCCTCCAAATTTTCTAACTTAAAGATAACTATTCAAATAGAAAAGAGTATATATAGTAGGCACTAATCTTTAAACCTTGATATAATAGAGTCACCACCAGAAGAAAGACTTATAAACCATAATAAACAAAACTATACATAGCAACAGATGAGTTACCAACTCTTAGATACTAAAAATAACTTCAAGAATGTTGAACAATTTCACATAAAACAAGGGTGAACATTCCCAGTGGAGTTACCAAGAAAAGATGTAAATTCATCAATGAACCAAGGATAAACAACTAATTATAGTAAATTTAGAGACAAAAATAAATAAAAACACTTATAACTCATATACAAGCATTTTTTTGAGGAGGGGGAATAAAATATGTCCCCAGTAATGGTCCCAAAAAAGTGTTGGTTCTCAGTTGTACACTTTTATCACTCATCCTTGCACAATTGAAGAGGATGGAAAGCTAAGATGAGAATCCACTAATATTTCATTATCTCTAAGGAATGGATTAGCATCTAAAATAGACCGAATGGAAAAAATGATTGGGAAGCACCTACATAGGGTATGGTTAATTATCTACTACTTTTGGCTCTACCTAAACTAAGGTGAGAGGACCTACTAGGGTATCTTACTCACATGAAGGATTTTTTCACTTTAATATCCATGAGGATTATTGGTATGAATAGGGAAATATGACCAAATCATAACCAATCCTGTACACTTCACTTGTGAAGGGTTATCACATGAAATGCACAAATGCTTCACATCATATACAAGTTAATAAAGATAGATGAAAGGGTGGCTATAATTTTAATTTTAGAAACTATTTCAAATAATAGGAATAAGTGAGAATTATATCAATAGGATTTAAAGCACATACATCGAAAATACTTTAAATATGTAGGGTTTTATGCATCCACAAGGCAAACAACACTTATAATACGCAAATATCATGTTATATGTAGGGCGAGATAGGGTAAAACAAAATTTATTTGAATGATGGATAAAGGTGTGGAAAAATATTAAATGAGCATGTATAATTTCACAAAACAAATATACTATCTTTAATAACAAATGTTGTTTAGTTTAGAAATAGATAAAATTAAATCATGCAAAAATGATCCTCAAAAGTTTACAAGCAATGCTACAAGTCATCCTTCAAGAATTCCCCCCAACTGAATTCATGAGCCTAAGACTAACCTTAAAAAGACTATCAATATTGTTTTCCCAAATCTCAAAATAGAAAGGATTTTATACTCTGGGTATAAACCGTAAATGACCACCATGAATAAGAATTTATCAGATAACCAATCTACTAAGCATGTAAAATAGAGCATTATACTTCAAAAAAAAGAAGGAACAATAAACCATGAATGAATTCCATTTATCAACTAAATCAAAGTTGAATGCAATATGTCTTGAAAATCACATAAAAAACACTATATCAAACAATTATATAACAAGGGAGATATTTTGAATACTCTCAAATCTTGCCAATGATTTTACAAAAGAAATAAATTTGGCACCAAAAAATCACACAGAGATGACTCTCTAAGCTATAGCTTCAGACTCAAAAATTAACCAACCTCTATAAAGTGATAGATCCCCTTTACTTATATGATTTTAGCTAAGCTTAGCATATTCCTAAAGATACTCCAATTAGAAAAACTCTTTCATGGGCCTGGAGTCTATTTAACATTGTAACAAACATGATTACTCATATTTGTGCTCGTGTTTATGTGATAATAACAAACTTGATACTCCACTATAGTGGAATATTTTTAGTTATACACATGGAGGAAAATTTTGCATGGGACAAAACAACCTTTGTCTCTTTGTACAACAAACAAAAACATACCTTTCTTATACACATGATTATTTAAAATAACTTTGAAAGGGATGTGTCACTAACAGGAAAACTATAATGGTTTTCAAGTGGGAAATGAGGAGAGAGAAAATAGGGAAGAGTAGTGATAGCTTAGAAGGAACTAGAATACCCGATCATTCTCTACAATCGATGTTGATGATTGAGTTCTTTGCCAACTTGTTTTTATAATTAGTGTATTCATCAATTATGGAGGCAAGATCCTTTTGGTCTGGGCCTACTTGGTACTTGAATTTATTTTTGTATTCCTTAAACCAACCAACAGTCCATTGAAGAGAAGTTTACTCTTGTCCAACAAGTCCTCTAAGTTGGTCACAAGATTTTTCAAGTGACACCAATTGCTTTATCTTATGAATATCAAAGGATTATTGAGGTGTATTAATGAGGTTCCGTAGAGTATCACACACTACTTCCTCCCCCAAATCACTTTCACCATCAAGGTTCACTATATTTTTTAGCATGGCCTCTATCTCCCTCATGGTAATCGTGAGAGATTATTCCTCTCCCTTCAGATCAAAGAGGCCATATTTTAGAAACATTAAATGATGCTTGATCACTATTTGACATTACTTAGGCTTGTTCTAATCATTTGGAGAAATGATCTTTTCCACAATCAAAGTATCCATCCTCATCCCATAGATCTCCTCCATCTTATATCAAGCTTCCTCCCATCTCTTGGTGTCCACTTCATAGAAAAATGTTTGTACATCACACTCCCTTTTACTCTCTACTATGTTACTTAGGTATTTGAATGTTGAGTGGATTATTCATTCAACCTTAGTTCCCAAGTCCTATTACCACTATTTTGTTTCTCATCCTCTATCCTTTAAATCATCAATCTATCCATAGTCAAATGAGGTGAGTGCCAAACGGAGAGAGCCTGGAGGCTTGCTAGCTATTGGAGTCACCACCTTGGGATCACTTAATAGCTTTTGAAAGTATTGTATCATAGCCTAATTTTTTTCCTTCAATTCTTCCATGGTGGCTTTATCTTTATCCATCCTTTGTGCCACCATGTTAGGCAAGACTTATGAGATATGATTTAATTCCTTTCATGATGGCTCCCCAAAATTATAACTATATATGGAGTAACTTTCTATGGGAGTATCCTTATTCAATGTATCAAGTGGAGGGATAGCTACCTCAACATTCCTTTCTCCCATGGTATGGCCTTATAAATTTGAATGATCTTCATTACATTAATGTCCCATATCTTGCTCATAATGTCTTCCTTCTCTTCCTTTCTCTTTACCACCCATTTCTAAGTCTAGCTCTATTTTCTATAAAACATTGAACTCTAACCTGAGTTGATGAGACTCATCGAGCAATTTATTAATTAAACATCCTTATTCAACTAACTATCTAGAAGTTTGCATAGCCACTTCACCTTGTTTATTTTCTTGGGCTTCATTCATGGACAAGGCTATGGTGTTGTCCTTGCTACCTTCAGGCAACTCTTCACCAATCATGGCCTCAGGAACCTTATTATGAATTGGGTCATGGAGCCTAATGTGAGGGAGAATACTTCATGGAACTTCATCTTTATTTAAAACACCTAGTTATTTATCTATTATTGTCAGGGTGGGGTACCCATTTTTAGTCTTACTCCCCCACCTTCCTTTGTATTCACCTTCTCTTTTGGTGTCAGACTTGACACCTCTAAACTAGAAGGAATGCCTCATGGTGCATCTAGAACCTATTGTGAGCCTTCATGCTCAACCACCACCTCAAAAATGATGACATTTTGAATATTTTACTCAATCCCTTCTTTGGCTTTATCCTTAGTCTTATCTAATTCTTCAACTCCACCCTAGTCATCTAGGCCTATTAGTTGGGTGATGACATTGTTGATGAATGTCTCTATCTCTAGAGAAATAGTATCCTTTTTGAGAGGAGCCTGAGCTTGTATGGTCACTTCAAAACCAACATGTAAAACATCATAAAAAATAAAGGGTCATCTAAGGTGTAGGCATATTCCTCATTACCTTTTATTTTTACCACCAAGGGTCCTTCTTATATAAATAAAGCCATTGTTAGGACCTTTATGGGTCTTTAGGGCCTCTCCCTATGAGTCCTTTGTCCAAACTTCACTTGAGGAGGAGTGAAGGTATGTTGTATCTTCATTGCTTCAGTAATGAATCTACCCTCATCTAAATCCTCCTCCTCAATCATATCCCTTATTATTTAGGCATACGAGGCTTGGTCCTCTCTTCTCTTCATAGGGATTTCTTTGGATAATGGGTCTTTGAATACAACCTCCTTCTTCATAGGAGACTTACTTGGAGGTTATAGAGCCTTCTTAACTCTCTTCTACTTTGGTTTCTCCCCTTGGTCCTCACCTCCTCTCTTTCTTTAATATATTATCAGGGGATTATTAACTACCACTTATTTTGTAGGTAGAGCATGTGGGAGTGTAGTCAGGCTAGCCATAAAAATTATCATTAGAATGATTGGTACTATTGGGGCTCCCTTTCTTGAAATGGATATGGGGGTGGAACTAACCAACATAACTTCACCCATAAGAACCTTTTCCTAATTTTTTACTAAGCTTATTATTTAATAGGATAACCCGATATTGGATTATGTCATTGTTATCTTCTCCACATCCATCAATTTGGTGAATATAGTATCCCTAAGCTTGCATTTGCCCTTACTTATTATGGTTGATGATGGAGCTATAGGGCTATCACTATATGCTAGGAAGAAATCCTTTAGCTCATTAACCTTCCTTAGCTCTTGAATGGTAGGGAGTCATAAACACCAAGGTCAACCCCATGTTTCTTAGGCCATCTAAAGGTTCTCTTCATGATTCACACTAATCTCCTAGGGATGAAATTATCCTCTTGAACATTAAAATATTACTGGAAGATGGGTTGGGCTTCAATGTTGTTTATGTTTCACAATTAGGATAATGTTAGTTTGTCATCTACCATGTCTTTAGGGATGGGAACAATGTTGTATGTTATAACTTCAATACTGTTAGCCTCATAAATTCCCATTTTTGGACATCTTCATTAGTGGTGTAATCAGACTAGATGTCCTCATAATGTGATTGATTCAATATCAAATTACTATCCATATTTAACAACTACCTAATGTCATAATTGGGTTGGGGTGGAATCTTATCGATTACATATAGGCCCATCTCCTGCTCCAACTACTTTACCTTGGAAACTGAAGGACATGAATAATACCTTATTACCATAGGAAATTTAAAAGGATTATTGATCTTCTTGGCCATGATAATTTCATTTGGTGGCACCATTTTTTGGCTCAGCTCTATCACTACCAACTTATCATCCAAGTATCTCAGTAGTTTGTGTGGGCATCCTGAGTAACCACTCACCCTGATGTATGTGAATGTTATGAATTATATGTAAGTGGCACCATATTTTTCAATTACTTATTTCACTATCATGGACATCCTATTGAGGCATATTAAAGGGAATAAGACACTCATCATTATGTTAAATAAGTATTTGTAAACTATATATAAGTTATTCTTAAAGCCCTCCAAAGTGATTTTTGGATATATTTCATATATCCTCATTCCATTGAGGTTCCTTGTGAGCCCTTGGAATGTTTTGTTATGCACCAAGATATACATCAAATAAGAAGTCATGTAGAATTTTCTTGATAATGCCTCTTTATAAATAATTACATCTTAGAGCTACATCATTTGCCTATGTAGATTGTCACTAAGTATGACCTCCCAATCTAGCTTCTTCTTCCCTTCCAACATGCAGATCATAATTAGGAAAATCCATGGTTAAAATTTTTCTAAAGTAGGCACCCCATAGATCCTGGTGACCATGGTAATAACATACTAGGGTAATTCATTAAAATTTTCTAATTTCAAATTCTTGGACATTTTGGAGACATTTTGTCTCTATTTGGCTAGCCATAATAATTGACAATATCTTAGGGAGCCTTATCATCATTTTTTACATGTTCCTAGCATTCCTCCAAGGAGAGTGTAATGCCTTATCACTAGGGGTAATTCTAATCATGGTACTGAGGGCCAAAGGGGTGAAGTATCACATAACCAAATGAACACCATCAATAATGGTCTGTGTCTAGTTGGTATGCTTGAGCACATGAAATATTGAGTTTTGGGTATAGAGAAGCTAGGGGAAATGCTACTGTAGGTGTGATGTAACTCATGCCAACATTGGAAAATAATTGAGGGTGGATTGGATAATATAAGACATTTAATAGGTCCCAAGAATATAACCCCATAAAATTTGTATCCCTAATCAAATCTAAAATTGAAACAATATTGCCCTTTATCAAGGTTGAATATATCTCTATCTTTCCCTAGCTCTCTAGTGAAATATCTTAATACCAAAAAAAAAAAATCACTAAAACAACCCTAAAGCTACCTCTTGAATCCTCTCAAATAACACAACACAAGGAGAAAATGAGAAACTTATTATTTAATCTGGAGGGCTATGCACACTAGAATCTAAAGGTCTGTGAAAAAATTATTGTAATCATGTTTTCACACTACACTCAGCTAAGGCACACAAATAATTTAAAGGAATGAATTCAAAGGGTAATTTTAGAATGAAGAAAAATACCTTAGTTATAATCCCTTGTGTTTCAAGATTAGGTTTACCATTAATGCTTCAAATCCCAATACCTAATTATCAACCACTCTCATTAATTGTTTCAAACCTCATTCAAAAAAGAGAGGGAATATACAAATGTTTCCTTCTATACCAAGAAATCCTCCCTACAAAATGTGGAGTTATATGAGTGGATAATATACCATGATACCTTTTAAAGCCTTTGGGGACTTTTTCACCTTTTCACTTGTTACTTTCCACTGGTGTAGTGATGCAATAAGCCTTGAGTTCCTCATGGAAGGTGAGAATGCCATACATCATAATTTATCTTTGTAAATTTAGGCATTCAAGCCTCTATGTATATTTTGAAATTTTCCCACCAAGAGGTAAGTGGGGCAATCTTCAAAAAGGGACTAAAACTAAGAGAACCCTAAGGAGCCACCACATGGCATCACTTTTTATTGTAAGTTTAGATATTTGGGCCTTGTGGACTTTAAGCTCCTTGCCCACCAAAAATGGAAGTGGAGCAATTTTCAAAAAAGGCCTAAAATATCTAAAGCCTTAAGAATCTACCACATGTCCAACTTAGATGTGGGTTTAGACTCTCAACCATTGTTTACCTTTTACACAAGCTCTCTCCATTCAAGGAAAGGTACAAGATCCCTCTAACCTTGACAATTCTCTTAGAAGTCTCCCAAGCTAAACATGTGTCCTTCATTCAGTGTATCAAGCAATTTCTCACCTTAATCATCAAAACACATTAAGTGTAACTCAACAATTTCATTTGGGGACCCAAAATTTTCCTCTTAGAACATAATGCAACAAATACATGCATAGAGAAAGGCTTAGCTATATTTTGATCTTATCAATGCAAATTTTCATGCCATAAGATCTTTAATCAACATTTTTGAATTCCTTCAGAGATATTGAGAGTGCCTTTTATTTTTATAAATTTCCCCCTTGAGAGTTATAGAAAGAGTGGAGAAGCATTCCCATTTAGGAGAAAATAGGATAAAGGACACAACTAATCATGAACATGTATTTTGATCCTCTGAAAGACTAGGGAAAATAGCTAAACACTAACATTCATTTACTTTAGACATGGGAATTTTAATGACAAGGGATAAATTTCTAATAGGTTATTTTGGTTCATCCTTACTCTTTGATGAGAGCTTGGAGGTAGGTTTATGTGAGGTTATTCCAATATGGAAGTGGAGTAGGTGTGATGTCATCTTCCTTAGTTGAGATTTCTAAAGGAAGGATGGGTGATTACACTATGGAAGGAATTAGATTAGGTGTGTTGGTATCTTCCTTAATTTATCTTTCTAAAGGAAGGATGGATGGTTCTAATATAGAGGGAATTAGACTAGGTATAATTGTTTGGGTTGGTTTCACCAAATTGAGAAGTGGAATAGGCACGGTTTGGGCCATAGTTTCTTCAATTATAAGTTTATTAAGGATAATTTTTATGGTATGAACATCATGTTTATGATATTTTTGTACATTTTTATGATCATTATTTGAATAAGGTAGGTGGTTTGTAAATGGTTGACAAAAAAGTTAAGAGCTTGATTTTGAGGTGCATTTGGATTATCCATTACAAGTTTACCTTTATCAATCAAGTCTTGAACTATGTTCTTAAAATTTTTGCATCTATCAACATTATGTCCAAAGATGTGATGGTTGTTGAAAATATCTTTCTCATTATACCAACTTTTTATAGGATGAGATGAGTCAAATTTTATAGGGGGTTTAATTGGTATAAGTTGGTTTATGGATGATTTCAACAATTTCTCAAAAATTGAATCATAAGACTCCCCTAATAGAGTTTATTACTTTTGAACAAGATGGTTTTGGGGTTTTGGATTTTATTTTGAAGAAGTGGATGGGTTTGATTGGTTTTCCATCAGAGGAGGATCCATCTTAAGGATAATGGCATTATCTGATCCTTTGGTGTTGGGGTGGTTCTAAGGTTTAGAGGAAGATTTGATAGATTTAAAGTTGGCATTCTTATACCTAAGCTTTAGTTTTCCTTCATAAATCGATTATATTTATAATTTCCTTGTCATGGTAAATGCTTCATCAAAGGTACTAAATTTTTTAACTTGTATGGTAGATGAAGTGTCTTTATCATAGGCCTGAGAGAAAATTTAAATCAATTCTAGTTGAGGTGGGGAGAAGGAAAGTTGGTTGACTAACCCGCTCCATCGAGAAATAAAATATGTAATGGATTCATCCTCAAATTAGTGAATAGAAGAAAATTCAGTTATGGATACCTTCTTGCAAATTTTAATGGATAAGTGATCCAAAAAAATTTGTGCAAGTTGAGTGAAGGAAAAGAAAGAGTGCTTAGTTATGTCACTATACCAACTCAACGTGGGTCCTGCTAAAGATATAGTGAAAGTCCTAAGTAAAAGAGTGTCATCATAGGAAATGATATAGAATTCATGCCTAAATGATCTTAAATTTAATTGGATATCCTCTTTATTTTGAAATTTTATGAATTTAGGAAGTTCTTATTGAGTAGGGTAAGGATGAATCAGTACAGAAGGGTGAATGGGTTCATTACAAATTTGGTCATAAGATAAAATGTTGTGAGTTCCAGAAATAGATGCCTCTAAATTTTTCATTTTATCCATTAACATATTGATGAGGTTAGTTTGTGTTGCATTGACATAGCTATAGTGTATGTGTTGTTGTGGTTATGATGATGTAATATAGTGCATGTTAGAAGGTTGGGTGGATGCCACATATTGATAGTTGGTTATGAAAGGTTGGGATGATATGGGAGGCATATATCCTTATTAGTTTGGGACATAGGCTGGTTAGGTGTAGTGGATACTTTCTGAGACATGGGAATGGTTGGGTTTGGTTTTTTAATGTGTGTAGTTACCCATTTACTTATAGGTGGAAGAGTGAATGGTATAAAAACAACTATGTTTTTAAATGGTGTATATGATGTTGGGTTTTAGGTGGTAAAAGGTAGGGAAAGATCAATAGTAGATGGAATCCTAATGATAAGTGGTGTTTGAGTTATAATTGGTTGATTTGACCTCACATTTTAAGGGTTTGTTATGGAGTTGGTGGAATTTTAAGGTGATTGGGTATTTGTTGGTGGTGGAAGAGAAGTTTAGTTGTAGGAAATACTATTAGATGGGTTATTTATAGAAGATGAGGTTTGATTTACCATATATTGGGTAGTGTAAATGGTGGCAATCGAAGTCTCACCCATAAGGTAAGTAGGTATGTCATAAGGGGGGTTAATAAAAGGAACCAAATTAGGGGCATAGTTGGCAATTGTGGTAAGGTAATATTTGAGGGAAATTGGGTTGTTATCAAGGAGATTTGTGTAGTCCATGTCCCTTTAATAAAAATTCCAAGGAATATCAAAACTCCTAAAATGGTTGGGACATCTCTCCACATCCAGATTTTTCTCCATGGATTAATAAGAGGAAGAACATTGGTGGTGAGGTTGGTTTTTGTTAGCTTGGTATTTAGCTTGTTGCCATGTCAAGGCCATATGATAAAGTGGTATAAGTTTAGAATTTTATTTAATTGAACTCACTAACTTAAAAAGAGAAAAGAAAAAAATCAACAAGATCACACACACTAAAATTATAGTAGATCCTAAGCAATATTTTTTATCTCTATTTGGGCTTATGCATTAAGTTTAGGATTGTGAGACTCCACTTGGATTTTGAAATGGGTACTAGAATAAGTATTCTATTTATAGTTTCAATTTGGTTTAGGCTCAAAATATTCTATATTATAATTGTTACATGGCTTCATATTGGGGCCTACCCCCTCACTTCGCATACCATAGCATAAGGGTTTTAGCTATTTTACCAATATATACCTGATATCCAGAGTTTATACTTAGTTGGTGTACCATGTTGGTTCTCTCCTTAGTGGTGAAATCCAAGTAAGATAGTTGGGATGAAGGTTGCCTCTATGTGATGAAATCCCAATCGATTCATTTATGTCAATGTTTTGATGAGTTTATTTTGTAATTGACTTGATATGTGTGTGAATAGAAGTGATTTCTACATGATTAATTTACCTAATTAATTAAGTTATGTGACTTAAGTACAGAAGCAATCAATATATACAAGGTATATTTTAGTCACAAAATCAAGTTTCAATTTCTTTTAATGAATACAAAACATCAAAATGAAACCTAAGTGCAATATTATAGTTCAAATCATAGTCCTAAGATTATTGCCTTTCAAATTTTAAAAATAAAGAAAATAATAAAAATTCCTTTTGACTTTTGGAAATAGAGAAAGAACAAGAAATTTTACCTTTTAAATTTAAAAGTAAGGAAATCAAGTAAATTGTGATTTTTATAAATGGAGAAATACAATGAAAAGTGTTTAACCTTTTGAAATAAACTAGATGATTTATTCACTAATGCAATTCTAAATGTCCTAAAAAAATATGAAGCTAAGAGAAATCAAGACTCCCACTAGGTGTGCCAGAATATTTCACTATATTTTTAGAACATTTTAATTTATTTTCTAAAGAAAGTTAAACTAAAGAAAGGGGGAAGGTGTAGATGAACTTGGATGTGGTTGTGCACTCTATTGATCCAAACATCATGAGTACTCCTCTTTAGATATGGAAGAATGACCTTTAAATTAATAAGGCTTAAACAAAATTTGGATTAGAATGGTCGGTAAGTGGGTTGATTGATAAATGCTAGCTTCGTAAAGTATGAAACTTCCTAGAATGGTTGTTAGCCCACTTATTAAAACAAGTTAAGTTTAAATGAATGTTGATAGGAAATTATTTAAGAAAATTAAGAAGAAAGTAATTTAAATAAATGATAATATACTTTTAAGAATTCCTAGTTTCTTTTGAAACAAACTAAGCTAATTTGCATAAAATAAACATTAAGGTGATAATGGTTAGGTTGGGTTGTTATGGATAAATATTGTGTTGTGATAGTGATGGAGAAACAAAAATTTTGATGGATTAAAAGGGGTATTTTTATATTTTTTAGGGAGAAAATTTTACATAAAGACTGATGCCAGTCTTTTGTGGATCGATATCGATTAGGAAGAACCAATGTTGGTCACTATCTAAAAATAAAGTCTTAACTTTAACAGAAAGGTTAGATTTTGAGAGAGTTATAGAGAATTTTTGGGTTGGTAAAAGGTTAGAGTAGGCTCATGAGGGTGGGAATGAATCTTAGGAATGTTTAGATAGATGTTTTGGGCTCAAAAGAGTGTGGAAGGTTTATGGGTGTTGGATAGCAAAGTGGTGTTAAAGTGTAGAACTTGAACACATGTAGTTGAGGCTATAAGGAAGGAACTAAAACAACAAATTTTAACATTTAAAACCTTAAAATTGATTAAATGATAAATAAAAACTTATCTCATGTAGTAGTGTTGTCTTGGAAGTAGATGGTAGGTCAAGATAACCTAGATGGAGTCTTGGGAAAATCTAGGTAGTGTAACAGTGTTATAACCTTTAGTTTATCAATGTTACATCTCCTTTATGATTTTGGGAAGTCTTTGGCTCTTTGGTTCAGCTCACTAGCTCATACACAAGTTCACAAGAAAATTATTACTCATACTCAGACTTAGCTTGTTTAACCTCTCAAGTAAAGGCCATGGGCAGTCTTAAATAATCAATGTCAGTCCTGGTCATCTAACATCGATCGAGGGATGACCAACATTGGTCAAGATAGAATAGGTCCAACTTTCCAAAAAGAGTGTTCTACACTTAATTTTGGTAGTCAAGACCATTAAAAATGGTCCAATTTGGTTTAAGGGAGTGTGGTCACATGGGTATAAATAGTCTAGGGAGGTTAGGGAGTAAATTTTAGAGCAATAAATGGTCTTAGGGCAAAGTGATGGTAATTTATCCATGGGCTTGGTCTCAGGATGAGGTGTAAATAGAATTTTATTAGCTTAATTAATTAAATAATTTATCTAAATGTGGGTAGGGGTAAGTGTGGTTTTAAGGGGGTTACAAAATGTACTAACCAAGGGGGGGTCAAGGGGTCAAAAGGGTGTGATACAACATCTATAACTATTGGTGTAGTTTTTTAGTGTTTATACCAACCATAAGTGGCCCTAGACTACCCCATCCATCAATTAGATGTGATTTAGGTCAGTTGAGAGAAGTGAGTAAGATAAATAGTGACTTATAAGCTTGACTTAACATAAACCACTTGATGAAAACATTCAAAAAACATTGTTTACATTGTTGGTTAACAACACTAATACCTTTAAAGTTATTACAACTATTGCAGCTCATGTTAGAGATTTTAAGACAAGGAGATTAAGAGTATAATCCATGGTATTGCACTTATAACCCCCAAGTTTTTTAGATTATAACATAAAATAAATTCAAGAAACCATTAATACAAATAGTATTCTTCAAATATTCCAATCTAAATAAATAAATAAATGACACCAGTTATCTTTGAGTCTCATACCAAACATCATATTCAAAACAACATAAAAATTCCTCATCAAGAAGATCAATCAAATATATAAAAATTTAACATGATGTGAAATCTCAACTAAAGTTTCATGAAAAATAATACATGCATATAGAGAATGCATTTATTATCAACCATACAACTCAAATTGATAACATCAAATAACATAAAGCTCTAGGTTAATGTTGACCAAAAGAGACTTTATCGATCATGAAGAAATATGTAACTGACACTATCAAAATAAGTAATGATTATAAGATAAATACTTAATCATAAACTAATAAAAAGTCAAACAATCAAAAAAATCATGATGTCTTCAAATCATAAGACTATCTTTTTCAATCTAGGTCAAAATAATCATGATTGAAAATGCAATCTATATACCAAATTAGGTTTACACCAAACAAGTCAAAACACTAATGATGATTGAAATTCATAGCCTAGCCATATAGCTTATGTTTCTATAAATAAAAAAATTATTTTATGATAAAACTAATAGAACTCAACCCACATTGAAATCTTAAATATTTCATTATTTTCTTCCATTATGATAGCCAAAGGATAATGCACAAGTTTGTTCCACTAAGAAAAAGATAACACAAAAATAGAAATTTGGGTTTCAAAATGAGTGAGCTCATTTATAGTTATCCATGGTCATGGCTTAGCAGCCTTCCCAATATCACAAAAAAAATCCATAAATAATAGAATAATTGCATATGAACCATATATAAGTTCAAATGTATCAGGCACAAAAAAAACCTTATATGATATAACCAAGGCCATAATGGCTTGTATATTTTTTAATTTTTTTTCAAAACAAACACAACCTGATCCAAAACAAACCCTACAAGGTTTTAACAATAATTTCTTACAATCTACAGTATTATAAAAATAATGCATACATTTCTAAGAAAAAACCTAGTTTAAAAACCTCCTAGGGTCGAGCCACAAAAATGATATAAAATTTAAGTAAAATAATTACTTTAGGGTCTATTAAAAATAATTAAATAACACTCTTTTCCTTCACAAATAGATTTACATCTTTTTACATAATGAATGCAAAACTAGTTGAACCATTTATGGAAACCCAATGACATAGAAAACACCTCCATTTTCTCCACATAGTCGATAAGATGACTAGATCTCTACAGTTCCTTTGTAATAGGCTCACAAAGTCCATACAACTAACTTCCTCTAATCCTCTTGGTCACCATGCTAAAAAAATTGGTAGAGTCTCCCCATGTAATGGGCTCTAAAAATTAAAACCATGCAAATGACCAATAATAACCCTATTAGTTTTGTAATATTCTCAACGTGTTTTCATCAAGTAGCAATCCAATTCCACCTTTCAAAAATGAACAAAACAAAAACAAATTCAAATTATTTTCAAGTCTTTAGTGGGTCATCTCCCCTCTCCCATTTCTATAGCAAAGCCAAGATAAGACTTGGTCTAAAAAATTAATGTCAATAAGAGCCCAAACAAGATAATGTCCATTTATGAAATGAAACTCAAATTCTATAATGTCATCAAATAATAATCCCATTTTAATGCCCTTTTATCAACATTAAAAATAAGACTCTGATGGTGTTTAATATCATTCAAGAGTCCAATCAAAAGCCAAGTCTTGATAATGAGTTAAATATCATTAATAAACTAATATAATTGTAAAATTTGACAAAGGTAATAAGAAATAAGAATATAAGTAAGGATAAATACTACTAAGATGATTAAATCAAATGCAAATAACATAGTCATCAAGATTATGACATTTTAGTAATGCCAACAATGTCAATTTGCACTAAGAATCAAAATCAAACTAAATAGAGTAAATAACATGCATAAGTCAAAATTGACTCAAGACTTAACATAGAATTACATTAAAATCCAATTAAATACAAAGACTTAGGAAAATAACTTGATCATAAAAATGATTGAAAACATCCAAATAGTCAAAGCTCAATTTTTTTCAAATTTTGAGGTCCGTTTCTTTTTGTTCACTTTCTTGGCCTCACTTGACTATTTAGAATCACATCTAACCTATCTCATATCATGTACCTATGGTCATAGAAAAAAATCAACAACATCCTACTACATAAGAGTAATAAATTCAATAATAACATTAAATAATAATAATATAATTAAACTAAATAATGAATCGATAACTCATTAAGCATGAAATATCCAATGCTACAATGAAAATATATAACAATAAATATCTCATAATATCTATCTGATCACTCACAAATCAACAACATCATAATGGATCAAATCATAGATCACAGAACTATATCATAATAGTAAAATAAAACAATCATGTCCCAAATAGTTCATAACCACAACCACTAACATCAAGTAAATAAGTACATCAAAATAGAGTCATGACATCCTCCCCCACTTGAAAAAGATCCATCCCATCACTTAAAATAACTAAGGATAGTATTTATTTAAAAGGCTCTTTTCTTCCAAAGTATCACATCTTTTAGACAAAACTCCCATTGAACTAGAATTTGGGAAATCTCAAGATATCATGTCTAAAATTGTGATGGTCTAGGATTTTCATTGGATCCAATTTCATCTTTTCCTCTTTTGAAACCTGAAGATGATTCCAATCCATAACATGAGAAGGATAAAACATGTACTTTATTATTAATTCAACATAAAAAACATCATGAATCTAGGACAAAGAAGAAGGGCTAGTCAATAGGCAACATGACTAATTTTATCCAAATTTTCAAAAGGTCCTATAACTGGGGAGATAATTTAGAAAAAAATTCAGACTTAATTGAAATTTTTTTAGTCTAACATGAATAAAAACTTTATCACTAACTTCAAACTCATGTGGTGACCTCCTTAAATCAGCATATCTCTTTTTTCTATCAGAAATAGCCTTAAGATTTTGCCAATAATTCTATTTTTTAAACTTTCCTAGCTAAGTGGGGTTCTAGACTTATGTCCACACAAATCCTCAAAAGGATCCATCTCAATAACATAATGGTATGTGTTATTATAATAAAATTTAACTAAGTGTAAATAATCCTCCCATTTACCTTGCTTATCCATCACATACAATCTTAACATATCTTCTACAACTGGTTTTATTGTTTTCATTTGACCATCTATTTATGGGTGATAAGATGTGCTAAAGTTCAATATTGTATGAAAAATTAGAAATCAAAGTTTTCAAAAACCTTGAATTAAAAATTTTATCTATTTAAAATAATAACTTTATACATGCCATGTAGCCATACTATTTATTTCATAAACCATTCAGCAAACATAAATGCATCATTGGTTATATTTATAGCAATGAAATGGCCAACTTTGGTAAATTTATCTATTACTACTAGAATAGTATCATGTTTTCTTAAATATTTTGGAAAACCAATTATGAAACCAAGAGATATAACAACCCACTTACCTCATGGAACATCATGAGGATAAAAAAACCCTCATGGATATCAATTTCCATCTTTCACATGTTGACATTATAGGCATTTTACCATAAATTTAGCAACTTTATGTTTCAAACCAAGTCAATAATATAACCTTTTTAGCTCATGTGTCATCTTCATGACACCAACATGAGAAAAATGAGGTGATTTATACCCTTATTTCAATAAAATTTTCCTTAAGTCACCAAACTCAGGTACTTAAATTTTATTTTTACATCTGACTAAACCATCAAAATTAATAGAAAAATGTTTTTTATAAATTTGGTTCATTAGCCAAATTTATAAAAACACTATTGTTCTATAATTTTAGTTATAAAATTATTATACATAATAGACAAGGCTATGAGATATGTATGTTAGTTTAGTGTGTCAGCAACATGATTCTCCTTACCTTTCACATGTGAAATGTTCATATCAAAATTAATCAAAAATTCCAACCATCTACATTGGTGAGCATTTAGATCATCCTATAAAAAAAATATTCTAGATTATGATGATCTAATTTTACTTCAAAGTGTTTACTAAGAAAAAAGTGTTTCCATCACTTCAAAACATGTACAATGGTATCAAGTTCTAGGTTATGTGCAGTGTAATTTTTCCCATGTTCTTTTAGTTTTCATGACTCATAAGCTATGACTAAACCATCCTAAGTTATTGACACCCAAACCTTATTTACATATTTCATTACATATTTAAAAATCACCATTAGGATCTTATATGATAAGTACAGGTGTTGTGGTTAATAACTATTTAAGCTTCTAAAAATCTTGTTCACACTTTGAAGTCCAAACAAATTATTGACCATTTTGGTCACCATAGAGGAGCAACATCCAAATCTAGTTCATATTTCTACAAGGAAGGATTCTCAAATACCCATTGAAGTTCATCAAAATATGCTAAGTCACAAGGAAACAAAGGGGATTAACAAGTTTTCAAATTTTAGTATTCACATTTTTTGTCAAGAAGTAAGTTGAAGATTTTACAAAAATAGACTAATCAAAACTTTTGTTCTGAGAAAAAGTTTTGAATACTTCATAGGTTTTTCCTAAATTTTATACTCTTTCAAACAATTATTATGATAAAATTTAAAATAAATGTTCTAAATACATCTTCTCAAGAATCAGCTAATTACTTTGGTCTTCAAGAAAATTATTTCAAAACTAGTTAGAACTTTTGTTTTGGATAAAAGTTTTGAACACCAGGTTATGTCACACTTGTTATGCAAAGAGGAAACATTTTGACATGATTAGATCAATCCTAGATCTCTTCTTATTCGATGTGACAACTTTAGATGGCTCTTGATGTCCTATATCCAACTAAGAAGTATTTCAAGACTTAGTCGATTTCACATTTTTTCCTAGAAACTCATGTCACATTTTCACTCCACAAGACTTACCCATTTCTCTTCAAAGGTCACATAATTCTATGTGTCACTCTCTCGATATTCCTAAGACTATTCAAAAGAATTTTAAAGACTTAGTCAAATTTTATGTAGTTTTTTTGTGGATCTCCACATTAGCAAAGTAGTAGGCAAGGAGATTAGTAAGATGCTTCCACATGTCACAATCCCAGTGTCTTAGCATCTCAAAACTATTTGTATAGTTCAAAAACCCTTTGGGTTAGTGAGTTATCAATATGATGTCAAATTCCATAATCCCACTTCTCTACTCTCCTCAAGATTTTCATATAGCCTAAAGAGATGTTAGAGCCCTAGGTAAGTGGGTAAGTGAGATGATACCACATGGTGAAATCTTGATTCACTATAGAAATAATAGTCAATGTTGCACTTAAAGCCAAGATCTAATCATATGCAATCATGTGGACTTGGCAGAGCTCAAGGCTTTATGTCCAAATCATAGAGGATAGTTGGTGAGCTCTAAATAAGCCCAGGAGTCTATAGAATGTTGATTACATGGGGCCCAAGGGGGAATATACCTTAAAAATTATAAATGCCCAGAATGAGATTGATGTTGACACATGGTAAAATTATGATATTGAATAGGTTGTTGGTATCTACATTGGTACTGACTAAAGAAAATTTGATGGACCATTTTACCTGTTTAGATGTCAAATTAATGAATCAACTATATAACTACATTTGATTCATAGAATCAATGATAGAGTGATCTAACATGTAAATCATGACACAACTTAATATAAATACTGGTAAAATGGAAAGAGGGAAATATAATCTAGCCCCATTTATCATGGAAGCAAGTGGAAATGAAGAGAAGATAGAAGATAGGTTGTAGGCTTAGGAGGACATGGTAGGAAACTATGTAATCGTGGCTTTAGCAATCTTGAGGGGATCCCTACTACTTGACCCCCTTTCCCTAAGCATCATCAAAAAATTTAATCAATAGGATATTTTGGAAGACCAAAAAAGGACCTGAGATTTGAATATTTTGTCTATAAAAATAAGTAGAATTATCATGGCAAGGGGACCATACTATTCTCTACAAAGCTATAGAAATTGATAAGGTTATTGATATGGAGGCCTATTCTTTTCTATTTTTCTTATATTGAATAGACCCTACCAAGTACCTTATCAGACTTATCAATATAATAGGCCTCCATATCAAGAACCTTATCAGAATAGTACGCTACCACATCAAATAAATCTTCAAATCCAAAGCCAAATTACTCTTATAAAGCTTTATCAACATTTTAATAAAAATACTTTCAGCACATCTAAATCCTTAGTCCCTATCCAAAATAACTTATTACATGACTATGAATGGTGATTTTCCCACAACCAAACCACATGTCTTAATGGCGTCCTCAACCAAGCATTAATGATGCAAAGTGTTTCACTAAAAATTTGATTTATTTTCTTTAGAAAGAAAGTTATAAAATTTGAAAGAATTGTAAGGTTAATAGAACTTGATGTGTTGTGCACACGTGAATCAAGATTATTTTTGATACTCCTCTTTATATAGGGAGGATGACTTACAGATAAGAAAATACTAGAAGAAAATGGTTGATTAGTGAGATAGTAGGGTGGATTACCTAGCATGAGCTAGATCTAAGAAGCACAAGTTTCTTTAGAGGTTGTTAATCCACACTTTTAAAATACTTAAATTTTGATAAACTAAAAAGAGATGCTTGCATGAAATAATAAAAGGTGCTAAAATTAAATACAAGGAATGCTTGAAAAGAAACAAGTGATTTTGATTTAAAATAGAAATAAATTATTGAATACTATTGCTAAATTACTCAAACTTGATTAAGAAAATAAGTTGAAGTTTTGTGATAAACCAAAAACACAAAAAGTGGAATATAGGTATGGGAAGATGGGTCAAATCAACTTATTGTTATGGAAATAAACACATAGTGACCATCGGTAGTTGGGTATGACCATCATTGGTTATGTGACCATCGACGATTATAAACCATCAATGGTTACTATTGGATTTGGTTTGGGAAGAGAAGTTTATTGAGGAGTGTTATAGAGAGGTTCCAAGAGTGGTGTTTGGGTTTAACGTTAGTTGTGAGATAGAAAGTAATGCTCATAGGTATCTAGCTTAGGAGTTGGGTTTTTAGGAGATTGAAATAGATTATGAGTGGTTTTGGTGGTTGGAATTACAAAAATCCAACATAGGAAAATGGGATGAAAGGGAAATAAAGGGGAATGACACAAATAATGAAATAAATAGAGCTACTAACTAAAATCTTGATAAAAAATAGATACTTACCTTTGAGGTGTTATTGTTCTGAGGAATTTTTGGTGCTAGTTTAAAGCTTGTTGTGGATCTTAGAGTAATGTTCGTAGATTAATGGTACCTTGACTCAAGACAATGAGATACAAAAGCACACTAGGCTTCTAACCTATTTCTTAGTTTGTTAGAATCTTTTGGATTCACCTAAGAGTCAAATTTTCTTGACCCTAAATGATGATTTCAACCTTATTTCATCTCTTCATATAGAAGAAAGGGGGGTTGAAATGAAGAGTTTAACAAATGATTTATCAAATAGTCTGACCAATAGTATAATCATGCATTGATCATATGAACAACAAACTAAAATAAAAAAGCTAGTAATTAATTAGTGAGTTACAGTTAAGTCAAAGTTTGTGGTTGCATTAAGTATATGTTGATGGTTTAACTTAGTCATTAGTGATCGAGGGTTTACTATCAAAGGTTAGGAAGACATAGTCAAAATGGCTAAAATTAGTCATTTTCACTTACATTCGATGGTGTAAAAGGTTGGGAAATGGTCTAAGTGGTGTTTTAAGGGTTAATACAACATCTAGAACCATAGCATATATTTTTATAGTGTTTACTTCTTGCCCCTTTTTTAATGTAGTTTGTATCATAAAGTTGTAAAATAAAAAAATGGGAGGTTGGTTAGATACCCTAAGTATGGGAAGAGGTGTTCCCCCTCAAATTGGGAGTCAATGAGGTAAAATAAAATCAAATGAGGGTTTGATAAGTGGATAAGTGGGTGATAAGGTTGAGTGACAAGGTGGGCTAGGAATTGAAGCACAAATATGAACACAAAAGGGTGACTAAGTGTGATAGCATAAATCACACATACACTAGGCTACCATAATTGAGGTAGTTGGTAAAATAAGGTTGGTACTAGAAGAATAAGTGATGGGGTAACTAGGCTAAAATGTTAGGTATAGTTAATATGGGTTAATCCTATAAAATTAAGTCTCTTATACAAGGTTGATGTAATCATAGGTATCTAAAAACTAGATGTGATCCTAAGGAAATTAAAAATGGTTGTAAGTGTCAGGACTATAAAGAGTCATGCTCTGAGGTACCTAGATGGTTGGTGCACAAAATAAGTGCAAGTTTGTCAAATATGTCAAGGTAATTGATTCAATCAAAATGACCAAGGCAAGTTTTCCATAACATGTGTGAATGGTGGGTCAAAATGACCAAGGTAAGGTTACCACAAAATGTGCAAAAGGTAGGTCAAAATGACCAAGGTTGAGGTTACTATGTCAATTGGTTGGCAGAGAATAAGGTGAAGGTTTCTTTATTTGGTAAAAGGTGGACCCATTTCTTGGTGAAAGTGTGAAAAAAGGAGGTCTAAAAGACCAACAAGGATCTTAGGATGAAGTGGAATTTTGGGATGAGGGGTTGAGAAGGTAAAAGATAGGACAGGGTGGGAAAAATCCTAAATGGGTTAACCATTGATGGTCACCTAATGACCATTGATGGTCAAACTTAAGCCCTAAAAAGGAAACCATAAAATGTCAAAGGAGGTATTATTTACTCATTTACAAATATCAACCCATGGTATTTCTACCTTGTCAGTTGAGAAAAAAATGACTATTTATATTCTCATGCTAATTGAGTGAGTGAGGGTTGATCAAGGTTAGACTAGGAGGTGGAGGTTGACTAAAGTGGGATAGATCAAGTTAGAGTAACAATAAAGATATAATAAGGTAGAAGTAGAACACAATACCAAGTGATGGTGGTGGTACCAATGGCTCCACCATAATGGAGGATGCATAATGAGGTAGGGGATGTAATTGAATTTGTAGTTTTTGTTGATTGTTTGGTGTTGTTGTGGGTGGGTAGGATTGGAAATGGGGGTTTTGATTTTTTGGTAATAAATTGGTAGGGGGGTTGTAAATAGGTTGAGGGAGGGAAGGTAAGAGAGGGGGTAAGATGGTTTAGGTATGGTTTTAAGTTATTTGTTGATTTTTGTTAGGTCAAGGGTTTGGTCATCGGCAATCATCACATAGTGACCATCGATGGTCACTATTAACCATCTCTAGTCAAGAGGTGACCATCAAATAGTTGATATGTGGAGCATTGATGGTCTACCACTAAACCATAAATTGTTAAGGGTTTATTAGGGATGGTTCCATAAGGAACCATTGATGTTCAATATTTGACCATCGATAGTCATTATAAGGTTAAGGAATGGGATAGATAAGGGTAAAATAATGGGTGAATGGATAGTTTGGGCATAGGTAAATATATGGTTTAGGTAGAAGTATAAAAGTGTGCGGTAGATGAGGTGAATAGTTCAAGGTACGAGTTAGGGTTAATAGGTAGAAGGTAGGGGAAGCTAATGGGTGAAGGTAGGAGTAGGTAAGGGTTTGGTTAGGCTTTAAAATGGTGTAAGGTAAAAGTGAGTAGTGGTAGGGTTAATAGGTAAAATACATAGGTCATAGTTAAAAGGGTAAGGAAAACTAAGGGAAATAATTAAATTTATAGGTGAGTAACCAACTATAGATGTGAGAACAAGTACCTCAAATCTTGGATGAGGTATGCAGGTCTATGATGGACCAAGAGTGGTAACACATGATAGTAGTGGGCCTAGGTGGTATGATATTTTACCAACATGTGTTGAGAGATATGGTGATGTTGGTAACCCTAATCAAGAGATGAGACCCAACTACCAACACTTTCTTACTACCAATGGGAGAGATTACCATCATGCCAGAGGACATTCATCATATTTTATGACTATCAATGCGGGGTGAGCCGATAGAGAATATTAACAATAAGGATCGAGATGTGCATATGGATTAGTTATTTAGGAAAGACTTCATTCATGCTAAGTGGCACAAGATAGGTTTTCATTATGCACCTATGTATCACATGGATAGGGGAGGGAGACAACTAGTCCTAATGATGATGATAGCCATTACCTGCTATGCACTCCTAGATTCTAGTAGTGGTAGATTTCCATTTTTATTGTTAGGTGTTTTTATTGACATGATGATCGATTGAATAGTGTTTACTTGGGCCCTAGTTTTACTAGTTTAGATTTATTGGAGCTCTAGGGATATAGAGTACACAAGATGTATGACATTAGCATCAAGTTTGTTCTAGACTATTGGGCATATGATCACATTAGGGTACTATGACCAGGTGAATTACCATTGTAGGCATGGGATCAGGGGGACTTTAGACTGGGATTTATGAGGTGGAGATGTGATTATATGCTAATAGTTCCAAGGGAATAACATGATACTTGGAGTGGAATAGAGATAAGTTAGAGGTACTGGTGGATGGGGAGGTTATCTAGAGGTCATATACCAAATTCCTAACATGGATGAGCTATGCTAGGTAGACCTTGTCACTATAAAGTTGTAGGTGGATATATGGGATATAAGAGCATGAGGTGGAGATCATCCCATTTGGTAGGTTTAAGAGATAGTTTGAGATTTTAAAATCTATCTTAGGTGACTTTATAAGGTTTAAGAGAGAGGATGTTGAGGCACCACTACCTCCACCATAGCCTAAGGAGACAGAGATTAATTATGAGGAGATACTAGTGGCATTACTTATTAATGATGCAGAGGTTACTATAGAATACCTTGTATGGTTTTATTTTTATTATACATCAACAATGTTTGGGGGAGATGGTTTATAATAGGATCCTAATGTATACATGGTGGAGGGGGTGGGGACTAGATGGATGTGGATGCCCCTAACAGGTAGGCACTCATCATGGATAGAGGCAGGTGTGGGTAGCATTGTCCATAGTATAGGTATCTCTATAATTAGTGATTGTAGAGATAGATACAACATAGGGCTAGTTGGATTCCCTTATGTAGGAGAGGGATATAACATGACCACGACTAGCCTTAATGATATAGGAGAGGGATACCTTGAAATAGGTAGGAGGGAAAGTGCCTACACCTATAAGACCATTGAGGACCATCTTTGTGGATAGGTATGTGTACATGGTCAAGGATCTTAGATACTATGAGGCACTAATCTCTAGATATCTTCCAAATGAGCCTTGATATGTTGAGTATAAAGTAACAACTATTAGGGGAGCTATTAGTGTGACATCAGGTTAATGGGTAGCTCTATGGGTGCATAGATAGATCTCAGAGATGGACAAGCTCCAAGGAGTAGTATTGTTCCTCCACCTTAGACTTTTATGAGACACCTATTTTGATGTATTAAATGATTTTGATATTGGCCTATGAGCTGATGCAGTAAGATATATACATTATTGTGAGAGACATGGGCATTATTATGACTATTTTTTACTATGATATTATTTATGTGACTATGGGTTATGGATGTTATTTTATGGTTATGGTTAGTTATTTGATGTTCTTTATGTGATGAAATTGTTTATGATATGATCATGGTGTTATGATTAGCATTTTACATATTAGTAGATACCTACTTAATTAGATGTTAGAAATGTGGGTATTTAAAATTAATAAATCTATGCTTCCTTATCTAGATAGACATGTGATGGATAAAATATGTAGATGACTCATTTTATTTATAGAAAGAAGGATTAAAAGGTTATATATGTGAAAAATGGTTATGATTAGTTGACGTGATTGGTTAGAAGGGTGATGAGATGTTTTATGTATGAGATGGTTAATTCATTAAAATGTTTTGATGATTAAAAACATTTAAACAAATAAGGTAAAATAAAATCATAAAATAAAATACATGTTTGTTCTTTAAATGTATTTAATGAATTGAATTTGATTAGATTAGGGTGAAATAATCTTAAAACACAAAGAGTAAGTTTGGACAATAAAACTAGGTGTGAGAAAAGAAAAGAAAGATAAAACAATCTAAAGACAATCATCTTAGTGAATTCATCAATAAATACATTTGAGAAAATAAGAAGGAGACATAATGATCTTTTATTAACAAGGACAAAAACATAAATGAAGCTAGATCAACTTATAAACATAAGCCCTTCATATGCTTCACATAAGCATTCATTAATTAGTTAAAAAAACCATGATCACATAGTGTTAAGTTCAAAATCCCTTGTTTTATAGGTGTAAAGGGGAGATGGATGATTAAAGGATATTTATTTTGAGACTATCATGCCTCTTTTGTAGTTTATCAAAGAGCTAGTATAAACAAAACTATGTCATAGATGGTGTAGACTGATCGATGTGGGAAGCCTACTCATAAAAGCTTATTGTAGATTCCAAATAATGGGTCTTTTTATATTTTTGTTATTGTTTTGAGAGGTTGTATGGAATCTAATCGATATGAAAAGCCTCAAAGAAATTTATTACTTTTGATAAATACTTTTACCTAGCCATCCTTCAAGGGAGTGGTCTAAGCTTTTTGAGACTTATGTTAGGCTTTGTGATATTTTTCCTTCAATGGATAAATCTACCTTACATTAAGTAATTTTGATTAGTTTTGGTAGCTATCCTTCAAGGGAGCAGTTTGCTAATGCTAAAGATGACCCATATGGTTGTTAATGTTTTTGATTTTGATGACATAGACTTGCTTATATATGTTAAAAGGCTTATTTTTATGAAGGCAAAACTAAAGCATAAGAAGGTTAAAATAGTGGGTGAGAGGATTCTATGAGAAAATGACCATGAGATTCCATCATATTAGGGGAAAAAATTATCCATGAGAATCATGCCATGGGTATAGCCATGGCACCCATGTTTAGGATTAAGGCTACAATTTTGACATAAAATCACACAATTCTATGCTTTAATCAGTAGTCCTCAGAGTGAGGTGATGAATGTGAAAATATCATAAAAAAAAGTGATGAGCTTAAGTTAGATAGTTGGTGAGTTTGGTCTTATTTAGCAAAAGAAAGGATATAGATGAAAAGCATTGAGAGGATTAGGTTTTGGTTTCCCTTGAAGAAAGGATAATTGATAAGCTCCTGATCTATACTTTTGCATAATGATATAAGGTCCAATCCAATTAAAATCAAATTTTCCATATTTTTTATTTTCTATATCAGTTACATGTTGATTTTCCTTTAATATGAGGTCTCCAAAGTTGAATTCTCATTCTCATAGGTTTTTTTATAGGCATGCTCAATTCACTCTTGATAGACATGAAGATGGTTAATCATGGCCAAATAATGCTCATCGAGTAGCTCAAGTTGGGATAAACATTCTTAAAAATAATAACCTTATAAAATTATATCCTATAGGGATATGTGAAGGGAGGTAATTTGGACTTTGAGAGTCAAGACAACCTCTTCTCCAAATATAAGAGAGAAAGGGGTAGCACCCATAGGGGTGCAAATTCTAGTATGATATGCCCATAAGATGAAAGGGATGTGTAAATGCCAATCCTAAGTAGATGCATTAACCATTTTAGTTAGTATGTTGTTAAGGGTTTTGTTAGAAGATTCAACCTATCCATTAGTTTTTATATGATATCGTGAGGAGAAACTCAACTTAATGCCAAATTTATCAAAATACCTTGTACTCATAATTCTTAAAAGATTTAGCATTATCAATGATATCTTATGAGGAATATTAAAATAATAGATAATGTGATGGTTAATAAAATAAATAATATTTTTGGCTTTGGTTGAGATGAGAGTAGTATATTCTACCCATTTGGTGAAATATTTTATCTCAATGATGATAGAATGATGTTTCTATGAAAAATGGGGGTTAATTTCACCAATAAGATCTAACCCCCATTGTGAGAAGGCCAAAAATCCTTAGATATTTAGAGGCTATGACTAGGTGCATCATGTAAATTGGCATGTTGTTGACATTTTACACACTTCTTCACATAATCATAGTAGTCCTAGTTAAGGGTGGACCAATAGTAGCCAAGGTAAAGGATACATTTAGTGATTGCTAAGCCACTAAAATGTCCCCCACAAATCCCATCATGTGTTTTATTGATAGCATAATAAATTTCATGAATATGTAGGCAACATAAAAGAATGCCATCAAAGCCATGCTTATAAATAATTCCCCCTATTATGGTATAATAAGAGGTACTTTAAATAAATGCTTTTTGACTATTCCTATAAATATTGAAAGGAACGACACCTAGGTTGAGATAATTGAAGATCTACTTATACCAAAGGTTAGGTTGGATCTCCTCCACACTAAATAAATAAGGAGGGTTTGATTTGGTATAATAAGGCTTGGTAAGATAATGGATAGAGACAAATATCTTAGATTCATAAGGTGTGGATAGGATATGGGAAGTAAGGAAAGCCATTATATTATCAAACTTGTTCATAGAGCATGGAATGGTTTGGATAAGGTAATATTCAAATGAAGCTAAGAGTATATTAACTAGATATTTATACTATTGAAAGACATAATTTTACATTGATAAGATTCATTGTTTGATTGACCATGTATTGAGATTCACCAAAAACATTGATTGTCTTGAATGCCAAGGCTAAATCAGTTTGAAGACATATCATTAGGGCTTCATACTCATCCATGTTATTGGTAAAATTAAAATCAAGCTTGAAATATTGGGTTCACCATCAAGGGGGATGGAAATGATACCAACACCTCTACCATGTTGGCACTTTAAGCCATTGTATATCATGGTCATTTGATATTTGATGTCCTCTTGAGAAAGAGTCATAATAGACTCATTGGGAAACTCAAGAAGAGAAGGTTGGTGTCTGTTAAAGGTGCTTTCACCAATTGGTCAATGATGACTTACCCTTTAATTGACTTTTATTTAAGGAAATCAAGATAAAACTTAGCTAAAAGTATTATCCATTTATCTATATGCTAATTTTGGTATGGATTAGAGTGCATATACTTGAGTGGGTCAGTGTTGGTTATAACATAGGTCTTGTGGTTGAAAAGGTAGTGGAAAATTTTGGAAGCCAAAAATACCAAGGTGAGGTAAATATTTTTTATATCGATTTATCAAATCTTTTACTCTATAATCATTTGACTTATATAGTAGAGAACTTACTCTATATGTTGCTCATATTGATGTGCAAGCATTTCCACTAAGGAGTGGTCAGTGGTGGAAATATAAAGGTAGAAAGATTGATCCTTTTTTAGAGGAATGAGGAGGGGGTGGAGAAAGAAGGTACTCTTTAAGTGAATCAAAGGCCTCTTGATAATCCTTATTCCACTTAAAAGATACATCATTTTTCATAAGGTGGTGGAAAGGTTGGCATCTATCAGATAGCTAAGGGATGAAGTGATGAATGGATTGGAGCTTCCCCTATAAACTATAGAGTTTCTTGAGGTAGGTTAGAGGTTGCATGTTAAGGATTGATTTGATTTTGGTAGGATCAACTTTGATTCCTCTAAGAGAGATGATAAATCCAAGGAGCTTTCCTGACAAAACCCCAAAAATGCATTTCTTAGGTTTAAGGTGAACACGGTAATGGATGAGGGATTCAAAAATAGCCTTCAGAACTACTAAATGATCTTTACAACATTTAGATTTCCTAAGAAGGTCATCTACATAATACTCCATAGTTTTATGAATAAGGTAAAGAAATAAATATGTCATTGCACATTGGTAGGTTGCACTATCATTTTTAAGACCAAAAGGCATGACCCTATAGTATAAGGTTCCCCATGGGGTGATAAAAACAATTTTATTTTTATCTTTAGGGGAAATCAGGATCTGATTATAGCCCATGAAACTATCCATAAGAGATAGCATCTCATGGCTAGATGTAAGATCAATAAGTTGGTCAATGCTTTGTAAAGAGAAGTCATCCTTTGGGTAAGGTTAAGATTATGAAAATATATGCAAATGTTAAATCCCCATGTTACTTTGGTGATAGGTCTAACATTTGAGACCCATTAGGGATAGTTAATGGGTTGGATGAAATTTATGGATAGGATGTGTTGAAGTTCTTTTCTGATAAGAAGGGTTATACGAGGGTGCATCCAATGAAGCTTCTTCTTGACAAGGTTGGCATCATGGGTAGTAATGATATTATGGGTAATGATGGAAGGGTTTATTCATATCATATCATTATAAGACCAAATAAATATTATGCTACGATCTCACAAGAAGGAGGGAAAATCTTGAAACTCTAAGGAATCTAGTGATTAGCCAATTTAGACAATACACAGGTTATCCTGAATACCTAAGTTGACATCTATGATGGATGAATTAAAAATGGCTAAAGTCTTAAGATGGAAATATTTGTGGATAGAGGAATATTTTTTATTAAGATAGGTAAGAAGGGAATCATCATCCTAACATCAAATGCTATTAATGGTAGGAGAATCATCTTCTACCATCTCAGGATGAGTTAGAAAAATGTTTATAGTCTCCCCATATTTTTGATAATTTAGGGGTTTAAGGCTAATCATTTTGATAAAAAAACAAAATTTAGGAGGAATGATACTAAAATCCTCAAATTTTGATAGTGAAGGGGTTGGTGAGGATGGAACTTCCTTATTAGTGATGATAATGGGAGGTGAATTGGTTGGCTCTTTAGGTTGAGCAAATCCAAGACCAAATATCTCATGAGGATTTTGGGTCTTACATAAAAATAACTTATGTGGTCCACGCTCATAATTTCCTAGATTGAATCCCTTCCAAGCACACTTATAGAGGTATGTCTTGGCAAATGCTGGATTATCCAAATAGGATAAATCAGAGGAAAATGGTTGAGTCAAAGATGAGGTAGAGGTGGTAGAAAGCATTTGATCAAATCCCCCATAGATAAGATTAGTTTGGAGATTTGGAGGCCCAAAAGGAATAATGGTTCTAATATTGGGATCATAATTGGGGTTCTAATTAATGTTACCATACTCTTAGGGAGTATGGAAGGCATCCAAGGTCAAATGGTAATACTCCCAAAGGGAGAGGTGTTATAATGTTGATTCCAAGGGGTCCTTTGTGAGGATTTGGGTAGAAGGGGTGGATGAGCTAGTCGAGCCTTGGTTGGTGAAAGAGGTGGAATCATATTTGATTGGTGAAGGTTTAGTTGATGGGAGGAGGACATCATTAGGTTGATACATCATGTTGCATTATGTAAAAGTACTTAAATCAGCTCATATGGTAACTACTTGACCCTCATGCTCAAACTTGATGCATTGATGTAGGGTAAATGACACAAAATTCATGGAATGGATTTAAGGGCTCTAAGTATAAAATTTTATTGGAACTTGCCTTCTACTACATATAATATCTCAATAATCATGCAAGGTCATAAAAAAATATGGAAGATGATAGTTCCTATAGTTATTACCATAGTTTCATTGAATTAATATAGCATTGCTGTGATTTCTAACATAATGTTCTTTGATAATTTTAGTTGGTCATATTCATGGGAGGAGATAATGTTGATGATATATCCTCCATAAATCATAACCCTTTTGATTTAGTTTTGGTTGATGTGCATGGTAATGAAGAGGGAGGATCTAGATCCTAGGGATGAATGGAGGGTATTTCCAAATTTTTAAAGGTAACAAGGGTGGAGAGCTAAAGAGCTCAGGCAAAGGCTGCTAAAGGTTATGGATATTTTGGTTGAACCTTTATGGTCTATAAAGCCTCTATCATAACCTAGTAGTGATGGGCTAAGGTATTGATTAGTTCATATAAACTCATCTTCACTAGTGTTTGCTGAAGTTACTTTCGAACTACTCTTTAGATTGACTTGGAAGGGTTGGATTGGGAGGCACCCAAGATGGACACCTTAGGCTTGGGTGAAGGTTAATATTTTTGGGTTTAGTTTGGTGATTGGGTAGTGGAGGAATGGTATATCCATAGAATTGAAACCTTTGCCTTCACTTTATATTTTTTTGTGATTTTGATCATGTGACCATATGGATGGTATAAATTTGGGAAGGAATTGGGTTAGAGGACTACTTTAGTTCCACCTCACTCTTAGATGAGAGTGTGGGAGTAGGTAAGTTTTGGGTGGTGTCTTGTGGTTTTTGGAGTGGTAGTGGGCTCATGAGAGGCTCTTCTAAAAATAAGTCATCCTCATCACCTAGTTGGTGGACTAAGACTTAGAGAGATTTACAGTTCTCCATATCGTGCCTAAGTGTTCTTCGGTATGATAAAATCAAATTATCATTAAGCCAATATGGATTAGGACTATGGGTTTTAAATTGCTTTATAGGATGAAAATTCAAGCAATAAGCTTGAAATAATCTTTACAAGATGGTTGAGTAAGACTCAATCAAAGGTGGCAAGGGTGTTGGGGTTTTAGCTTTGACTTTTGGGTTGGAATCCTTCTTAAGAGTAGGCTTCATGATGGGAGTTTTGGGTGGTGGAATATTCTTGTCAAGTGTCATTGGGTAGATGGTTTGGAAGTTAATGGCTTAGAGGTAGACAAAAAGAAGTAGAAGGTTTGGTAGTGGATGGTTTGGAGATAGAAAGTTTAGAAGTGGATGGTTGGGATGGAGATGGTTTGGTTATGAATGGTTTTGTGAACATGGGTGAAGGTGTAGCTAAGATTGGTGGTTGGGTTTGGGATTTATTTGGAAGGTTTGACTTCTTAACCAAGATATAGGGGTGAGGTCTTATGATAGAAGAAGGATGCAGTCCTAAAATGGAAGGTAATGTAGAAATGGGTGGTAAGGTTTTAGTTTTTAGGATTCGAGGTGGCTCCACTTTCTTGGTTGGATTAACTTGGGGTTTATTTGGTGGGATAGATGGTGTTAAATCCAAATTTAATGGAGGGGGAGTAAATATCTGAGTAGGGATAATTCTTAGGTTTTTAATGGGATCTATTGGGATGGTAGAAGGTGCTTGGGTCACTTTGGGTGGTCTTCATTTGGTTAGTTTAACTATGGTTTGAGAGATAAAGGTTTCTAATGGTTTGGTTGGAATGATTGTGGGTTCACTAGTGGAAATGAAAGGTTGGGTTAAAAATGGTATGGTTGAGGGTTTTTGTTTGGTTGAATAGGGGAGCCCAAGATGATGCCAAAATGTGGTATGATCCTTATTGGGTTGGGATAGGTACTCCAAGTTTTAAACCAATCTAGAGAAGGGCTTATAGATGGATTTGGTTCCTTAGGTATTAGTCTCAAAGGACAAACCCATGGGTTGAGAGAGGGAAGTAGTTACCTTATCCTTTTCCTTAATTAAAGGCTCCAAGGTTTTAGATGACAAGTCTTCCATAAGAGGAGTACGTAAAGTGACCTCTTCCTTATAAATGCTTTCCAAAGGAAGAATGGATTACTTTATGATGGAAGATAAATGTGTGGTGGTAATGGTTTCCTCCTTCAATATGTCTTCCAAAGGAGAGGTTGGTAGATCCATTGCCTCAATAAGTGGAGAAAGGGGAATAGTTACTTCTTTTATTTTGGTTCCTAATGTAATAGAAGGTGACTCCACTAACTCAATAAGTGGAGGGGAAGAAGAAGTGGTTTGGGAAATGGTTTCCTCAACAATGAGCTCACTAAGGACCACATTTATTATATGGACCTCATGGTTGTGAGAGGATTATGCTTTATTATTTTCATTGTTCATGGAAGGGGCAAGGTTGGGAAAAGGTTGTCTAAATATGTCAAGTGACTGATTTGGGGGTGCATTGGGATTATCTAACACAAGTTCCCCCTTGTCAATAAACCCTTAGATAATGCTTTATAAGGTATTTCATCTACTCACATCATATCCAATGACATGATGGAAGGCACACAATTCACTATCTTTTTACCAACCGGGTATAGGATGAGAAGAATCAAATTGTTGTGGGGGTTTGATTAGAGGAAGTTGTATGGTATTTGATTTCAATAACTTTTCCAAAATGGAATCATATGACTTCGCTAGTGGATTATATTAATTTTGGTTATTATGGTTTTGGTTTTGTGTATTTTGGTTAGAAGAATTATAAGAGTTGGGTTGGTTAACAACTAGAGGAGGGGTGTTTTTAAGGACAACTACATTCATGGTTCCCTTGTTTTTAGTGTTGGTATTGGAGTGGTTGGTGGTTTTGGAAAAAGAATTTTCATTTTAATTGAAACTAGAATTCTTATTTCTCAATTTTATCTTCCCCTCATCAATGGATCTAATCTCTAATTTCCATGCCATGGTGAAAGCCTCATCAAATTTCTTGAAAGTCTAAACCTATAGAGTTAAAGAAATATGTTTGGCACAAGCCCAAGAGAAAATCTTAGTTAGTTTATCAAACCTATAGAATGGGCCATGAAATCAGAAGTTGACTCACCCTTAAATTGCCAAAAGGAGTAAAGGTCAGTGATGGAAACTTTTTTAGATATATTTATGGAAAAATGATCTAAGAAGGTTTGAGATAATTGGGAAATATAAAAGAGGGAGTTTGTGGTAATAGCACTATACCAATCTAATTCTAGACATGGGAAAGGTGAAAATAAGGAGAGCATAATCATAAGCAATCAAATATCAATAGCGTCTAAATGATCTAAGATATTTTTGAGGATCTTCCTTGCTCTAAAATTTTGAAAATTTTAGAATTCCCATTGAAGAGGATAAGGTTGGATTGGGATAGATGGATGAATTGGTTTGTTTTAAATTTTATCATATGATAAGAAGTTATGGGCACCACAAATAGATGACTCCAAATTGGTCATCTTTTCCATTAACATCTTAACTAAATCGATTTGTGATTGTGCACACTCATAGTTATAGGGTAAATTATATTGGGTTTGGGTAGGTGAAACATACAGATAGCTAGTGGAAGGTTGGGATGTTTCCACATATTGGTATGTGTACATATGTGTTTAATAGGATTACATGTATGGTTAAGTGTATATAGGAGGTTGAGTAAAAGGTGGATCCATATACCCATGTGGGTTAGGAAAATATCTTGGGTTGGATGCAATTGCTACTTGTTGAGGAATTGAAATGGGTTGGGTTGGAGGTATGGTTGGGTTGATAGGTTGAAGATAGATGGTAACCTTGGGACTAATGGGTGGAAGGGTAGAAGGTATGGAAACCACCAAGGTTTAGAATGGAGCAGAGGTTGGTGGGTTGGAGATAACAAGATGAGGGGTTGCAATACTAGTAGATGGTACTCTAATGGTAAGTGAGGTATATGTGACCAAAGGTTGGGTTGCTCCTATACTATAAGAGTTATTGGTTGGGGTGAAAGGTGTTTTGGTGTTGGTTAGTTGGATGTGTTGGTTTTGGATGGTGGTATTGGTGAGATTGTTGGTAGAACAAGATACTTGGGTAACTAGGGGTTAAGTGGAAATGGTGGAGATAGAGGTACTACTCATAATATGGGATGGAATAGCATAGGTTGGATCAATATATGGAACTAAAGTGGGGGTATGGTGATATATGGTGTTAAGGTAGTGTTGGAGAGCTATGGGGTTGTTATCTAAAAGGGTGGTGAAATATGTATCACCTTGTGCAACCATCTGAGGGATATTAGGACTTATAGAAGGATGGGAAGAAACCTCTATATTTGAAATGTA
The DNA here is from genome assembly GCA_037957365.1 of Torreya grandis. NCBI lineage: Eukaryota > Viridiplantae > Streptophyta > Pinopsida > Cupressales > Taxaceae > Torreya > Torreya grandis. The sequence continues at coordinate 1,156,110 of JARHVA010003890.1, read as the reverse complement.
CTCCATAGATGAAGAAAAAGAGGTAGATGGGTGGTTGGGAGGTGGATCTTGATTTACTTGGTTTCTTAGTTTTTATCTAGTGAGAACCATGCAAAGAAGGGGGAAAGGAAGATAAGAGAGATCTCACAAATCAAAAGAGAAGAAATCAAAATAAAAATATCTCTAGGAAAATAATGCATACACTAAAGTGCATCAAAATCTTAAGGTACCTTTTAGCTCTCTTTAGGCTTATGTCTCAATTTTAAAGGAGTTATGAAGACCAACTTGAGATTATAGAGTGGGTACTAGAAGAAGATGTCTAAGGATGGTTTCAGGTAGTTAAAGGCTCTCAATATTTGTACTATAACTTGGTATGTGGATTGATATTAGATCCTACCCCCTCACTTCACACACTACAATGATAAAGGTGTCATGTGCTTAGATAGAATATATGAAGTTGATAGAGATTATAATCAGCCAACATACTAATTTGGTTCTCCCCTTGGTGGTGAAATCCAAGTAGGATATCCAAAGAAAGGCGACTCCTAGGTGATGAAATCCTAGTTGGGCCTTATGTCAATATTTTTATGTTTTATTAAATGTATGGTTTTTTATTATGTGTGTGATAAGAAGTGAGGCTACGATTAACTTAATTAAATTTAGCTACGTGAGTTAATCAACACAAGCAAACTATGGATGCAAAGTTAATTTTAATATAAAAGATTATTTTGGTGTCTTTTCAAATGAATACAAAATAACTAAGATGCACCTAGATGAAATATGATGATGCAAAGTGTAGGCCTAGAATGAGTGCTTTTGATTTTTAGAAATGAAGGCAAAAATGACAATGTTTACCTTTATTCTCTAAGAAATCAAAAGAAACTAGAACTTTCATTTTGGAGAGGAATAAAGGAAATAAGGAATGTTTAATTTTTAAAAAATAATGCAATGAATGAATATTATATAATGAAACTAAATGTCCTATAACTATGAATCTAAGAAAAAGCTCAAGGGTCCCACCAAACATGTCATAAGGTTTCAATAAATTTTTTCTTTATTTTATTTGGAAATAAAGTTTTTAAAATTAAAAGATGGGTAAGGCTAGTATAACCTGGCATGTTGTGCATGCATGAATCTAGATGATTTTGGATATTCCTCTTTGTTTGGGGAGGATGACCTATAGAAAAGAAAACACTAGAAGAGAATGGTTGATTAGTGATAGTAGGGTGGATTTCCTAGCATGGACTAAATCTAAGAAGCATAGGCTTCCTTGAAGGCTGTCAATCCACATTTTTAAAATACTTAAGTTTTGATAAACTAAACAAAAATGCTTGCATGAAATAATAGAAGGTAAAAAAATTAAATACAAGGAATTCTTGAAAAGAAATAAGTGATTTTGATTAAAAATATAAATAAATGATTGAATATTAATGCTAAATTACTCAAACTTTATTCAAAATATAATTTGAAGTTCTGTGATAAAATAGAAACTCAAAAAGTGGAATTTGGGTACGGGCAAATAGACCAAATCAGCTTGTTATTGTGAAAATGGATACATAGTGACCATCGATGATTGGGTATGATCATTGGTAGTTATGTGACCATCAGTGGTTATTGACTATTGGCAATTAGAAAATTCCATCAACGGTTAGGTAAGATCATCAATGATTATTATTGTATTTGGTTTAGGAAGAGAAGTTTATTGAGGAGAGTTACAAAGAGGTTTTGGGAGAGGTTTTTTGGTTGAATATTGGTTGCAAGATAGAAAGTAATGATCAAAGGTATCTGGATTGATATTTGGGTACTTGGGAGATTAAAATAGGTTATGGGTGGTTTTGGGTTGGAGGTGAAATGTCTGGATTTGAAAAAATCCAACATAGGAAAATGGGATGAAAGGGAAATAAAGGGGAATGACACAAACAATGAAATAGATAAAGTTAATTACTAAAATCTTCATAAAAAATATATACTTAGTTTTGAGGTGTTGTTGGGATAAGGAATGTTGGTGTTGGCTGAAATCTTGTTGTGGATCTTGGAGAAAAAAAAGTAGAGTAACAATACCTTGGCTCAAGATAATTAGTTGCAAAAACACCCTAAGCCTCTGACATACTTCCTAGTTCATTAGAAGCATTTGGATTCACTTGAGAGCTATAATGTCATGTCCCTAAATGATGATTTTAACCTTTTCTTCATCTCTTAATATAGAGGAAAGGGAGGTTGAAATTAAGATTTTAACAAATTATTTATCAAATAGTCTGACTAATAGTCCAATCATGTGTTGATCATGTGAATAGTAGACTAAAATTATATAACTGGTAATCATGAGTGAGTTTCAATTAAGTTGTAGTTGAGGAAGAGTTTTTGGTTATGTTAAGTAACCGTAGGTGGTCCAAGTCAACCATCGATGGTCAAGGGTCAACCACCAATGGTCAAGAAGACATAATCAAAATGGCTATAATTAGACATTTTCACTTATATTTGGTGTTTTAAAAGGTTGTAAAATGGTCTAAGGGGTGTTTTAAGGGTTAATGCGACATCTAAAACCATTGTGTATGGTTTTTTAGTGTTTACACAAAGCTTATCACCACAACAAGAAACCCAAGCTGAGGTACCACCACAATAATATGCTTTTTAATATCTAGTTTAAAGTGATGTTACACTTATAAATTATCAAAAATATGAGTATTATGGAGTGAATCAGTTGCAACGTTAGAACCAAGCTTCTTCTTTATGTGTGATAGCCAATACTAGGTCCAAGAAAAGGGTTGTATAAGTTGATCCAATAGCTAAAAAGTGTCCCACATCATCTCATATAGCATTACAATAGGTTTATGGTCCTAATTCACCTTTAAATTTGCAAAAAATTCAAAAAAAGTAGAATTTAAAAAGTCAATAATGACCCAAAATCCATTCCTAATTAGCACAAGTGCAATAAGGTACTTCTACTACTAAGGTACAGAAAAAGGTTGGTAATTCCCCATTCAATACTATTTAGCATATTAATAAAATAAATGTGAATATACCCATGTATGACCTTTGTCCATCCTCGGACAAAAGGACCTATTACAAGTAGCTTTGTCTAACCTTAGCCTTTCAAAAGGGTCATCACAAGAGTGACCAAAAGCAACACTCACAAATACACCTCAGCCAAAGGAATTTCAATTGAATAAAGGCATGAAACCTCCACCATTCTATGTTTCTTTGATCATGGGTACTCATTTAACCCATTATTTCATGATAGATTTAGGGGCTAATAGCTCAGTGATGTTAAAGTAAATAGTATATAGGTTGGGTTTAGAATAAGAGCCACTCTCTAAGGGATTGGTATAGTTGGATGGAACATTTTTTAAAACTCTTGTTGTCATAAAGGGTTTGGACTTCACTTTAAATGCTTGTCCTAACTTTTCCATTCCATAAGTTTTTTTCATTAATGATCTCCCTCCATACTTCACTTTATGCCTTTATAAGTACTTTACTATCAAGATTGAAGGATATATATTATCTGATTGGTCTCATATGATCCTTAGAACCAAGTATGGCACCAAGGTTACCATTAGGTCTAAGCTAATTTCTAGTAACCATATTCAACCATATGTGCCAAATTCCATAAATTTCAATTGTATAATCTTTGACCAAGAAGAACATCATGTTGAACAATAACCAAGTACACACCTTAAAGGCACACTTAATTTACTACTTGATGAATGGGGGGATGATTATCATGATTTTTATCCTTATATACTCATTTAAGAGGTTAGATTAGGTACTTATTACTTGCATGAAGAAATTTTTTCATTCCAAATCTTGTGAAGACTAATGATCATGATGATGGAGTATGATAGATGCACTTTCAAAAATATAAGTATACATGGAGTAGGAGCAAGTGTCATATTAGTATCTCATTTTAAGTATAAATATTATTCTACTCAAAAAATTTAGTTCAGCTACACCAATAATTCAGCTAAGCATGAAGCTCTCATCCATGGTCTTCATTTGGATAGGAAGAGAGGAATTAAACATCTCCAAGTCTTTAAAGGTAGTGAGTTGTTTCTAAACTAGGTAAGAGGGGAAAATGTGAACAACATTAGTTGCTTAAGTCCTATAAACATAGATTTTGAGACCTTATAGAGAAATTTGAAGCGTTTAATGTGTAAGTAGTCTTAAGAGAATTAAATAAGCAAGTTGATAGGCTAGTTGCTATTGGTGCTTAGTTTCACATTCTATATGACAAAAAAATTGACAAAGTATCACATCATATCAAGGTGGTTTTAAGGCCTGTTTTACTTTCCAATAACATCAATTAGTATGTGTTTGATAGTGATTAGTATATTATCCTTTTATTTTAATAATAAGATGATTTTTTTTCAAGAAATTGAGATGAATTATAGTAGTAATATGATAGCTAGGTCATTTAGTTGAAGTCAAATAGACTTCCAAAGGGGCTGATCACACTTAAAAACTTCTTTATTACTAATGATCAGGTTAGGGGAGAGAAAGTAAACATGAATATCAAGAAAGAACACTATGAAATATTTTTCATCTTGAAGGATAAGATTCTCTATCTTGGTAAGGTATGTAATGAAGAGGAAAACATGCATTTGTTAAACTCTACCAAGATTTTAAGGACGTATTTTCATGGGAGTATAGTTATCTCAAAGGGTTAAACCCTAGTTTAGTGTAATACACTATAGAGTTAAATTTTGATGCCAATCTAGTTAGGTATAAATAGAGGCCTATAAACCCCAAGATAGATCCTCTCATGAGGAAAGAGTTGACCAAGTTGATAGATGATAGGATCATATTTTTAATTAAGAATTCATATTGGGTTACAAACTTAGTCCATAATAGAAAAAATAATGGAGAGATAAGATTGTTTGTTGATTTCCTAAACCAAGCCTCATTAAATGATCACTACACATTGCCCTTGATGGAGTAGATCTTGTAAATGGTGTAAAGTGGTGAACACTTTTCCCTATTGGATGGTTATTATGGATACAATCATATTTTTGTGAATGAGGAGGATGAGTTCAAGATAAACTTCACCACAAAATGGGGAACTTATGTTTACAGTAAAATGCCCTTTGGTTTATCTAATGCAAGGGAAACTTTTCAAAGAGTTGTGGATATAGCATTTTAGGGACTAATCAATGATATTGTCCTTGTCTATCTTGATGATATTATAGTATTTTTTAAACATGTTGATGATCATTTTTCTCATCTTAAGTAAGTCTTTAAGAGGTCTAGGCAGTTTGGGGTCTCACTCAACCCCAAGAAGTGTATTTTTTAATCCACGAAGGAAAGCTTATGGGCCATAGTAGGATGGTCATTTGATTGATCCTAAAAATTAATTGTCATTCTATAATTATCCTTGCCTAGTAATAAGAAGGGGATACAATTCTTATTAGGAAAGATCAATTTTTTAGGAGTTTTATTCTTGATTTTGTCAAACTTGTAAAGCCTCTAACTACTACGTTAAATAAAAATAGATCTTCCATTAGTCTAAGGAAGGGAAATATAGCTTCAAATCAATTAAAAATTTTATATCATAGGCTCCTATACTTATAAATCCAATTTTAACCAAGTAATTTACTCTCTATGCCTTTGGAGATATAGACACTATCTCAGCTATGCTAGTACAAAAAAAATATGAGGACACATAACAACTAATATATTTATTTAGGAAAGGCTTAGAAGGTTATTTTTGTAATAATAATCAGTAAGAGGGTGTGAATTAGTGTTTTAAAACTTTCATTCAATTATCCTTTAACATTCCTTTAATAATGAAATCAATGTAGTGAAATAGAAATGCACAAAGAATCATTCACATGAGCATAATACAAAAAAACACAAATATGAGTGGGAAATCCTCAATGGGAAGAAAACCCACCATGATCTATGAAAATTGAATATAGTCCTATAAAAAAATATCAAATTATATTGATCATCAACTCAACTTGGAGCACCAACCACAATGAAGTCAAGTACCCACTTGACTAGGCTTTAACAAACACTTACTTGCAAGGAAGCACCAACTCTCTACGTGACTCAGCACCAACTTAGATGCCTCATATATTTTAATCACCACACCTTTGTTCTATTTTTATGGCCTCATTTCAAGACCTCCTACTCTACCAATAAATATTTTATTCACTTATGTTGCTTATTTTCAAATAGGCCTAAACTACCTTGTATATATATTGGTCTCATGGTCACACACCACTTGGTCAGCCACACAAATTTAAAATCTTATTTAAACCATAAAAAATGTCTTATAACATCTTAATAACATGATTCAAATGAAATTTGAACCCCTTTTGGTCTGTAACAACTCAATTAGGCCTTACTCCTCTTTTAAGCCTCATAAACCTCCTATTAAACTTTTTGGGCCCATATGGCTTTATCCAAAAACTAAAAACCATTAAAAAATTAATCAGTGAACTATTATAATTTTTTTAATTATTTATTATACCTATATCCTTTTCTCATACCATGAAAGCTCTTTTAGGATAAACTGCCCTATTAGGCACGTATACCTTAAAAGTCTATCTTGCAAAAATGAAGCTTAAACACCCTTAATATATTGAAATATAAAAAATTAAACATATATATATATATATTATCAAAGACATTTTGGTCATAACCAAATTATTTTAACACTTTCACTTAGGACATAAAGGCTCAAGAACATCTCTGCAACTCACTCACTCAGAACTGCCAATTTACTTCAAAAACTAGTCATAGTGACTTAGACCTCCAACACCTGTGTAGACAATTTTAATGACTCATTATTCATGTAAATGGTGATATTATATCTCCATAAAATATTAAAATCTAAATTTCATATGGTTTAATGTAAAATATTAATCATGTAAACCAATTTTTTGACCTTATATCACACAGTCTTATCTGAACCAAATAGGTCATTTTCTGAGCAAACTTTTCACCATATTCACTAACCTAAAATAATTATTCAAAGAATTAAAATGACTTAAAATTCATAAATAAACTCTTCATTCACTTTTTTCGTCAATCTGACATGCTCAAACTCTCAAATTCATCTTCAGATCTCTACTTGGGTTTTGCACTATTTACACTATTAGGTATGTCTATAACTGGCTAACTTGGATGACCAAGTTATAAAATTTTAAGGATAAAACATATCCATAAATCATCATGGACATGAAAAATGAGTATCTATCTTCTTTTCCCATCTGGTTTTTTACCAATTCAACTTTTGATATCTATAATAATTTCTTGACAAATAAGCCTGTATATATGCATTTTCTCTCTCATCTAACTAATCACCACCACCTAAAGTACCTAGGATATTTTAATACATGATACAAATTTTATCTAGACATGTGAATCCATCCTAAGCTTATTTAAACAATATCTTTCACATCGGGTCCTTATTAGGGTTTTATGGAGGGTTAACATAGGTTTTAGTGTTAATGATTATTCATAAAGGGCTTCTCCTTAAATCCAAAACTAATGCTTGGAGATATTATCTAGGAACATTTTACATCTCTCATTAATATCTCAAGTTTCCATGCAAATTTTACACATGCTAACTAATGTCTGAAAGTGTTTCTTGGGTCTTGAGACCTCATTTTGTGAACTTGAGAAGGCCTAAAACATTGATTCATGTAATTTACTTAAAACCATGACCTAAAACTTTGTAAACATTCCTATACAAACCTATCTCACCTCTTTATATGATCATATATGCATACCTACCTTGAAATCTAATCTTTATACCTCATTAGGTCAGGCAGGGTCTGAGAGAGGTTTAGGTGTACGCTTAATATGAATGTCTTACCCCTATAAGATCACCCTAAAACTCTCATTAATGATTAAATTCCTAAAATAAATTATAAAATATTAACATAAAACCTTAAAATTCATGTGTTCATTCATTTTTAATGCACATACCTATTCATGTCATGACTAGGCTTCCTACGCACTTTATCATTAATGACTTGTACCTTCATGTAGCCATAAGACATTAGTTGCCTTTAAATTATCTATGTATATTTCTAAAATGAAAAAATTCTCTCATGAAAACACTATCCTATGTATCTTATCACATCACACATTACCAAACTAGGCTTAGTCACCTTTGACATAAACCTTCTCAATATGCACCTTTGATATCAATGACAATACTCAATAATTTTCCCCTTTATCATTGATGGCAACCAATCTCAAAAACTTATCTCAATAGGATATTTCTTCCCCATTATAAACTTTATCCCCCTTTAACATTAGTGACATAGAGATATCTTCAATTTCTTGGATCATACCACTTGAAACCAAAATACTAAAAAAATGATTATGAGTTTATGAGGCACCATACAAACATGTTCCCCCTATCTCCATGCATAGATTATTGACACTAATCACCTACTATTAGAGCTAATGAACCACTTAATTATCTCCCCCTAAGCACTTGACTTCCTTAATGACTACTAGGATTAGGAATTATACCCAATTTCTATCTTAGATGGTCAAATGTTGCCTTTAGAAGTGGCTTGGTTAAAATATCTGTAATCTGATCCTTTGTAGAAATATATTCAAGTTTAACACTTTTTTCATTCACCTATTCTCTTATGAAATTATATCTAATGGGAACGTGCTTAGTCCTTGAATGCATGACAAGATTCTTTAAGACACTAATGGCACTTGTATTATCACAATAGGATAGGGCTAAGACTATAATACTCAACTTTGTAGTCCTTTAAGGTTTATCTCATCTATAGGAATTGAGTACAAAATGAAGATTCTAAAATTTATTTATCCTCACAAGTATATAATGCCACTAATGGTTTCTTCTTGTGTATCCATGAAACTAATCACTCACCTAAGAATAAAGCTCCTCCACTAGTACTCTTCTTATCATCTAAACTCCTTGCCTAGTTTGCATCTACATAGGCTTTCAAGTCAAACTCCTTGTTCCTTAGGTACCACAACCCAAAATTCATAGTCCCCTTGAGATATCTAAGTATCCTTTTGAATACTTTTATATGATTTTACTTTGGATCTACTTGAAATATTCCAATAAGACCTATTTCTTGTATGATGTTAGGTCTAAAGGTATTATTGTATAGAAAACTTCTAATCATTGACCTATATGATGTCTGATTAAACTTCGGAGACTTATCTTACTTTCTTATCTTACACCATATGATCATAGGTTTTCTAAAAACCTTATAAACTTCCATCTCAAATTTCTTCAACATCTCTCTTATGCACTCAGCTTGTGAAATAAATATATATTTTTTAGATTGAATGATTTATAACTTGAGAAAGAATGATAGTTATCCCAACATGGACATCTCAAACTCATTCTTCATCACATCTTAAAAAGCCTTATTCATACCCATTGTTTCCACCAAAGATGATGTCATCCACATAGACAGATACTATCAAATGATGGTAATCTTATATCTTTATGTACATATTGCTATCTATAACTCCTCTTTTAAATTCTTGGTCTAATAGATACTAGTCCATTCTAGCATACCAAGCTCTATGAGATTTATTTAGACCATAAAGAGCCTTTTTAAATCTAAAAACATAGTCCTTATTACTTGATAATGAAAAACCCTCAAGTTTCTCTATGTACACCTCCTCTTCCAAGTTCCCATTTAGAAAAGTATATTTGACATCCATCTAGTACACCTTGAACCCTTTGAATCCTTCATATGCTAGAAAAAAATTGATAACCTCTAATCTTGATATTAGATCAAAGGTATCCTAAAAATCTATCCCTTAAAATTTTCCATACCCCTTGTATACCAATATATCCTTATTCCTAGTGACTTATCCATCTTGATTCAACTTATTCCTAAACACCCATTTTTTGCCAATAATATTCTTGTGTTTTAGCCTAGGAACTAGTTCCCAAGTCTCATTATTTTCTATTTATTCTAAATCCTCATTAATATCACCTATCCAAAACTTGTCTTTTCTTGCTTCTATAAGATTCTTAGGTTCAATATTAGACAATAAAGCAACATTCTCTTGACTTAGGTTACTTACCAGCCTTCTTATTGTTTGCATACCTGCATCCTTATTGCTAATGATTTGTGATTTAGGATGATCTATTTGAATCTATCTTGAGGGTAATTTTGAGTCTTGTCTTTACTAAACTTCTTCTTCTTCATCAATCTCTATTGTTTCTTTGTCATTCTTGAAATCTAGATTCTCTGATGTATCCTTTGATTATTAGTGTGACTTTTTAGAACTTGTGTCATCAACCTTCACATTGGTGATTTCCACTATCTTATGAAACATCTTATTATATAATTTATAGGTTGATATATTTTATGATTATCCCAATAATATACATTCATCATACTTATAATCAAAATTACCTAAGTCTTCCTCATCTCTTTTGATGAAGCATTTGCTTTTAAAAAAATTAAAGTGTTCCACATTAGCAGATCTAACTTTACATAATTCATAAGGGGTATTGTTACCATTAGTCCTTATCTATCCTTTTATTAATAATATAGACTATACTACTCATTACCTCTCTCTAGTATTCATCAACTAGCCTTGACTCATTTAGGATAGTTCCTACCATCGATTGAATGGTCTTATTCTTTCTTTCCACTACCCCATTCTACTAAGGTGTTATAGTTATTGAGAACTCTATCCTTATCATATGGACCTCATAAAACTCATAAAAATAACTAGACCAAAACTCTCCTCCCCTATTATATCTCAATAATTTGATCTTTCCATTCTTCTGATTCTCAACAAGAGCCTTGAATGCCTTGATCTTCTAACCTTTCTTTCCATAATGCTACTCAAGTCATTATTGTGTAGTCATTTATAAGTAACTTAAAATAGCTATATCCTTGAATACTTTGGATCCTTGTAGGCCCACAAATATTAATGTATAATAACTCTAAATGTCTTGTAGTAGATTACTCATAGATTTAAACCTTAGTTATTTTGATTACCATGTTGACATGCCTTGCAAAGTGTGTTTGTAGGTTTGATTATTTTAGGCATGTTATTCGCAAACTTATTAGAGATTATCTTGACTTGATTGTAGAATTTTAGGCGGCCCAACCTTTTGTGTCATATCCAACATTCATCCATATTTCTCATAAATCATGTCTCTTTATTGATCTCATTCAAGACATACATATTGTTCTCAATCCTCTTAGCATTGGAAATTAGTGTTCCTAATTTAGATATCCTTATATCACACCCTCTACCATGAAAGGTTAGTGTGTGTCTTTGGTTACACATTTGAATTACACTAAGAAATTTATGTTTCAAACCTTCCATATATAAAACATTCTTTGTCTTGGTCTTCCCATTGTCCAAATTCAATATACCCTTACCATTTATATTGGCTATTACATTATCTCCAAATCTCATTATTCTTATAGCATTATTCTTAAATGAGATGAACTTGATCTTATATCCTATCATGTGGATTTATCAACCACTATCTATATACCATTTCATGGCTTCATCTTGAATATGAAAGGTAGTCTGAGTTAGGATAGATTCTTCTCTTTTAGTCTTTTGATCCTCCTTCACATTGTTCATAGGTTATAACTTCTTGATCTAGTTCTCATTGGTATGACCATATAACCTTTAGTATTAATTGATCTTCCTCATATGACTTATATTAAAATAACTTATAATATATCCTCTCTAGTCACAATTATAGCATAGAATTTTTCTTTTACTATAGATAATATTATTCATCCTATTCCTCCATGTGGAATTGATTCTAGCATGATAGCTAAAATCCACAGCCCTATGTCCATATTTATTTCATGATAAATAGTAACCATTAAATGAATTCACATACCTTATCTATCTGATGTTGATTTATACACATTTACCTTTATTGCTTCTTGTAGGAGTCACAATATTCTTAACTTATTGATTATCAATTTGAGAGTTTTTGCATAGGTCTTTGAGCTCTAACTCTCCTTATTTTCCTTTTCCTCTTATTTGAGTCCAAGACCTATATTTTTATGTGGAGACCTCTGATTATTCAAGATAACACCAAGTACTTCAATGCTCTTTTTTTAAAAATTTACGTGTCTTCAACTTATTTTTTGTATGGCCTAATTCTACCTTTAAGGACTCCATCTCTATTCCAAACTTGATGCATTGTTCCTCCTTGGTCTTAAGACTTGTAGTGATAATCTTAATTTGAGTTTATAACTATTTGATGATCTCCTCATATTCATTGGTTTTTTTACTTAGTATCTCTTAAAATATATTGATTTATTCCTCAAAACTCTTAACTAATGATCTCAGTTTATGGTTATTCATTCTTTGAAACTTCAAATACTCTAGATAACTCATTTATTCTAACCCAAATTTCACTTTATCCTATTCTTCATTTGATTATTCATCACCCATAATACTTTTCCCTTTTGAAAAACCCTCATTGTTTGTTTTTATATCCATGAATAAGGTTTCATTACTATCATGATCATTACTATCATCATCACTATTAGATGTATTTGTGTCATTTACATTAGATGAGATATTGTCTTCTTTGATATAGAAACTTTTCTTGTTCTTGAATTACCCTTTCATGCCTTTATACTTCATGAAACCATTTTTTCTCTTGTTAGCCTTATAGACCTTATTATCATCACCATGATGTTCATCATGTTCTCCATCATGATCATTCTTCTCTTTGTTAGGACATTTAGATGCAAAGTGACCAATATTACCATAGTTAAAGCATTTGAATGGTAACTTGCCCTTATACTTACCTGATCTTTTTCTTAGTTTTCTAACAAACATGCTTCTAACTTTTCATCATCAATGTCTGTGTCAACATCATCCTTGGCCATTTTACCTTGTGATTTTTTCTTAGTTTTGAATGCAACTTCCTTCTTAAAAGGTCTTTCATCACTTTTTCTTATTTCATAGGTAGTAAAGATGCCATGAAGCTCATCCATATACAGTATGTTAACATCTTTGATATCCTCCACAATAGACACCTTTGAACCAAATTTATATGTGAGGGTTATCAATACCTTTTATACTACTTTTGATTCTTCAAACTTATCTCCTAGACCTCTTATGACATTTACCACTTCATATACTCTTAAAAGATAAGTGGCTCAAGACTAGGCTTCCTATGAAATTTATCATTAATGACATGTACCTTCATGAAAACATAAGACATTAGTTGACTTCAAATTATCTCTTTTTCTTTCTCACATTAAATAATTCTCTCATGATAACACTCTCATATGTATCATGTCACATCACACATTACTAGACTAGGCTTAGTTATCTTTGACATATACCTTCTCAAGATGCACCTTTGACATTAATGAAAATACTCAATATTTATGAGGTAAAGTATTCCTTTATAAATAATCAAGTACTTGTTTTTATAATGAGTTGAAAAAAATTTAGACATTTGTTGTCTAAAACTAAGGTACATTTACTTATCTCTCACCCAAGTGTCAAAGAGTTCTTCAGTAAAGATTTGAATTAGAAAAGGGTAGGGTAGATTACAAAGGTGATGGAGTATGATGTGGAAATCAAGGTCACAAAGATGCTAAGAAGTAAAGGATTTTATGAATAGTTATCATGTAATTTCAAAAATGATAAGGATAATGTTTTAATACTTTGAGATGGCCAACACTTGGTTTTGCCTTCATTTCCTACTAGTTGGACCCAAGATATAGTCAACTTCCTTCAAAATATAAAATGCCCTTAAGGATTGAGAAAGGCCAAAATAAGGTATTTTAGATTATATTATATTATTTATGTTCTTATATATAGTGTCTTTTTTTAGGAAGGCTGTCAATGGTGTTTTGTTGAGATGTGTTGAAATAAACTAGATTTAAAATATTTTAGAGGAATTTCATGATGGATCATTTGGTGGACACTTTGCTCCAAGGACTATAGACATGAAGATAAGGAAGGTGGGATTTTATTGGCCTAATATTTTTAGAGATGTGTATGCATGGGTTAATAATGGTAAAAAATGTTCCTTCTTCACTAGTAAATTGAGATTATCACCTCTTCCCCTCTATCCCATCTAGGTAGAGCAACCATTCATGCAATGGGGTTTAGATTTTATAGGGATGATTAACCCACCTTCTAATACTAGACACAAATGGGTCTTAATGGCCACTAAATAATTTATGAGGTGGATAGATGTAGTGTATTTGAAAGAAGAAAATGAAACTAGTGTTTTAGACTTTTATGAAGGTATAGTAACTAGGTTTGGGGTACTTTCTACTATCATCTCTGATAATGAAATGAACTTTGTTGTCACCAAGATAACTAATTTTTTAGTTAGACATGAAATTAATTTGAGCACATCTTCTAACTATTATTCTCAAGGCAATGGTTTGGTAGAGTCTATGAAAATTAATTTGATCAGAATCATAAAGAGGACTATGGAGGAAAAATAGAGAACATGGCATACTAAGCTGAAGATGGCCTTATGGGATAATAGAACCACCCCTAAAAGGGTTAAAAGGGTTATTATTAATTTTAATTACATGCTTGTTTATGGTAGAGAGGAAAGGCCACATATATATCTTGAACTACCATCTCTAGAACTTATCAATTAGCTAGAAAAGATGTAATATGATGCCATGGAAGTTAGCTTTGTAGAGTTGATGAATTTATAATAAATAAAATACCAATCTATGTGTATAATGGAGCTTCATAAAGACCAAATGAAGAGCTATTTTGACAAAATAGTATCCCATAGAGTCTTCCTTGAGAGATAATTGGTGTTAAAATTGGATGAAGATAAAGCCAAACTTGGGAAGCACACCAAATTTGATGTTATTCAGTATGGCCCTTTACATCATAACTAGACGTAAATAATCCAATGACTTCTAATTATCTAAGGTAAATGGGAAAGAAATTTTAATCCCAATCAATGGGATTAATTTGAAACATTATTCTTAAAGGTTTTTAGAGTTATTTATATAGTATTCTAGCTAATTTTCTTTCCTCCAAGTGGTGTTGTGCATTAGTTTAGTTGTTTTCCTTTCCCTAAGTACTTTTTCATGTTTATTCATGTTCCTTTTTTACTCTATTTTATTAAAAATTGAATAATAATTCATTTATTCAATGTTGGGTTGATAAAGTTGAAATAGGGTTGTGTTCTCTGAATCAACAAGTTTATATGCTTTTATGAATCTATTCCCAATGGATTGTTTCAAAGGATATTGTATTCTTACTTAGCAAGCAAGTAGCCCACAGAGGTTACCAAGAATGTTGACCATTTTGGTCATCATGAAAGAAAAACATCCAAATCTAATTCGTGGCTCAAAAGGGAAGGCTTCTCAAATTCATGTTGAATTTCATAAAAATAAGCTAAATCATAAGTAATTAAATGGGGTTATCAGGTTTTCAAAAGTTGGTCTTCACATTTTTTTCAAGAAAAGTGTACCCTTACAAGAATGTGTGCTTGTTATCACTCTTGTTAATACTATACAAACTCTCTAATGTTTGAGTGACATTAAAATGGAGATAATTTATAGATTTATGGATTTTTATCTTTGGTACACTCACCCGCTTCTCTCTAAACTCTCTTAGATAGTGATTTCTTGACTAGGAAAAGGGTAGAAGAAGTAACGCTCAAGCTGAAAATAAATATGAAAACTAAAAATTTAGGGTGATGCACCAATAATAAGGTTAATTATCCATATTATTGACACACTTTTGAATATTTATAAATCACACACATTCACTTCATATTCATATAATTACTCTTGCATTAGTAATTCATACAAAGGTCTAATAAACACTCACACTATCTTGGAATGAATGAACAATGGTTGGATTCACTTCCAGATTAGGTAGAAATCAGACTTGTAAACTTGATATTACCTATAATATTTATTATTTTCTAAATAAATGTGAATAATTTATACATAAACATAGTAAAATCATTCACTCACTATGTTACATTAATGAATATTAAGCACACACTTCATGAACAATTAAAAATGGAGGAAAATTCAACTCTTTATTACTTAAAATGTGATGGAGTATAAATTTTGGTAGGATTTATATAATAAAAAATCATAATCTGATCATAATAATTCAAAAATTAATACATATAAAAATTAAAAACAAAGAGAGGAGACAAAGTAACTCCAAACTAGGAAATGGTCCTTGTCTAGTCATAGTTGACTCTTCCTTCAACTCCACCTTCAACTCAAACTTCCATTAAAAATTTAAATTTCTAATTCATACATAGTAAATTTATATTTTAAACCTTATTCCCTTGTATTATTTCATATTAGGAGAGATAAATAACTTTTAAACTTTCAAAGGTTCTTCAATCATGCTTTTGATTATCTTTAGTTAAGACCTTTTGAACAACTTGTAATAAACTCCTTTTGATATTCAATTACCCGCTTTTGATCTTGAATGCATATTTAATTTTATTACATCTTGGGTTTTTACTTGACTTATCATGACTTATAATTTGTATTTTGAATTGAGCTTATTGACTTGCATTTTACATGCATGTTTCTTCTTCTTATTTGCTTGACTTTTCTTAATTAGCCCAAATGGGGCATAATAGAGAGATAAGATATTTTTAATGCATGGATATTAATTATTAATCTTTATTTAATATTAAAAATCAACACTTAACCTTTTCTTGATCTCCACTTAGTAAAGAGAACATGTGTTTGACTAGGTAAGGTTATTGAGGGCACAATGCATCGACTTAGCTTGTGAATTGTCTTCTTCCTCAAGGGTGGCATAGAAGTGGGAGATTTTATATATTGATATTTTTTATAACTCCATGAAATATCCTTTATTAAATTTTATTATCTGATTTATAATCACAACTCTCCATACTAGTCCCTCTTGGGCATATCTATCTTATGTGGTTTTAACAAGCTTCTTAAATGCACCATGAAAACCTATAACTTGATGAATTTATATTTTATGGACATTTAATTAGTGAAAATATGATTTTAAAATAATTAATATTTTTTCACTTATCTTCAAATAAAATTTAAGCTCCAAATTCCACTTGTAACTTCTGAAGATATCATTATTGTGCTCTCTTGCATCAAGAAACCCTGATTTGGATTTGGGGGTATAAAATGAGTTATAGGCCTCATAAAAAACTCCCCATATTATAAATTTATATTTATAAATTTTTAAAACCTTTAAAATTTTTAAAATCTTGAAAAATCTTTACAAAACTCCCAAACAAAAAATCACAAAAAAGTGTTTGCTTGTTGCTTGTAGTGTGACCTGAAGATATTTTTCAATGAGTTGAGCCTATTTTGAATTGGTTTTAATTGAATTATAATTTATTAATACATTAAAATTAATTATAAATACTTTAAAATAATTTTTTTCTATTTTAAATATCTGAAACACTCATTTCTAACTCTATTTATGAGTTAAATAGTGAAAAAACCCTAATTTCATTCATGAACAGACCTATGTTTTACCATTTTCTATCTCATAAAATATAATGAGAATATAAAAAAACTTATAAAAATTAAATTCCATCAAAAAATTCTTCCATTTCAAATTTAAATATATTTAATTCAATAAAACTCAAAATATGCATTTTTTGTTGTTATTTAGCTTGCACAATTTCATTTCTAAAAGCATGTAAGTTTGATTTTTTCCATTTTATTGAGTTTTATTAAGCCTAAATACCTAATTATTTTTTAATTATGACCTTTAATAGCCCATATTATAATTAAAACCATTTTATATGCTCAAAAAATCACTTAAACCTCTCAAAAAATGACTTTTTTGATTGTCTCTCTTGCTTGCGTAAAACCTTGGTACATGTACCTTTGCCTTTATCCATTATTTTCATTGAATTTTTTATTTATAAAGGTTTAATAAGGTAATTTATGCCCAATAATATCTTACATCACTTTTTTTTCAATAAATAACTCAAAAATATAAACATATTGCCTAAAACTAAGCCATTGGGGTTTAAGAAGGGTTTTAGAGCATCTTTTATTCTTAAAAATTGTTCATAAAGTTAAGGCTATGTAACCTAAAACCAATGAATGGAATATTAATTTAATCTATTAACCTATCTTCCCATTATACCATTTTAACCAACTCTTCTTCTCCTTCATGAAATGAACGTATGAAAATTACCCTCACTAGCTTCCATAGCTAGTTAGAAGAATGGAAGAAGCCCCTTTCAAAATTTTTACCTATGAGTTGTTCTTGAGAATGGTTTTATATTTATTAATTTTATATAATTTTTTTTATAACATTATAATTCCTCACTCTATTAATTTATTCTACTTTTAAACCTACACATAAGCAACTTTGACCAATGGTGGTAAAATTTATCAATTGTAAGTCAGAGATTTCGTGCAAACAAACTAGTCAAAAATTTTGTTCTGAGTAAAAGTTATAAATACTTAAAAGTTTTTTCCTAAATATTTTAATATTTAGAATAATTATTCTAATAAAATTTATAATAAATGTTCCACAGAAGTCTTTGCAATAATTAGCTAAGTACTTTGGTTTTCAAGAAATTATTACAGAACTAGTCATAACTTTTATTCCAAACAAAACTTATGAACACCAGGATATGTCACACTTTATTCACAAAGAGGAAATATTTTTATGTTATTAGATCAATCCCAACTCTTCTTATTCCATGTGACAATTTTTTACAATTTTTAATGGTCTAGATCTATCTAAGAAGTCTTTTCGGACTTAGTCAATTTCTTGTTTTTACCCAAAGCCACATGTCACATTTATTCTCAAAAAGAATTATCCATTTCTCTTTAAATTACACCTAGTTCCATGCATCACTCTCATGATAGTTCCAAGCCTATTTAAAAGTATGTTAAAGACTTGGTTAATTTTCATGAAGTTACCTGGTGGATCTCCATGTCAACAAAGTAATGATCAAGTGGGTTAGAGGGATACTTCCACGTGTCATAATACTATAATTCATGTATCTCAAATTTTTTTGTTAAGTTAAAAAACACTCTAGGCTAGTAGATTAGTGGAATGATGCCACATGGCATAATCCTATTACTCCACTCTCCCAGATATTTTTTTGTATCCTAAAGAGATTTTAGAGCCCCAAACAAGTGGATAAGTGAGATAACACCACTTAGTGAAATCTTGGTTCACCAAAAAAAAATAACAGTCAATGTTACACTTAAATCCAAGAGCCAATCATATGTATCCATTTAGACTTAGCAGATACTGGGGATTTATGGCCAAATCATAAAGGATAGTTGGTGAGCTTTAAATAAACCTAGGAGTCTAAAAAATGATGAGTATATGGGGATTTGGTAATATAACCATAAAATTATAAAATCCTATAATGATCTCAATGTTGACATGTGGCTAGATTCTTCCATTGAAGAGGATATTGGCATCTACATTGGCACTAATTGAATCAAATTTTATGACCTATTTCACCCATTTAAATGTTATATTCATGAATCAATTATGTAACTTTTTTAGCCTAAAATCTCACCCTATATAATTTAATTAAACCTTCTCAAATTTAGGACAACACAGAACTATCTCCCTTCATAGACAAACCACTACAAGAGATAGATCTCTAGGTTTGAAATTTCTATCTCCCTTGATTTATCTTCTAGGTTAACACTACACTATAATAATAAATATTAGGGGTGAAAAGTTACTAATGATACATAAAATAAACCTTTGTTAATGATGTGATAAACTAAGATAACTCCACAAAACATACTTGCATCTTCACTTAATAAAGAAGACCACCAAACTGACCCTAACTCTATGTCCTTCTAGCAAAAGTATTTCTCATAGAGGTAGATTTATATGCACATATAGATGTGGCTAAAAATAAGGTCTGATAAAATAAACTACTATTCCCTTTCACACTTCAAGACACACTTAACAAATAGTACACTTTATCAAACCTATTAGAAGAGATATCACTCACACAAACATGAAAGAGTAGAAATGGAAGCAAGGAGAGCATATTCATCACATGCCAACCACACAAACCACTTAACACACTTAGGTAAGAGATTTTATGGAATGAAATAAACTTATAAAACTTTATTCAAAGGTAAATGAGGTTTCAAAACTACCAAGGATTTGCCATACCAATTATGGATCCATTACAAAGCCAAAAAGTCTTGAATATATAGACATAGGATAAGAGAGAGAAGAATAAATATGAAAGGTCATAAGACCAAGTTTCAAACTTCATAAACTAGTTACAATTCCATTGAATGAAGTGGGGAAAAATTCAAAAAGTTGTTATGAACATGTGTCAATCTGAAATAGAGCACCTTCTTTAAGTTGGCATAGACCCCTCATTGTGTTTCTTTGAAATGACCATCATGAGGTTGAGGGGCTCACTTTGGTTATAAAAAACTAGCATTTTAATATTTGACACTTATGATCTAAATGAAAATGTAAATAAGAGGTCATTTTAGGTCATCTACACCTCCCCAACTGATGCATTCACCCTTGTCATTTATCATTCACTACCTACAGTCATTCATCACTATCCCTCTAGGTTTGTCCTCACACTTCTCAACTAAGTGACTTGTAATTTCTCATGACGATGTGTTTTTAAGGATTTAGGACATTTATTTATAACCAATTCTCCTTCCCCTCCATCATGTAGACCTTAAAATTTTTTAATTCATGTTAAGCACGGGATATACTGAGAGGGGGGGTAAATCAGTATATCATATATATTATATAACTTGCCCTTTATCAAATTCCACTTAATCAAACATTCAATATATGCAATAAAAATCAAACAATAAACATCACATAAGATAGAGAGAGACACCAGATATAACATGGAAACCCAATGTGGAAAAAAGCATGGAGAACAATCTCAAGTATATTCATGAGAATAAACCCACAGGAGCACCATACCCATTTGTTGAGTACCAACCCAGCTACAATTCATGAGCACCAACCCACAAGAGCTTCAAACCCCTTTACCGAGCACCAACCCAACAACTATTCATGAGCACCAACCCATAGGAGAACCAACTCCTTTGCCGAGCACCAACCCAGCAATAATTCGTGAGCACCAACCCATAGGATCACCAACCCCTTTATGTATACCATACACCTATCTCTCAATGTTGCTATCTCAACAAATGATAGTTCAATACAACATCTCTTTCCTCTCTCTCTCACCTTTGCTCTTCTAAGCTAGATATAACAAATACAAATCATATTCATCTCTCACAATTGCTCTTCTAAGCTATATATTATAATATCAAATCAACCTCTCACTTACATATTACAAATGGCTTCTCAAGCCTTTATTTATAGCTTTCCAAATGACCTTTGGCCTTCCCCCTTTGTGACCCTTCAATCCTCATGGAAAATGGCTCCAATCTTGGATTACCCTTCATATTCAAGCCTTTGAAAATTCATGTGGTGACCCTTCATGACCAAAAATGTCCTTCCCACTTTTTTCCTTATCTTTGGTGACTTTTCGTATTCCTCAAAGTGTCCCTTCATGAGAAATTATGCCCTTACTCTTTTGTCTTCACTTGGTGACTCTTGGAATTCCCCAAGATGAATCTTCATGGGAAAATGCATCCCATCCTTATTTTGTCTTTACCCCATGGCTCTTTGACTTCTCCATGGGCCCTTATTTCATCTCATATGCAACCAAAAATATATTCGTTAATATTAAATAAATATTAACTCACATTAGCCAAGATAAACAACATTAAATGCAATGGGGCCTTTATCACCAATAATACTAGACCTTTGACATCAATGACAATATTTCCAACAATCTCCCCCTTTGTCATTGATGGCAACCTCAATCCTAAAACTACCACATCCTATCACCTACACATCTTGTCATTTGAAAACATACAATAACTCCCCCTTATTGTAGCAACCTGTACCTATTCCCTATACCTATTTTTTGCACCTATACCTATACCTATTATTCTACCTCTTTGACATCAATGGAAAAGGGCCTACCTAGAGCTAACACTT
This sequence comes from Torreya grandis, assembly GCA_037957365.1. Lineage (NCBI taxonomy): Eukaryota > Viridiplantae > Streptophyta > Pinopsida > Cupressales > Taxaceae > Torreya > Torreya grandis. The sequence goes on along the minus strand of JARHVA010003890.1, from coordinate 1,134,153 downwards.
AGCTCCACCTCACTTGATGCTGAACATCAATGGCATGAAGTAATATAAATTACTCCCAACTCCTCTCACTGATATTTGAATGTATCCTTTGGTCGTGCCTTTGAGAAGATATCTGACAAAACATATACATTGTTCCCTATCCTTTGAGCATCTGCAATCAACTCATTTAAATCTTTTCTTCTAATTTCACAACCTTCTTTATGAAATTTTAATGTATTTCCTTGATCACATATTTGACTAACACTCAACAGATTATGCTTAAGACCTTTTACATACAAAACATTTTTAGTCTTAGTTCTACCATAATCCAAACTCAAAGTACCTTTTTTGGCTATCTTGGTAGGCTTTTATCTCTGAATCTCGTTGTACCACCATTGATCTTCTTTAGAGTTGTGAACTTACTTTTATCAGCTGTCATATGCCTTGAACATCCACTATCAATTAACCATGGCTGATCTTTACCTCTTACATGCAAGGTTGTCTGAACCATCATAGAATCTTCATGTTGTTTCTTCTGCCATGAACATGTCTGAACCTTCTTCTTAATGAATGGTGATTTCAAACTCTAATCCTTTTTGACTGACTTGAACACACTTCTACAATACTGATCTATGTGTCCAAAGTTGTTGCACTTGTAGCATACTATGGTCTCTTCATCAAAGCTTGATAGAGGAGCAAAAGAGTTGTGGCTTCTACTTGACTCTACTTGACTTTTCTTCTCCTTATTTTTGAAATTATTAGCTCTTTTTCTACATTATAATTTCTTGTGACCATATCCATTAAAATAAAAATAATAGCCATAAAAATAAGACTTGTCTATATATCTCTAACCTGATTGCCTTTAGTAGCTTTGTTCCTTCCAACCTTCTCTATTTGGAATGTCCTCTGTATTCTTCACTTATCCCCTTTTTGTTTCCTCTTGTGTAAGATCTTCAACATAGCTCTTTTTCTTTTCAAAACTGATCCCTATCTTATCTGAATATGCTTTTTGACTTTCCAATATCTTATTCAGCATGTTAGTGCTATCTTCAAATTTTGAATCGCTGACTACTTTATCACTGACTGCTTTCTTAATATCTTATTTTAAAGAGGCAATTTCAATAACATACCTTTCACAATATTTTATTGTTATTTCCAACTGTGCTGTGAGATCTTCTTCATTCTTCTTGGCTTCTTCAAAGTGTGCTTGTAGATCTTCAATCATTTCCTTTGACTCTTGTTCATTTTTCTCAATCTGGTGCTTTAATTTTTGATTCTTCTTCTGAACAGCTTCTAACTCTTCTAAGGCACAAATGAGCTCTCCTTCCATATTCACTTCAACTTCTTCCTCTTCTTATTCTTGATCATATTCATGTATGGCCATGAATATAATCTCTTCTTATTTTGAATCGCTGACTCCATTATCTTCGCCTGAGCTAGGATCTTTAGAATACATGCTCTTCTTCTCGAATTCCTTCTTAGATTTGCCTTTGAAATTCTTCTTGTATGTAGGCTTTTCTTCTTCATCATCATTAACCTTATCTGGGCATCTAGCTAAAAAATGTCTAATCTTTCCATAATTAAAACATTTAAAAGGTAATTTTCCTTGATATTTACCTCTTCCTCTTTTCGGCTTGCAAATGAAAAGTGTTCCATTTTCATCTTCATCATCACTGGAACTATCACTTGATTCTTGAATCTTAGCTTTCTCTTTCTTTGATGTCTTGAAAGTTGTTTCTCTCTTTGAGGGTTTATCTTGTTCTGTCCACATCTCATATGCCATGAGAATACCATGAAGCTCATCCATCTTTAGCTTGGCTAAATTCTTCATCTCCTCAATTGCCAAAACCTTTGCATCATATCTCATTGGTAGAGATCTCAAAAACTTTTGCACCACAATTGACTCATCCAATGTTTCTCCAAGACCTTGAATCTAATTTATGACTTGATCAACTCGCAAAAGATAACTTGCTATATATTCTTCTTCTTCCATCTTCAAACTTTCAAACTGCCTTCTAAAAGTCTGCAGCTTAGCTTGCTGAACCTTTCCATCACCTTTGTAAATATTCTCAAGTTTTACCCAAGTTTCATGAGTAGATTTACATTGCATAAATTTAACAAATTTAGATTCACATAAACCACATAAAATAAAATTTAAAGCTTTACCATTACATTCACTTTCCTTCTTTTCTGTTGGAGTAATTGTAGATGTATGTGGCTCTTCATATTCCTCCACCACTGCTTTTCATATGTTGAATCCAAGGGCCATCAAATAAACATTCATTCTCATGCTCCAAAAATCATAATTTGTTCCATCAAACAAAGGTGCCTTATTTGTAGAAAACCCTTCCTATGACCCAGCCATCGTGTTTTCCCGATCTACCTTTAAGCTGTAAAACTTTTCAAAAAGGAACTTGCTTTGATACCAATTGTTAAGCATAAGAATATACTGAGAGGGGGGTGAATCAGTATATCATATATCCTATAAAACTTTCCATTTATCAAATTCCACTTAATCAAACATTCAAGATATGCAATAAAACTCAAACAATAAACATCACACAGGATAGAGAGAGACACCAAATATAACATGGAAACCCAATGTGGGAAAAACCACGGAGAACAATCTCAAGTATATTCATGAGAATAAACCCACATGAGCACCATACCCCTTTGCTGAGTACCAACCCAGCTACAATTCGTGAGCACCAACCCACAAGAGCTTCAAACCCCTTTGCCGAGCACTCAACCCACAGGAGCACCAACCCCTTTACCGAGCACCAACCCCTTTACCGAGCACCAACCCAGCAACAATTCGTGATCACCAACCCATAGAAGCACTAATCCCTTTGTGTATACCACACACCTATCTCTCAATGTTGCTATCACAACAAATGATAGTTCAATACAACATCTCTTTCCTCTCTCTCTCACCTTTGCTCTTCTAAGCTAGATGTAACAAATACAAATCATATTCATCTCTCACAATTGCTCTTCTAAGCTAGATATTACAATATCAATTCAACCTCTCTCATTACATATTACAAATGGCTTCTCAAGCCTTTATTTATAGCTTTCCAAATGACCTTTGGCCTTCCCCCTTTGTGACCCTTCAATCCTCATGGAAAATGATGCACCAATCTTGGATGACCCTTCATATTCAAGCCTTTGAAAAGTCATGTGGTAACCCTTCATGACCAAAAACGTCCTTCCCACTTTTGTCCTTATCTTTGGTGACTTTTTGTATTCCTCAAAGTGTCCCTTCATGAGAAATTGTCACCCTTACTCTTTTGTCTTCACTTGGTGACTCTTGGTATTCCCCAAGATGACTCTTCATGGGAAAATGCATCCCATCCTTCATTTGGTCTTTACCTCGTGGCTCTTTGACTTCTCCATGGGCCCTTCTTTTGTCTCATATGCAACCAAAAATATATTCGTTAATATTAAATAAATATCAACTCATATTAGCCAAGATATATTTATTACAAACATTAAATGCAATAGGGCCTTTATCACCAATAATACTATACCTTTGACATCAATGAAAATATTTCCAACAAGTCACCTTGATCACCATCTCACTATGCAGTCACTTATCCATTTCACTATCTACCTTAGACTGCCTATAATGAAAAGCATATTAGATAGGTTTTCATTAATAACCATGGTGATAATTAAGTTTTATAAGCTGAAAAAATTCCATGAAGACCTCCCTCAATGGTTCCTACTTATCTATTCTCTTCTATACTTGTCAACATATCAAATCCTATAAAAAACTTGATATTAGACTAGTTTGTATAGATGAAAATATAGCTAAAACCTATGCCATAGAGTCTAAGAGAGTGATATAAATGTTAAAATTAGTTTCATGGCCATTTTACCCCTCTTAGAAACATTTGCCACCATATCTTTCCCATCAGGTTCAAACAAGGGTTTTAGGAGGTTTAGATTGTTAAGAATTGTTCATAAAATTTGGATGTCTAACCTTAGAATTAATTTAACAAATTTGGGGTATATGAACCCCTTAAACTCTCTCCAAATTCTTGATTTTTCATGCACAAGTTTTAGATAGTTGTGAGCAAAATCACATGGTCTCTCAAGCTCCTAATTGTATTTTGGGTAGGTTTGTTAGGGAATTAGGCCCAATTGACCACCCATTTGATGTTCTTTACTAACCATTATTTCCAAATTGTCTTTAAATCTCCCCTAAATGTCATAATATTTTTTTTAATATTCATTTATTCTTGTGAATAAATTTAGGTACTTGTAGGGCTTAGGTCAAGTTTTACACCTAATAGGCTTGACTATTTCTAGTTATGTGTTTGACCTTTTTGAGGGTTTCTTATGACTGTGGAATCTTATAACACATTTTTAATATTCATATCAACTTTATAAAACCTCCCATATTAACTTTATATCTCCCCTCAATCCATCTTACTCTTCTATGAAACATGTCTACAAATTGTCTTGTTCATGGATTGCCCTCTGTCTGAGATAAAATAAAGGGAATCTCCCCTATTTACCTAACCAAAATAAGATATTAGAGATATTTATTAGGTCATTAATACCATAATCACAAATTTTTAAGGTTTTATTCTAATTATATATTCCTCAAACATCAAATTTCATAAGACTACCTTATTAGGTCTACCTTTTGTGAAGGGTTATATGCAAGGTTTAGAATAACTATGTTTGAAACCCATCCTTATATGTAGAATTTCATATTTATTGAAAACATTTGAGATTATTTCATTACCTTTTATGATATTTGTTTTAACATAATCCATCCATTTTAAACCCTTTCCATCTTTCCAAACTTGTATCTTACATTAGCCAAGTTAGTTTGTGACTTTGTTGGTTGTGTCACCTATAGGTGGCCACTTGGAAGAGTTCAAAGGAATCATGTAGATGTTGATGTTTCTTAAGAGACACAAGGAGAGTTTCATTACCCTTATTTTATTATTTATACATCTTCATTCATACTATGTGTCTGATCCTTAGGTAATTTTGCTTTCTCTTATGGACTTAGGTCAATGTTCATGAACTAGACTGTAAGTGTTGTCAAGAAGTACCTGTAGGTGAATATTCAGGTATAATAATTATATTTACATAATTTTATCTCTTCTTAGGTCACTATCACAATTTCATACTTTAATATACTTAAATCATTCATACAAGTCATGCTCTCATCTTTATTTTACATTATCACTATTGTTCCAAGCTCATTTGACTCAATGCATAGACATGAGGTTCTTTTCGGTAATCACATGCTTGACTTCCCTTACACCTTTATTTATACTATGTTTATTATAACATTCCATACATGGGTGAACTTATCTCATGATTTTATATCATGTTCTCACACCATTATCTTCAATAGATCTAATATCACTGAAAGTTATATGTTCATGTAGGCTTGAATAGGACTATAATTTACAAAATATATTCAATGAAAACTTGCTTGAATTGGGATATCCTTTACATTGTCTGTTCTTGACCAAAACCACTTGATTTCATGTTTAGATGTTACTAATAGGCCTAGTATAAAAGAGGGAAAACTTTAGGCTACCTCAGATCCCATAAATCTCCATCACCAGATATCACTTAATGAAAGCAAAACCTCTTTCAGAGAAACTAAGGTAACTCAGTGCCATTTGTAATTTTCTTACTTTGGTGGACTATAATTTTTTGAAATAACTAAAAGGTCTATACTATGAACTCTAAATATAATTTATAACTTCCATTCAAGTCTTTTTAATACATACATCATGTTCTTTGGGTTTTGAGTAGCCTTACAGTCCTCTATACACACCTACAAATGATTGTAAGTGACTATGTACCTCATAGATTTTACTGGTCTTTAATTAGTGTCTTAGAGATTCATCGTCACATAAACCTCCAAGCTTCTCAATGGTAAATATGAACCATTATTAAACTTAGGAAGTGAAAACAACATATTAGCATTAAATTTAATTCACACATAGGAGAACGCAACATTGTAATTGATAGAAACCTATATTATAAATCATTGATGGTGCTCACTCCAAACTCAAGGATGATTTTTCCTATCTCCTTATTCTAACATGTGAAAACCATATTATAAAAATCATGAAAATCATAAACTATCTCCAAAAGAACACATATAACTCTTGGTTTTCTTAGATCAATGTAAATAGAGGAAAAACCTAAAGACCTTAGGGATGTGCAGGTAAAAGTGAGCCACTAATAGTCTTAAGGATGATTCATGGAGCATAGTACACCAAACCAAAAAATATCAACATGAAAAATAAGTGAATGAAGGATAATAACTTCTGCCAAATGCATTCATCTAATCTCCTTTCCCCCTATCTGTACTAATAGAAAATTGGCTAGCATGCTTGACCTTATAAAGGAAATGAGGGGAGAGATAAACTATTTTTTACCAAATTTGAATATTTCATAACTTTTCAAGCATGGAGATGGACTAAGGGAATCTAAATGGACACTCTTGAGCCTTCCCACATGTCAAGTGTACCTTTTATACCATAAAACTACCTTTAAACTACTTTAAATAATTGTTATCTTCTTGAATCCATGTTAAAACTACATTTATTTAGTCTCAAACTGACATCTGACACTCAAATGACACCTTGTATGTTGAATATTCACTTAACACACTTGTCATTTGTATTAAACCATACATCTCATAAATTGACTCAAAATGTGGCCAAAAAGGATACTGAAGCAAAATATTAAGACTTGGCACATTGACAAAGGTAAACAATATAATATGACCCTAAATATGACCATGTACTATATAAGGGGTTGAATTTTTTGATAATGGGGTCAAATTAGTCAAAATTTTAGCAACTTCCTAGGGGTAACAAGCATGTTATGCTAAGGACTAGTTGACTTATCCTATCCTTGGACAATGGAGTCACCTATACACTATTCTTGAAAATAATAATCCTTTGAAAATACACCAAACACACCACACACAAAAAATAAACAAGAAATAATACAAGAAGCAAACTCACACTTGTGTTCTCATGAACACTTATGGAAAACACAATCCAATTGAAATAAAACACACCTATCCTAGTATGTACAATCCCTCAAGACACTTGATGTGGAGAACCTTCCTCATTGATTTAACTAGGGTCAAATACAATTCTCTTTACATCATTTATACTCCAATAAAATGATCCATCATATGAGGCATGCATGTTTATGAACATTTTCTTATGGAGATAATCCAAAGACTTACCATGGTTGAATATTCTCCTAGCTGTAAGTTTATCATTTGGAGTACTCAATAACACTCCATCTAGATCTCTAATAAACTTGTTTGAGTTGGCATCTTGCTTATATTTTTTCATGTTCACTTGATAGTCTTCAATCTGGTCATTGGAGATCACCACAACATCCTCAACTTTAGGTATTTTTGAAACATGACATGTTTCTTATAGTAAGTCATCAAAATTTTGTTTAGATTTTCCAAGAACTTTTTGGGTCACCATAGTTGTTTTTTACTCATGTAAGGTCTCAAACTCTTCTTCATGTCCATCAAACACATCTTGTACTACCAAGGTTACTTCTTTCTTGATAGAGATCTCAAGTTCCTCTTTGTGCTCATTGAGAACATGATTAACCTTAACATCAAGTTTGCACTCACTTTGAAGGACTTAAGGTCTATCAACCTCCTCAAATTATTATATAATGGCATTGAATTATTACCACATTTTATCCACATCTTCATGATATTCATGCTCATGAGTGTTCTCTTCTTTTATATGTAGAATGTGTTGCACACTAGAACTGTCATGTTTTGACAAAGATGAGATACTCACATAACCATCTAAATGTTCAAGATATTTTCCCAATGCAAGTTATTCTAGGATGATATCATGATATAATTTAAAGACTCCATCATAATCCTCATGAATTATGTAGGTTCCAAGACTAGTTTCCTTAAAACAAACTTCGTCAACTCCCCACTCATCAAGATACAAATCAAATATTCCATCAAATAGAGTTAGAGACTCTTGATCACTAGGTTAATAATCTTCTTCAATCACATTTGAATTCATTTTATAAGTTTAAGGCACATAAGGTTTAAAATGAAAACTATAAAGAGGTTTAGACATGATTTTCACTTTTTCACCATATCTAATCCTAAAACCCATGTAGGACTAGTCTAAAATTAGATAACCTCCAATTTTACTAGTGAACTCTCTAGACAAATAAAGTGTAAAATTAGGAGGCACATCAACCACTACAACATCTTGAGAAATGGTGAAGTTAGGATAATCATGGAGAATGATTTACAAACCTATGATTATGTCAATGGTCTTGGCAACTGACCCATCCAATTGTATCATTTCTTTGACATGGGGTTCATACTTCAAGTTCAATTTATCAACTACTAACTTGGGCATGACACAAGTGCTAGCCCCACTATCAATGATATAATTATGTACCAAGGAATCTCAAATAATGATTAATATATAGAAAGGGGGAGGTTTGTCTACCTTTTCAACTTTGTTGGAATGACCTTCACTTGACTTCGTAGTGTTTGTCAAGGTTACCTCTCTTTAGCTAGGTTGTTTGGTTGTCAAACTAAGCCTAGATAGCTCCTCTTGAAGTAGGTCTACTTTTTTAGGTATATCAAATGTATCCCACATGGATACATTCATTTGAGACCTCTTCATTTGCTCCATAATTTTAGTAAAAGGACCACTAACTCTTTCTTGTCCACTAAGAGAAATGGTTCTACCTACACCTTGATAATTTTGAGGTATGAAAACACTCCTAGTATTAATATCTCTTTGACTTACTTGTGTGCTTAGAAAAGTATTAGACATACCTAGTCTTGTACTTATTTGAACATTTATTGGATAACCATTATCAACCCCTTGAACTTATCCAATTACCTTCATCTTGTTCTTTGTGTTTGTAGCTATAAAAATTGTATCCATACTTGACTTTCCTTGATGATTGACTACATATGAGTCACATTTTTGCTAATTTCCTAATATAGACCCCATTTAAACACTCTTCCCATTAGTCACTCCTCCATTTTACACTTCATCTTGAGTTATAGTTGAAATAGTCCCCAAATTTACCATGAAGGCTTGGTTGAAAGACTCATTAACATATGGAGATGGATCATAAGGTTGATCTAATGAAGGTTGATTTTTATTCTCTTAGGAAAGTTTATTTTGAGTAAGCACTAATATCCTTGAGGTGGAAGGGGTATTGGTATTTTAACCACCATATGGCTTATATTGGACCAATTGTCCTTAAATTTGGGATTGACCTTGGAAAGGAGGTCTATTACTATGATAGTTAGTGAAGGATTGATTAGGCTGATAGTGACTTTGTAATGGTGTAACTTGTTATTATTGAATTATCTTGTTTAGACCTAAGATCTCTTACTCTATAAATCTCATCCTTTTTGCTTTATTAGATTTTCTTCATTGAATGGGAACATCAGACTTGTTTTTAGGTATAAGAATAAGAGCAATTAGGTGTAGGAATTTTCCAGTCAAGAAAAAGAGGCATGGGAGGTCTTGGGGCAATCTTCTAGTTTGAATAAAATAATTCTCTGCCCTAATGGCCACCTCATAGGAATTAGGCAGAGTGTCACATCACATAGATTGTATCATCATTGAAATTTCACTATCAAATGCTTTAAGGCAATAAATGAAAGCATGGTGAGTTGTTGGTCTTACCAAGACTGATATTTTATCACATGTATTCTAAAATAATATGTTGAAGTCTTGAATGACTTCTTGAGGTGATCTCCTAATGGTGGTCAGTTACTCCATTAGTGACAAATTGTCACTCTTGTCCTCAAATTTTCTTCTCAATGCATATCCTAGCTCATCCCATGTGGTGATTGATTCAGGTGCCAATGTCCCATACAAGTGAAGATATTTTCCTTTAAATGAGACAACCAATAATCTAATTACAATTTTCTCTTCAATGATGTGATGGATATTTTAAAATTTATCAATATTTATTATATCCTTAATAGGTGTGATGGAAAACTCACTAGTGTATGATGGAATACTTTTGAGGGTAGATATGGGGATATCATCATATTGAGAAATTATTAGATGGATATATCCATTTAAGGTAATAAAAGGATGATTCCTTGCCATGGTGTCCTTAGGACTTTACAAGAATGGAGGAATCAATAACTTTCTTATGGGCATGTGAGCAAGACAGGACCTCTTTAGATAGGGATGGGTGTTTTCAAATATAATTAATTTTTAGGAATAAGGAGGAAGATATTCAAATTCAAAGGGTATGCCTTTGGTGAGATACCTTGGGTTGACCTTACACATGAAAGAGTGCACTAGTTTACAACTAAGATTGAAACTTTGGATTTTACAAATACTTCAAGAAGTAGACTATTACATCTCCTTATTGTCAAAGCTAGCATTTACCTTGAAAAACCTTAATGGAATTCATATCCTAATTTTCATACCAAAAATTTTGTATCCTAAGCTTTTACCCTAGATAATTCAAGTAGACCTTCTCAATTTTAGGACAACATGAAATTATTTCCCTTCATAGACAAGCCATAAGAGATAGATCTCTAAGTTTGAAAGGGATAGTTCCCTAAATTTATCTTCTAGGCTCACACTACACTAGACTAATCACTATTGGGGGTGAATATGGAATAAGAAAACATAAAATAAACATATTATAATGATGTGATACACCAAGATAACTCCACACAGCACACTTGCATTTGCACTTAAGAAATAAGACCACCAAACTAACCCTAACTCTATGTCCTTCTAGCATAAGTATTTCTCATAGAGGTAGATTACTATACGCATCTAGAGGTGGGTGAATATAAGGTTTGATAAAAGACACTACTAGTCCCTCTCACACTTCAATACACACTTAACAAATAATATGGTTTATGAAACCTATTAGAACAGATATCACTCACACAAACATGCAAGAGTAGAAATGGAAGTAAGGATAGCATATTCATCACTTGTCAACCATACAAACCACTTAAAAAAATTAGGCAAGAGATTTAATATATGTAAATAAACTTATAAAACTTTATTCAAAGTCAAATGAGGTGTTAAAACTAGTAGGGATTCACCATACTAATTTTGGATCCATTACAAAGCTAAAAAGGCTTGAATATATATATATATATATATATATATAGGATAAGAGAGAGAAGAAGTGAAGATGAAAGGACACAAGACCAAGTGTCAAACTTCAAAAACTAGTTACAATTCCATTGACTTAAGTGGAAAAGAAGTTAAGAATTTTTTATGAACATGTGTCAATCTAAAATAGAGCACCTTCCTCAATTTGCATAGACCCCTCATTGTGTTACTTTGAAATGACCTTCATGATGGTGAGGGGTTCACTTTGTTATCAAAATCTACCATATGAACATTTTAAACTTATGATCTAACATGATAAGGTAGTTAATAGGTGAGTTTAGGTCATCTATACCTCCCTAACTGATGCATTCACCCTTGTCACTTATCATTCACTACCTGTAGTCATTCACACTATCCCTCTAGGTTTGTCCTCACACTTGTCACCTAAGTGACTTGAAGTTTCTCATTGAAATGTATTGAAAAGGATGTAAGACACTTTTTATAACCAATTTCCCTTCCATTCTATTAGGTAGACCTCAAAATTTTCTAAGCCACCTTGATCACCATCTCACTAAGTAATCACTTCTCCATTTCACTATCTACCTGTAATGAAAAGTGTAGAAGAGAGATTTTCATTCACAACCATGGTGAAAATTTAATTTTATAAGTTTCAAAAAATCCCTGAAGACCTCTCTCAATGGTTCTTACTTGTCTATTCTCCTTTTTACCTATCAAACATATCAAATCCTATAACAAACCTAATATTAGACTAGTCCATATAAATGACAATACACCCAAAATGAATATCATAGAGTCTAGTAGAGTTTTATATAGATTAAAACTATTTTAATGTACATTTTACTCCTCCTAGAAGCATTTCCCACCATATCTTTCATATCAGGTTCAAATAAGGGTTTTAGGAGGTTTGAATTATTAAGGATTGTTCATAAAATCCTAATTCCCAACCTTAGAAAAAATTTCAAAAAAAATTGGTATATGACCTCCTTCAACTATACACAAGTTCTTGAGATCTCATTCATAAGGTTCATAAAGTTGTGAGAAAACAAACATGGCCTCTTGAGCCCCTGATTACATTTTAGGTAGGTATGTCAGGGGATTAGACCAAATTAACCACCTATGTGATGTTATTTTATATCCATTATTTCCTAATAGTCTTTCACTCTCCCCTAAATTTCATCATATGTTTTTTAAGGTTCATTTGTTCTTGTGAATCAAGTTAGGTACATGTAGGGCTTAGGCCTAGTTCTAGGCCTAATAAGTTTGACTGTATCTAGCTATGTGTTTGACCCTTTTGAGGTTTTCCTATTTATTTTGGGTCTTATAACACATTTTTATTATTTATATAAAATTTATACAACCTCACATAGTCACTTTATATCTCCCCTCTATCTATATTACTCTTTCATGAACCATGTCTACAAATTATCTTGTTCAAGGAGTGCCCTCTATATGAGATAAAATAGAGGGAATCTCCCCTATTTACCTAACCAAATAGATACCTTAAAAAGATATATTATGTCATGAATACCACATTAAAAAAATTTCAAGGTTTTATTCTAATTATAGAACCCTCAAACATCAAATTTCACAAGACTAGCTTATTAGGTCTTCCTTTTATATGGGGTTATATGCAAGGTTTAGACTAACTATGTTTGAAACTCATCACTGTATGTAGAATATCCTATATCTTGAAAAAAAATTAGATTGTTTAATTACCAATATTATATCTATTTCAAAATAATCCATCCATGCTAAACCCTTTCTATCTTTCCAAAATTGTATCTTACATTAGCCAAGCTAGTTTTTGATTGTGTTGGTTGTGTCACTTATAGGTGGCAACTTGGAAGAGTTAAAAGGAATCCTATAGATGTTGATGTTTCCTAAGAGACATACTTAAATTAAAAATACCATTTTTCAATTGGTTATACATCTTAATTCATTTTATGTGTCTGATCCTTAGTTAAGTCTGCTTTTTCTTAGACTTAGGTTAGTGTGCATGAACCAGACTATAAGTGTTGTCAACAAGTTCCTATAGGTGACTATTAAAGTCTAAGAATTAAATTTAAATAATTTTATCTCTATTTAAGTCAATATAATTATTTCATACTTTAATATACTCAACTCATGCCTACAGGTCATGCTATCATCTCTATTCTACATTTTCACTATTGTTTCAAGCTACTTGACTCAATGCACAGTCATGAGTTTCATGTAGGTAATCACATGCATAAATTCCCTTACACATTTGTTTCAAATGGGTCTATTATTACATTACATACATGGGTAAACTTATCTCATTATTGGATATCATGTTCTCACAACATTATCTTCAATAAATCAAATGTCACTGTAAGTTATAGGTTCATGTAGGCTCAAATGGGACTATAATCTATTGAATGTATTTAGTGAAAACTTGGTTGAATTAGGAGCTCTTTTACATTATCTTCTCTTGACCAAAACCACATCCTTTCATGTTCAAATTTTACTACTAGGCGTAGGATACAAGAGGAAAAATTTTAGGATACATCATATCCCATAAATCTTCATCACCAAATATCACTTAGTGAGAGCAAAACCTATTTTAGAGAAACTAAGGTAACTCAGTCCCATTTGCAATTTTTTTACTTAAATTGACTATAAGGTTTTGAAATTATTTCAAGGTACATACTATGAACTCTAAATATACTTGATAACTTCTATTCAAGTCTTTTGAATGTATACAACTTATTCCATGGGCTTTGAGTAGCCTTATAGTCTTTTGTAAATGCATACATATGATTGCAAGTGACTATGTACCTCAGAGATTTGATTGGTCTTTACTTAGTGTCTTATATCTTCATCTCCACATCAACCTCCAAGCTTATAAATAATAAATATGGACCATTCATGAACTCAATAAGTGAAAACAATATAATATTGTTAACTTGAAATCACACATAAGAGAACATAATATTGCAATTGATAAAAACTTATCTTGTAGACCATTGATGGTTCTCACTCCAAGATAAGGATGATCCTACCTATCTCCTTATACTCACATGTGCAAACCATACTAAAAACATCATGAAAAGGATAAACCAACTCTAAAAGAACACATACAACTCTTTATTTTCTTAAACTAATGCAATAGATGAGAAAATTGAAGACCTTAGGGATGTGTAGTTAGAAGTGAGTCACCAACATTCATAAGGATGATTCATGGAGCATAGTGTACCAAACCAAAAACATAAACATTAAAACTAAGTTAATGAAGGCTAATATCTTCTCCCAAATACATTCAACTCAACTCATTTCCTCCTAATCATACTAATAGAAAACTATCGTGTTTGACCTTGTAAATTAAGGAAGGAGAGAGATAAACTAGTTTTTTCCAAATTTGAACCTATCAGAACCTATCAAGTATGGAGATGGACTAAGGGAATTTTAAGGAAAACTCATAAGCCTTCCCATATGTTAAGTGTACCTTTTAGAGTGTATAACACCTTTAAACTACTCGAAACTATTATTATCTTATTGAATCCACATTAAACCTACATTTATTTAGTTTCAAATTGACATTTGACACTCAATTGACACCTTATATATTGAATATTCACTTGACACACTTGTCCTTTATAATAAATTTTACATCTCACAAAATGACTCAAATGGTGGCCAAAAATGTGACATAAGGGAAATATTAAGACTTGGTAAATATGACAAAGGTAAAACATACAATATAACCCTAAAAATAACCATGTGAGGCCCTATAGGAAGTTTGAATATATAGGGGGTTAACTTATTTGACCAGGGGGTCAAATTAGTCAATAGTAACTACATTTGATTTTTAGAATCAATGGTAGAGTGGTATGGTGTGAAAATCATGGTGTAGCTCAATAGAAATATTTGTAAAATGGTGTGATTTTGATCAAATCTATCCCCATTCATCATGGAAGTAATTAGAAATGGAGATCATGTAAAAGATAGGCTACATGCTTAGGAGGATGTGGTAGGCAATTATGCAGCCATGGTTCTAGCAATCCCAAGGGGATCCCCACCTTAACCCCCTTTCCCTGATCATCATAAAAAATTATAAATGCCCTGATAGTGGGGAAGACCAAAAAAGGACTTAATCTATAAATATTTTTCCTATAAAAACAAGAAGAATTATCATTACAAGGGGACCTATTTTTAGCATAAAAATTCTATAGAAATTGGCCCATTCTTGACCCCTCTACCTTGTTATTATGATTTTGAATAAATAATGAAATTGATTTACCTTCTCAGATCCCTATACCTTATGTGAATTTGTGAATTTTTGATCTTATCTTGTGAACAAGTTGATTTCTCCTTGATGGAGGATAATACTCATTTTTAGGTTGTAAGTTGTGTGATATTAATTTCGTGTAGTGTTCAGCTATGGAGTGTCTCCCTTTTAAGTGTTTTGACAATCACTTTGCCTCCCTATAAAACATTTATGTAGAATAACTTGTTAATATTGCAAAGTCATGCATTTTTATTATTTCTTTTATTTTCATTGTGTATGCTTAAGCAAATAAAGGATGTCATTATATTGTGGTGTATCACCCCACTTTTCTTTTAATTTCTTTATTTTATGAATTATTTCTCCCATTTCCTTACAAGTTTAGTTGTTTAGTTTAGTCTTAGGTGATCCATTAGGGAATGTTGGCCCTCTCTGGAGGTTCATTCTATCCATAGGTGACCCATAGCCTTGGGGTGTTCCTATTATGTCAATTAGGTGAGGAGATGTAAAACACCTCCTTAAAGGGTGAAAACTCAATGCGACAACACATACTTATTACCCTTAAACTATAAAAGTTATTAGATTAGATAAATTATTAAAAAAATCAACAAACCTTATATAATAACTAGTCAGTCCCATAAGGTTGTGTACTTCATGTATGTTTTTAAGAGCAAACCACTCTTGGATAGCCTTAATTTTAGCTATATCAATAGCAATACTAGCCTTAGATATTATGTGACCCAAATAGTGGATCCTAATTTGAAATAAATCATGTCTAGATAACTTACCAAATAATTTATGCTAGCTTAGACTTTTCAACACTAAACATTGTCGACACCTAAAACTAGCCACCAATAGCCCCCAACAGGACTTTAATTGGATTCCTACCAACCTTTACAAATTTAGACTAGGAATCACTATAAATCCTAAATTTACTTATGCATCATTTATCAAAGCTTAGAATCATATGTAGAAATCCATAATTGGTATATCCTATCATATTCAATAATAACCTCTCATGGATTCATCTCTAATCATCTTACAGAATCACAATATGCAATTTGGCCATGGACCTATTAAGTGGGGCACATGGACATAAAATCAAATCTTATAAATGCTAAAATGGATATTCAAAATTAATTAAAATTCTAAACCAAATTAAATGCCTAGATAAATTATTCATGTGCAATTAATGAATTAGTAAAAAGGGAAATTTAAAAATCAAGAATGTCCTAGCTTTTCATGATTATCTTTTGTGAGTTGTCAAGCCTTTGCAAATATCTCAAAATATCTCACCCATGCCTATTCATTACAAATCATGAGTTATTGACACATTTTAATTTAACTAGGTTTAATTAACTAACTTATGTTAGGTTTAAATTCATTCCATGTTTAAACTACACCTTAACTCACCTTAGGTTGGGGTTAGTTTTTAAGACTATAAATACAAGCCGTTGCTTATTGAAAGGAGTTTGGAAATTATAGAGTTATAATGAAAGTTTTGTAGCATGATTAACTTCCATAATTTTATAATGATAAAATATTTATCCAATCCACATAAATCAATCTAAGGCCATATGAAGCTACCATGGTGCCAAGGAGAGAAGGAGCAAAGAAAACTCCATTGCCAAAGATCTTTGAGTACAAGCTGAGCAAGCCACAAACAAATCATTTGGAGCTTTCAATAAAGGTAAGGATTGTTATATTTGAATTTTAGTTGGGTTTTTAATTGTATTTTATCCATTAATCTACCCCTAGGATCTAATCTTAGATATGTTAGCATGTTAATGTGTTTATCTCATTGTTTGGTGAAACTAGCACTTGATCTAACCTCCTCTCTATTGTCAAATTCCTATGTTTAAAAATGGCATGCCCAGTGGGACTCTAAGCATCCCACATACTGAGAAGACCAAGATGCAAATCCAAAATCTTCAAATGAATTCTTGAAAATCATAAAAAATTTAGTTTTATCTATTTTTTCCATATTTTTATTTTTTGTGCTAACTCGAATCTACATAGAGATCGACATTAGTCAAGCATAACCAACATCGATTCTACCAAATCATCAATGGTTTTGCCTAAATATTAATGGATCTTTATAACCATCATTATTCAAGGTATAGGGTAGGAAATAACATAAAAACTTGTATTTTGAATCTTCTTAAATCTTCTAGTCATTAATTTTTTATTTCATTGACTTGAATATTCCCTATCTAATCATCTTATTATAGGTTTTGAGGAGTTTTTATCATGTTTTGAGCTAAATAACATTTTTAAAATCATTTTGGTTTTTATTTCAACTTAAAAGGAAGCTAACATTGGTCTTTATTAACCAATATTGGTTATTACCAACTGGCATTAGTTCTTTAATAAATGGCATCAGTCACAGGTGACCGATATCAATCTCTATGTAAAAAACACATAGACAAACCTGAGAGCTAATTTTCAAACCTTGTTTTCTCTTCCGTAAATTTTATTCAAAATAAAAGGAAACCCTATAATTTTTTTAAGGCTAAAGTGGGAATAGGACCTAAATTTTTAATTATTAAGTCTTAAACACTTCATTTGGGTGACTAAAATGTATGGTTAAGTCTTGAAATTTTCCACTTGGTGTTTAAAATGAACATAAGTGATTTTGCTTAGTTGGTTTTGTTAAAGTTATTTAAAGTTTTGAAAATAATCCAAGGGGCCAAAAACTCCATCCAACATTTCATTTGGTGTATAAAATTAACACTGACTTAGATTGTAATTTCTTCAAAGTGTTTGTTTTATACTTGTTTATTTGTTTATACAAAACAAATCCTGCATGTATGCTCTCTCACCATACCCTTTATGGAACTTGGGTGACCAAAAGTTCCTTTTCATTACCATTGTTCCTTTTTACAAGGCATGAAAATAATTTTTTCTATGCTCTCCCCAAAACCCGCATGCTTTGGGTGATCTAAAAATAACCCCTAAAGTCTTTTCACTTAGATCATTTCATTTATGAAACTTGGCTTATGAAAGGGAGTTCATAGCTTATTCATGAGTTATTTAGGGAAGATTTGACCTAGGGTTTCATCTCCAAACATTATTTTAACCCCACTCCATGGTGGGGTATATAAATTAGGGTACATATATTATGAGATCCATGGGGTTGAGAGACTAACCTCTCCTTTCCTAATGAAAATCTGAGTTAGGTCTGATTAACCAAAGGATTACACTAAGTAACCCATGGATGGAATTGTTATGAAAAGTAATATACCCTTGCATAATAATTTAATTGGTATCAAATCAATTTATGTGAGGCATCCCTTATGTTAGCCACACTTGGGACCATCTAGAAAGTCAAAAAATTTAAGTTTTAGACAAACCCCACTTGCCACAAAAATATTGTTGATGAAATATGAGTACACCAAAGGTCCATGTCACCATAAAATCTCTTAGGATAAGGGGGGTGTAAAAACCCTACCACTTCATGTACTTTTATTTTTGGATTAATATTTAAAATCCTCCCAAGAGTATGTATATAGATGGATTTCAACAATATGATGCAACCTTGTCAGTTTTCAAGATTAGGATGATTTACTTAGTTGTATTTGGTATTTTTCCTTTTCTTACTTAGTCCTTGAGTCTAAAATCATTTTTGTTTGTTTGTATGACATCAAAATTAAATTTTGTGTTTACACTACTCCATTGTGTGAGGAGGCATCATGTTGTCCATTTGACATTGTGATTTTGCCTTAAAAATTTATGTCAAAAATATTATGTGTGTCACTTGATTGAAATGGGTAATGTTTCACTACCCAAATAATTTCAATTTTTTGCATTGGAGTCTTGAAACCAACCATTATTTACATCCATAAAAAGTGATAATGGCATTACAATGCTCAAATTGTTTCATAGACTCATCTTGTCTTGTGTCCAAATTGCCATTTTTGAAACCAAACCACACATGTCTTGCTAGGATCTTTCTTTAGTGTTGTTATAACATTAAAATTTTCCTATCTTGTTGGTCAAATAAATATTAGTTTTCCTAAGTTGAGTCTTTAATTAACTTTGACAAGTTTAAATTCAAACATTGATTGACTTCTATTTAGGCCTTATATAATTGGGGCTTAGACATTGATCTTTCTCTTTTGGGTTGTGTAACTTAGGTTAATTATTTACCCAAATTCAAAAACTATTTATTTTTGTCTTTATTTGGGAGAAATAGTCTATCTCCAAGTGCCTTTTTGTTTCATGCCTTATGCCAAATTTGTTCAAGTTCATTTCTAAAATTTGAATGCCAAGTTTATGCCAAAGTGTTTCAAGTTTGTTAGATTAAATCATCCTTTCATTTTAAGTCTAGATTTTGATGCTGAATTTGGCCAAAGACATAGCACATGCCTTTGTTTGAGCTTAGCTTTTGACACCACGTTTGGCTAAAAAACCTAGCAACCTTTATTTATCCTAGATTAGACCTATTTGGAACAATTTGAACCTAGACTTTGGAATTTTTTTTTTAGTTCATCCACTTGTCCTTATTTGTGTGAGATATTTAACTTTTGACATTTGATGTTATACTATTTTTGCCAAGTCTTTGCATATACTCTTTTTGGAGATACATCTCCATCCATTTGACCAAGTTAGATTAAGTTTGAACCTTTTATATTTTGAGACATTGTTTTTTAGATTTTGTATAAATCTAACCCTTTTATCATGAAGCATTCACCATTGATTTTAACATGTCTCACTATACACATAGTAGAGATATGTATAATTTAGGGTATGGAAATGTGGTCGTGTAAGAAGACCTTATTCAAGATCCTTATGGAGATGATTTTGTTTGTGATATAGATCCTTATCCACCTTAAAACACTCAATCTTGGTAACAAATCCAAGATATTTTGGCCTATTATTTGGTATGCACACCTCCATAATCAAATCAAGACCAAGAAAAAATGGCATAATACTTAGTTAGCATACCTTCAATTGTGAAAAAATTCTAACAAAAACCATACTAAATTACAATTCCATTATCCTATAATCCTTATCTATTTGATCATCACTTACTTGAAAATAAGGATGAATTCTTAGTTAGCATCATAGAGGTAGGGGCTAAGTTTTTGATAGACTTTCCCCATGAGAACTTGCCAAGTCTAGTAAGATGGACTTACATCATGCCTTAGGATCAGAACATTGAATAGGCCTCTTCTATAAATACTCATTCTATAGTATCGATGCCATACCAATACACTTATATGATTATAATATGAAAGGGGCTCATGGAGGACCACTTCATTCATATTCAGACAGCAACCAGACCTATCTAAACCTAGCGTGTAACTTTAATAATATGATCATGTCAAATGTTACTCTTATCAAGTTAGTTCCTTCAATAGGAGTCTTAATTAAATTGATTGGACAATAAAATTAGTTTATAAACCCATTCCCATAAATCACTTTATTTGGAGACATGTTCAATGCCCCTACCATCAAAGAAGTATCTTTTGATTCTATGTAGAATAATGAGCAAAACATAGTGGAAAATACACAAGTAACATCCAATTTAGACCAAAGTGGTGTAAATGCATAAATGACTAATCCAAAATAAATTTTGGCTTTAATTAATACCATGAGTGATTCATAAATGTAGAGGGTAGGAGATTCTCGCTCCCAATCACAAGTGATTGCCTTTAATCAACCAGCTACTTTTTCAAGCACCCAACCTCAAGGATTAAGTAGTCAGGCAATGAATAGTGTTATGCCTTAACAAAATGGGATAAAAATTACTCCACCACAATATGTGACAAGTAGCATTCCATAATAATAGGCACCATCCAACATACCTATGTAGAAGAGGTAAAACATTCTTCGAACTCAATAAGGGGCAATCAATGTTCCACCTTGCCATGTAGTGATGAACATACCTCTTTAGTCACATACCAACATACCATTAAAATCACAAATGAAGTCTAATCAATAGCATATAGGTATTAGTTAGTGATAAATTTCAAACCTTTGACATATATCTTCCTCCCAATAAGGTTTCTAAAACCAAGAGGTTCCAATGTTCCACAAGTACTGATTAGGCAATAATTTCATTTCATTCCAAATGTTCCATAAGTTAATTATATGTCCTTAGTTCTTAATTTCCCCTCAATCAGCAAGGTTTGACTAGTTGGTAGCATGTCCCTATTCAACCTCAATAGTTATAGTATTTCCAAAACCAGGCCTACATACCTAATACTTACTACAATATCATACCACAAAAATGAATGTAATTCCAACAATCACATCCTAATCCACATATGAATATTATTGATTAATTCTTTATCCAAACCAATATTCCCTAACAAATTCCTCTACTATACCCAAGTCAAAGTAACCCACTTTTGATCGCCTAGCCTCCACCTCAAGCTTATGATCCATCCAATTTCCTTACACCAGAGATATAATAAATGAAGGATGTAATTATTATCATCCAAGATGGAAATTACACTAAAAATTTTAATTTAGATGATGTGTGTTCTTACCCTTTCAATATGGAGTACTTGAAAATACCATTTCCTCCAAGGTACAAACCACTAAAATTTGACAAATACAAGGGGAAAGGTGACCTAAAGGCCCACTTGATGGAATTATTTTTTTCTTACCAACCATTGACCTATAGCAACATAGACATTTTACTATTGTTTCCAAATATTCTATAAGGACAAGCATTGGAATGGTTTCTAAAATTGCTTAAGAATTTAGTTTCTAACTTTGACAATATTTCATACAAGTTTGTGCAACACTTCTCCTACAATCTCAAACATGATATTTCATTGGTAGATTTGATGTAAATCAAACAAAATTTTATTTAATTCTTTCCAAGTTATCTATAGTGATGGAGATCCCTTGCAAAGTGATTCACCCACAGTTTACCAAACAAGCAACTAGCCACTGTGTTTACTAAAAATTTACATCATGAGATATCTTACTATCTGGAGCTACAAGGTGCACATACTTTTAAGGAAATAATTAACAAAGTTTTTTTGATCAAAATATCTCTTATTAACAAAGGGACCATTAAACTTACCTCATCAAATCAGATCCAAAACAAAATCAAAACCAAAGTAATGGCCAAAATCAAAACCAAGTCCAAGCACAATCATCACAACCAACCCAGGGCAACAATTATGACAAACCCTAATAGTTCAATCATAACAAAAAAATTTTAGAGAATAGATTAATTGAGTCACAAAATGTCTAAATGATGTAAACATCATCTACTTATCCTACACTACATATACAAATTACTCCTAACCATCAACCTCTTCAGTAAATGCAATAAGCATAACAAGCTAGACCATTGCAAAATATGTAGTAACCTTTGCCCTTAAAAAGCCCTTTTTCATGGAGAACAATGCCTACTCATCACATTTTTAGTGACCTTGGAGAACTCATTGAATCCATGTTTTATAAACTAGCCATCGCTAATCTAATTAACTAGCCTATTCTGAAGCACTATCTTGAGGGTATTACCTATCTAGATTGGTATAGGTAAAATGAATTTTGTGAGTATTGTTGATGTTTAAAATTGTGCTAGATTATAATCAACAACAATGGGAAGTTTCAAGATGTGGGATATTGCGGCTTGAAACAACCTCCAAATTTTAGAGAAGCTGGTCTCTTCTTTTGTATCAAGTGTTGGGGGAAAAGGGATAGGAAATTAAATAGAAGCATAAATGCAGTAAATGAAACCTAACTATGGTGATGTGCCTGAGTGTAATCCTGATCCTAACCTGAGCACATTGACACTATATGTAGGATTTAATTACATTTAAGAGTAGACAAGTGCATGATCAATGTAAAAGATTGAAATAATAGAAATAGAGGCTCATAATAGGGGGTTCTTTTGCTGAGATATAGAGAATGTCAATAAAGGCATAGGGTTCAATCTTATTATAATAATCTTCCAATCACATAAGAGGCATCGAGGTCATGTATAGTTATGTAAAACTTCAGATTCAAGAAAATGAGACAAAAGCAAATGACATTCCTAATCACAACTCTAGAAAATCTATAGTGTAGACTACTTTAGAAAATGACACAGATAATATCAACAAAGGCATAGAGTTCAATCTTCTTGATTCATTCAGCCACATAAAAGGCATAGAAACATGCACATTTACATCAACTTTACAACTCAAGAAAATGAGACAAAAGCAAATGATACTACTTGGTCACAAACTCTAGTAATTCTAAAACTATAGAAAGTCCCCCCTCTTTATTTGGTACTGATCTTCTTCTTTTATAGCCTCAGATATCTCCTTCCATT
This sequence comes from Torreya grandis, assembly GCA_037957365.1. Classification (NCBI taxonomy): domain Eukaryota; kingdom Viridiplantae; phylum Streptophyta; class Pinopsida; order Cupressales; family Taxaceae; genus Torreya; species Torreya grandis. Next base: position 1,110,503 of record JARHVA010003890.1, on the reverse strand, counting down.
ATCCCCTTTCCCATGTGATTCTACTTCACCCTTAACTCACAAAGGACAAACAAACAGTACTTTCAATGCCTTGGATGCATCCTGGTCTTATCAAGAATTTCCCTAACTATGGCATGGTGATTCATGACTATTACCTCCTTCCATGCCTAAATTTCTCATTCCATCACCTACTTAGCTGCTTAATGGTCTACTCTACCTCCACTTACAAGGGACAAACAGATGGCCCTTTTAATGCTTGTAGGCCCCAAAAATCTACCTGGCAAACTGTTCCATCTACCAAAAATAAATCTTGCCAAGTTCCCTCCATCTCGCTTTAATACAACAGATACATAGAACACTGTTCTATTAAAATGAAAGAGGACACTTAGTCAATCTTGAAATTCTCCTTGTCACTTAGAAGGCACCAGAGAATGACACTTGGCATTTTCTACCTGATTTATTAAAGACATGCGACATTTTTCGCTTTCTCTATATCCTGCTCAGAAATGCTACACCTTCAACACCTATCACAATCCACTTCTTTGATACTTAGTAATTTTAACAAAATAAAACTCACTACATTCCTTGCCTAAGCAACCTTTAAAAATGGGATGGACGTACGTGTTAGTCTCCGCATGTTGACACTTTGCACCTCCATAGACCTTTGAAATAACACCCAAGACCCACCACAATATTTATTTGACAACGAAGCTTGAAGATGATCTCTCATAAGTTGACACATGGTGACTTTCACTGCTCCTGGGAAGTATGTGGCATCTTTCACTTCTCCTACTAGGGGTATGTGGCATCTTTTGCTACTTCTGGGGATGGAATAAAAAGGGGCTCAAAAAGTGACACTTGGCAGCCTCCGCTCATCTTCAGCACTTAAACAAAATGAAACAAATGCCCTAATACCTTCCAAAAAAGGTAATGGCCCCTTTGGATTGTGGGACACTCCCTTGAACTGCCCGATGAACCAAAATGGTTTAATGGTTCAACACTGCATGTCATTTACACTTTAATCGAGGCATTAAACTAAAAAAATTGAACCCAAGAATTGAACTGACTATCTCTCAAATGTCGACATGTGGTGACTTCCACCTTCCTTTGAAAAAGTAGTCCATGGCTTTTTATGACTGCCACCAAGCACTTTCTGCCTGATTCTGCTGCTTAGCTCATTGAAATCCTTTCACTAAAAAGTAGATGAAATGTGGGTACCGATATGAGATGTAGATGCCAAAACAAGGTGTGTTTTTCTTAGCTATTATTGGATACATGGCATGATTTGTGTCTCTCCTAAAAGTTATGAAAAGTGTCTTGAACGATGCCAGCTGGCTGGTTCCATGTTTCAGAAAGTGACACTTGGTGGCTTCCACTCAATCTCAACACTTGGGCAAAAATGAAATGAAGGAAACAAAAGGGGGAAAGAGAACCCATGCTTAGATTACACCACTTGGTAGCCTCCACTACACTTCAACACTTAGATGAAAAAGAAACCCATGTTCTGCTCCAAAACTCTGTTGCCATGACCAAGGTATGTGGGAACCAAAATTGTAGTGCTCGACTAAAAATTTGAAAAAAACGTAGAGTAAAAAGTTACTCTACAGTTACTAGTGACCCTCAAGACTTTTGAGCCTACTTAAAAAGAAACCCAACTCCTGCTCTATCAAAATTTCAAAATTTTATAGCTTTAAAAGAGCTGTTTGGTAGATGTACCATTCATGGTCAGATAACCCTTGCTTGTTCTATAAGTCAATGAAGGCTAAGTCAAGGTGAATGATATCCTTGTGTGAAAAACTATACAAAATTTAAACTGTAGCCTTCAAATTAAACTCTAACTAGGAAATAGGAACCATAATAGCTTCGACTTCTGAGACTAAGGAATCATCCCACAGGTCCTGGAAAATTGTTTGATCCTTCTATTTGGCCAGCAGCAATGGTTCAATTTGATTGACCATTAGCACCATGTTGGCATCCAAAAATAGAGAAGGGAGGCCTAGTTGCACTAGATCTTCAATATGCTATCTCATCTCACCGATGCCTTCTTTCATGACTTCGAGAAGCTCGTTGCAACTATTGGCCATGGCATTGCAACTGAGCACCTCATTGACCCATTTTATGGTGACCATTCTGTCAGTGATTCCCATGGCTACCAATGTCACATCCATTGCATCGTAGAGCTTCTACAACAAAGTTTGGGATTTGACTCTGTTGGAGACTATAGCTAGAGTGTTCTCCATTGAATCTTCCACCTTCTCACACAATTTTTGTGCATTGAGCAAGAAGGTGAGAGATGGCCTGAGCTAAATAATCCCCAAGGAGATTCTTTTCCACATTAACTCCTAGAGCTCCTTCACCATTTTAATCAGTCTGACACCTTGTGGCCTATTAGCTAGCTCTATTGTTAGTTGCACCAATTTATATTGTTCTACTTAGAATTGGGCTTGAAAAGCTGCAACCTTGTTTTGTTCATCTAGCAGCTTCTACTATGATTGGGTAACTTGTAACTGAAGTCCTTCGACTCTTCCCTACAGCACTACTTTCTCCCACCTAAGGGCTGTTGCTACATCTTTTGCAAGTGTGAGCTCTGATTTTAATGAATCATTTTAGGCCTAGATTGCCTGATGAGCCTGAAGGGAAATAGTATCTTTCAACTATTTATTTAGACTAGCTATTTCATTATCTTTCTTATTTATTTCTTTAGCCAAACTGTTGTATTTTGCCTTTTCTTTTGCCAAATCAGCCTCCATCTTTTATAGTCTTCTTGAAGTTTTCAAATAATCCTTTGTGACTATAGAAGTGGATTCTGTTAACAGCTCAACTCTATCCTAGGGCCTAAATAGGGACATATCAATGGCCACTACGTTCATTGTATAGTCCTCTGACTGCATCTACTCGCTCAGCTTGATGACATTAGGTGACAAATGGGTCACTGTCAACTATTGTTGAATAAGGTCAAATTGTGACCGTAGGTGTGGAATAGCCAATTCTTTATTTTCTTTAATTCTCTTTTTCTCCAACTGGGCTTCTCTTGCCTTCCTAGTAGCATCGGCCTGCATCTGGAAGGTGGAAGGGGATGTAATGTGTCCTCCTACAAAAGGATATCCCTGTGGTGGGCCATATTAAATAGGCAGTGGTTGGATAGGGGCAAGCTAGAGGGGCATATTTCTAAGAACAGAGGGGGAGAAATGGGGTAACGTTAAGGCTTGAGGCATCAAGGATGGGGTGAATTGCGAAATGGGTATGGCAGAGGTGATAAGAGGCGTCATTTGGCTAGGTGGAGGCATCACACTGACAGGGGAAGGAATAGACTGAGAGGGAGGAGGAGGAGTAATACTTACCTGAGGGGGAATCATAGTGCTCTACACTTGGCACTTTGAAGGTTCATCTTCCTCCTCTGAATCAAAATATAACTGCACCCTCTTTCTCTTCCTAGGTGTCTCTAATTTTGCCTGCATTTGCTTCGCTTCCACATCTTCTATTATTGGTGGTTCTTGTGGAGAATCAAGGACTTCAATAAAACTTGATGAAGGGGAAGCTTTTAGTGGTGAAGACACCACACTCCTTTGTTGCTCTATGGCGCTAAGCGGCTGGGGCCAAGTTGATGTAATGACTACAGTTGTAGCTTGCTCTGAGGCATGTGGTTGTTGGCTTGGTCCTGCTCTAACTTCCTTCCCTATACTGAGTTTCAGCAATTGGCTTGTTTCTAGGCTAGATGCAAGGGAGGGATGACACTCATCCCAGAGTTCCTCCCTTATTTCATCTGAATCTACGCTTTTGAAAGAATGGGTGGTTTGATAAATTTCTTGCCTATATTTCCAATAGGCTTTAATCTTCTCTACATCCCAATCTCTATTCTTCAATGTCCTTCTCAAACCAGAAGTCATCTTGACTTTGGGATCATAATCCCTTTACTTATCATAGAAGGTTTCCCATGGCCTATTCTATGGCAAGGGCAAATCTGTCAATTCAACATAAATACCAGGAGCATCCTTTATAGGGTTTTTTCTAGTCTCCCAAAAAGGGCAGCCTTCATGTGCAATCCTAGACCCAATCCTATTGGTCCTTACCCAGGAAGCTATGTAATCACTTGGGTTGTAAACCCATTTGTCTTCGACTAGGATGAAACCTAGGAAGGCCAGCTTTCACAACAACATAGTCTCAGCATCTTTGGCTTCTAAACTCATGTTGCCTACCATCCACAAGAGATTGTAAATTTTTATCTTATTCTTCCCAGAGCCATAGTCATTGTTGACTATTGATACTTGCCTGGTGACTTCCAAGAATGCCAACCTAAGAGTTAAAGTCTTTGGTAGCAACACTAGTTCCCCACAAAATCCATGAACCCTTATGGTCGTGTGGTGGGACCCAAAATAGAAGTCGCATGGGATTGGACAACTGACCAAGAGGTTTGAAAAACTTAGAAATAACTTGTTTATGATAGGTTCAAGGCTAAGGAAAAAAAAAGTGGGGGTAACGAATAGTTCCCAAAAATCATACGGGTCACTATTTTTTGATAAAATGTGTGTCCATGCAGACACATGAATGGTCCTTCGAGGGTCAAAATCTGGGTCATATAGGTTCAAATTCATATGTTGGGTGAAAAGGTTGGGGTTCTAATACAATATGAGATGGAACAAATAGGAGGAATACCTGAACACCCCTTTTGATCTAAACTGGGTCAACTATTCCACTATTGAAAATGCAATGTGCTCTAAGAAGTCAAGTCGATACTCTTGTGTCTTATCGACTGTCTTCAACCTAAAAAGGACGGCCATTTGCTCTACATACACCACCATGTCATCCTTCATGCTAAAGATGAGATCCATCATTAACAGCGCATCTTGGCTAGCTAGTGTAAACTAAGCTCTTGGTGCAGGGAGCTTGGGTACCATAGTATCACTATCAGCCATTTGTAACTTAGCCCTCAAAAACCTTGTTTGAGTGTTGACATTCACCCACGTCCTTTGCATCCTATCAATAGTGGGGAATGTAGTGGTATTGTCATAATGCAGGGCTATCATGTCCCTGATAACTTGTGGGGTGATCTGCACCATGAAGGGACCCTATTGAATGGTGCAAGATGGTGCATGGAGCAAGTTTGTGTATAATTCAATCAAATCAGGGCATGGATGCACAGCTGAGATAATGAACTAAGCTAAATGTGAGGTCCATATCCTCATTTCAAATGTCTCATATTGCCTTGCTCTAACTCTTTGAAGATACCTTTGGTGTGCCCCTTCTCTAAGACTCTTGCTACTGGGTTTTTGTAAGATTGGGTCCATGATTTCATCTGCGTAATCCTTTACCTTTAAGGGGTCACTGGCTTGACCAACTCCTAGGATTTTGGTTCTCGAATAGGTTCTTGATGGTTGTGTAGGAGCTAAAGCATATGATTTACTAGCAGTTTGTTGTGAAGACAATGCTCCTGCCATCTCTATATCTTATATGTAATACCTAGTATGAACCTTGTGTAAGACGGAAACACTCTTGCTAAAGAAAATTTTACTAGGCATTAATGAATCGCAAAGAGCAGGATATTTTTTCAAGTGCAAGAATGCTTGAGAATTTGTAAACTTCAAATCTTGCTAAGGGATATTTATGGGCCTATCAAGTCCCAAATGGCATTAAATTTATATGACCATTAGCAGATCCTACTCAATCTTTAGGAAACAGTGAGGTGGACATGCTATGCAAGTTACGGTGCAAGGTACCTTAGAGATTTCAAAATATTTGGCAAGCATTTAATGTAGCAAAATTTAAAGAATTATATAAAAAAAAATTTTAAGCTACCAACTCTATGTTTAAAACACTTATTTAAAAGGAAAGTGGGAAAACAACAATAGAAAACAAAAACAATGCGAGAATGGGAAACTACCTAACTACATTAATTAAGCATCTTTATCTCCCTCTAGGATCGAAAAAAAAAATTCTAATGTCTCTTTCATGACAAGCAAGCTTATGTTGCCATGCAAGTGATTGAAACGGGTATATCTTTGGTGAAATGTTCTCTATGTAGGCCACCCATATTTGCCTATATTTGAGTGAGTTTGAGTCAAACATTCTTTCGACATCCATAAGCTCCTCTTGTTCTTGGAAACCCACCAAATATCAGCTCCTCATGTTGTCATGTCTCATCAATAAATTGATGGCTATTATTTCTCCACTCTGTGTCTTTTGATATCCATCATCTTTTGGCTTATCTCCTTCTACCTTATTTTTGGGTTCCATTGCATCATCATGCTCCTTGATGACTTCCACCTCTTGAAAGGATAATTCTAAAAGTTGGCATCCCCTCTACATACTTAGCTGAGTCTCGATGTTGTCTTATCCACATCTGGCTAGTTCATGGTCTCCTTAAAGGATAGTGTAACCTGTCCTAATGACTTGATCAAGGAAGTGTCCATGCTCCTCCATATCTTCTTGAAAAGTGAGAAAAAAGTCAAAAATGATCTCTTCCTCATCAAAAGTTAAGGAAAAATCTTGTGACTTGTCCTCTTGTTCATCAAAGGGGGTACCTATGGTGATTTCCTCCTCATCTGTACTCATGGAATCCTCTTGACTAGCCATGAATTGAGCGCACTCCTCTACATACTTATTTGCTTCCTCCAAAATATATTCTTCTTTGAAAAGGGATAAAGAAGAAGGCTGTGATGAAAAACAAGAAGCTTCTTGAGGAAGGGTGGAAGGGAATTGAGGGGAAAGTGAGGGTTTGGAGTCCTCTTCCCTTGCTACTAATATAGACTCAGCATGATTAGGGAAATTACCTTAACAAGTTTGACCTGGCTCATGAACAGGAGTGGCGTATGTCTGATATGGAATTTGTGGTGGTGGATATGTAGCTTGATAGACTTGGTAAGGTTGTCTCTCATGAATGCTCAGCTTCTCTTCTAGAAATGCAATCAATCCACACACATCTAACATCTCATATGTAAGCCTTTATCAATTTTCTCTTTCAATGGGATCCCATTCACTTTTAATTAGATCTACTACATTTCTTATTTGGTGGATGACATGATTAGGAATTTCTTGGCCACATCCCCTTCTATTATCAAGCTCCAATACATGTTTTTTATATCCTAGTAATGATTTTTTGAAGGTGGAAATGAGATTAGGCTGAGCATGGGATGTGACATATTGGGGAGGCTGGGCATAAGACTGGTATAGCTCATGACCATATGCATCCTTATTGTTTGACATGATTCCATGAGAAACTTGATCTTGATTAAAAATATATGGAGCATAAGACTCATAACTCTGAGTAACAGAATTATACATACCAAATGGTGATTTCTTAATGATACTAGGACTACTTGTTAGGAGGCCCCTTGTCCAACGGTAGCATAATTGATTACTTATATATGAGCAATTAAACACGGAAATTATACCAGAATGATTAAGAAACTAGAAACGTGAGACAACAAAGAATTTGAGAGACAATACACACAATTGTATTAGATAATACTAGAAGAAAATACAAATAAGGAAGATGCCACTTCTCCCTCCACCTCAAAGGCTTGCCACACCTCAAGACCTTCTTCCCTCTCTCTTGCTCAACACAAAACCAACTCTAAAACCTGAGTTACAATCCCTCCTTGAATGCTATAGCTGATCTCCTTGACCTTACACCTGTAGATCTCCTTGACCTTGCTTGCTTCAATGCTCTTACTTGATCAATATGATAATTACAATACATGCCTCATGGTTCTTTAAATAGAATCCCATGGTTACAAAAATAGACCTCTAACTACTAAAATTAGACACACAGCTCGTGACTTAAAATAGTCTCTTAGCATGCAAACACTCGGTTTAACTAATTGACTGTTCGTAAACAGCAGTTCTAGACCGCACAGGCGACCGACGTCGGTCCCTACTTGTCTGGTTCTGCCGACGTCGGCCGACTCTCTGTCGTCACCAGTCTCCTTCTCCACTACATCTGACCGACGTCGATCATACTACCGACGCCGGTGGCTCTGGTTCTTCAGCATCCTTTCTTCATGTGTGTGCAAACGGTTGAAGCTTTTAGCTCCACACCCTAACAATCTCCCACTTGGAGATAAATAGCTGCAACCTATACCTGTACTTGTACACCATCTATTTTTTTCCTTAGGCCCTGTATCCCTCTTCAAAGTCACCCTTGAAGACCAACCAGCACGCAAACCTGTGATGCTATATCTGTCACCTATGCCACAAGAACTTTGCTGCTCCCAAATTCTTCATGACATACTTCTGAACCAACTCTACCCTTAGCTCAGAAAACTCCCTGTATATGCAACCCTGAAAAAAGTAACACAATACAGTAACAGGATAATGTAGCTAATATTATCCAACCTGGTAAAGATAAAATACAATGGTCAAACCTCCATTGCCCTGCAGCTAACTCAAGACCATATACCATAGCCTTCTGTCTCAGATGTCCATCCACTCTCTTCTCTAAAATGGGAATCCATCGCTCTATATCCAGCTGACAACTCCACCAACAAGTACCTGTTTGGCTCTAATCCAAGGACTCACACTCCTCATCCATGTCAAGCTCCCACTATTTCTGGATTCTACCTGCATTGCTTCCTCCATCTTCCTAGTTCATGACTATCAGTAAGCAATATAAAGAAGGTGAACAACGAATATGAGGTTCACATACCTTTTCTAACCTCTGTATGGGTGTTTGAGACTCATAGATCCACCCAACATCCATTCCAATGACCGATCTCAGCCAACTCCCAGTCTGCTCCCGATCGATGTCGGTTCCCTGCACTGATCCTGACTGCCGACGTCGTTACCCCTGGCCGACGCCGGTGTCTAACCTACCGACGTCAGTCCTGATGACTGACATCGGACTTCTCCTGTTCGACCTACTGACCCTGTTGGTCTGCACATGACCGAAGCCGGTGCCTGGATGACCGACGTCGGTTCCAAGTAATCGACATCGGTGCCTGTGTGTTCCCGTGAGTGATGAATTCTTCATCTGTGAACTCTTCTTGGATCAAATCTATATCCATGTTACCCTACTCAGATTTATTTATTACTTGTAACTGTTTTAAGGCCTTCATCTCCTCCAAAAACACCAAGACATCCCTGTTCTTGTCAAAAGCCTCAAATTTCCTTTTCTTGCAATGAATTCTATCCATGCCTTCTAAATTTGAACACATACCTTTTGAGTCAAGAACTTCCATTCCCTTCTTGTTCATGTGACCCTGCCTATTAGACCACATATATGAATCTGCACCAGAAGTGGAATCAGTAGTACAAGTAGATAGATAAAGAGTACCTACTTTCTTACCTCTTGCTAAAACAAGTGCTCCCTTGGTAACTTTCCAAGAATCCGCTGTGAGGGTTATTGTGCATCCCTCATCTCCCAACCTTCCTACATAAATCAGACTCTGCTTCAGAATTGGAACATGCATGACCTCCTTCAACACCCATGTGTTGTCAATCTGCAATCTCAGCTGCACTTTCCCTTTGCCAACTATCTGACAAGGCGTACCATCCCATAAATAAAGAACTCCAAAATCTCCCTGTTTATACTCATGAAACAAATCTCTATTTGGGGATGCATGAAAAGATGAACCAGAATCTAATATCCATGATCCTACGTGACTATCCAAAGAAAGTATGAGAGCATCCTGTACCACAATATTTGCATCCTTTGCTTCTTTCATACCTGTATGTTGATTCTCTTTATCTCTCAACCAACACTCCTTCTTTATATGTCCTTTCTTTCCACAAAACCAGCAGGTAATACCTTTAGACTCGGATCTCCTTCCCGACCTTGATTTCCCTTGCTCAATCTTCTCCTTTTGCCTTCCTCTGCTTTCCGCACTTAGAGCGTTCCCTGATGATTCACCTGTGCTTCTCCTGTGTATTTCTTCATTCAAAATCACACTCACAACATCATCAACCTTTAAGATTTTAGAAGCAGATGCAGAGTTACTTACTGCCATAACCATACCGTCCCAACTTTCAGGCAAAGAACATAATATCAAGAGAGCCTTTACCTCATCATCAAAAACAATGTTGACTGAAGCTAATTGGTTTACCAAACCATGGAAATCACTGAGATGAGTATGTACCAAACCTCCTTCCTGCATTTGTAAAGTAAATAGCTGCTTCATAAGGTATACCTTATTAGAAGCCGAGGGCTTTTTGTATAAATTTGCCAAGGACTTTATCAACTCTTCCATTGTTTTGCACTGTGATAAGCTGGAAACCACAAAAGCTCCAAGACTCAACCTTATGGAACCAAGAGCCTTCCGATCAAGAACACTCCATTCTTCATCCTTCATATCTGTGGGCTTGCATGCAACCCCACCCAACGGTAAGTACAGATCCTTCTGATATAGATAGTCCTCAATCTGCATCCTCCAGTGTTGATAATTCTTGCCGTTAAACTTCTCCATTTATAGCTTGCTTTCTTCTGCCATTGCTGAACTCCCACTCAATCAGAAAACCTTGTGAATGACCTGTAATCAAAAACAATAACCTGCTTCCTGCAAACCGTAGCTCTGATACCAACTGTTAGGAGGCCCCTTGTCCAACGGTAGCACAATTGATTACTTATATATGAGCAATTGAACACAGAAATTATACCAGAATGATTAAGAAACTAGAAACGTGAGACAGCAAAGAATTTGAGAGACAATACACACAATTGTATTAGATAATACTAGAAGAAAATACAAATAAGGAAGATGCCACTTCTCCCTCCACCTCAAAGGCTTGCCACACCTCAAGACCTTCTTCCCTCTCTCTTGCTCAACACAAAACCAACTCTAAAACCTGAGTTACAATCCCTCCTTGAATGTTATAGCTGATCTCCTTGACCTTACACCTGTAGATCTCCTTGACCTTGCTTGCTTCAATGCTCTTACTTGATCAATATGATAATTACAATACATGCCTCATGGTTCTTTAAATAGAATCCCATGGTTACAAAAATAGACCTCTAACTACTAAAATTAGACACACAGCTCGTGACTTAAAATAGTCTCTTAGCATGCAAACACTCGGTTTAACTAACTGACTGTTCGTAAACAGCAGTTCTGGACTGCACAGGCGACCGACGTCGGTCCCTGCTTGTCTAGTTCTACCGACATTGGCTGACTCTCTGCCATCGCCGGTCTCCTTCTCCACTGCATCTGACTGACATCGGTCATACTGCCGACGCCGGTGGCTCTGGTTCTTCAACATCCTTTCTTCATGTGTGTGCAAACGGTTGAAGCTTTTAGCTCCACACCCTAACACTACTTAATCAGTTGATTTGACTCAAAGTCACCGTTGGTGTTGATAAAACAAAAACCTTCAAAGGCTGGTTGGCCGAAGAACACACCAAACTTCTTCAACTCCTTGATAAGTTCATCCTACCGGACATGCCAAAAATTGTTGATGTTTAAAATTGCACTAGATTCTAATCAGCAACAATGGGAAGTTTCAAGCTATGGGATATTGTGGCTTGAAACAACCTCCAAATTTTAGAGAAGTTGGTCTCTTCTTTTATATCAAGTGTTGGGGGAAAAGGGATAGGAAATTAAACATAAGCGCAAATGCAAGAAATGAAACCTAACTATGGAAATGCACCTGAGTGTAATCCTGATCCTAACTTGAGCACAGTGAGACTATATGTAGGATTTAGTTACATTTAAGAGTAGACAAGTGCATGATCAATGTAAAAGATTGAAATAATAGAAATAGAGGCTCATAATAGGGGCTTTTTTTGCTGAGATACAGAGAATGTCAATAAAGGCATAGGGTTCAATCTTCTTATAAGAATCTTCCAATCAGATAAGAGGCACAGAAGTCACGTACAGTTATGTAAAACTTCAGACTCAAGAAAATGAGACAAAAGCAAATGACATTCCTAATCACAACTCTAGAAAATCTATAGTATAGACTACTTTAGCAAATGACACAGATAATATCAATAAAGGCATAGAGTTCAATCTTCTTGATTCATTCAGCCACATAAAAGACACAAAAACATGCACAGTTACAACAACTTTACAACTCAAGAAAATGAGACAAAAGCAAATGATACTACTTGGTTACAAACTCTAGTAATTCTAAAACTATAGAAAGTCCCCCCTCTTTATCTAGTACTGATCTTATTCTTTTATAGCCTCAGATATCTCCTTCCATCATCCCCTTTCCCATGTGCTTCTACTTTCCCTTAACTCACAAAGGACAAACAAATGGCACTTTTAATGCCTTGGATGCATCCTAGTCTTATCAAGAACTGCCCTGACTGCGGCATGGAGATTCATGACTAGTACCTCCTTCTATGCCTAAATTTCTCATTCTATCACCTGCTTAGCCACTTAACTATCTAATCTACCTCCGCTTATAGGGGACAAATAGATGGCCCTTTTAATGCTTGTAGGCCCCAAAAATCTACCTGGTGAACTGTTCCATCTACCAAAAATAAATCCCACCGAGTTCCCTCCATCTCACTTTATTATAACAGGTACACAAAACACTCTATTCTATTGAAATGGAAGAGGACACTTAGTCAATCCTAAAATTCTCCTTATCACTTAAAAGGCACCAAAGAATGACACTTTGTGCTTTCCACCTAATTTATCGAAGACATGCAGCATTTTCTGCTTTCTCTATATCCTGCTCAGGAATGCTCCACCTTCGACAGCTGTCACAATCTGCTTCTTTGATACTTAGTAGTTTTAACAAAATAAAACTCACCACGTTCCTTTCCCAAGCAACCTTTAAAAAGGGGATGGACTTACGTGGTAGTCTCTGCATGTTGACACTTGGCGCCTCCATAGACCTTTGAAATAACACCCAGGACCCACCACAATCTTTATTTGGCAATGAAGCTTGAAGATGATCTCTCAGAAGTTGACACATGGTGACCTCCATTTCTCCTAGGAAGATACATGGCATCTTCTACTTCTCCTACTAGGGGTATGTGGCATCTTCTCCTACTTCCAGGGATGGAAGGGGCTCAAAAAGTGACACTTGGCAGCTTCCGCTCATCTTTGGCACTTAAACAAAATGAAAAAAATGCCCTACTACCTTCCAAAAAAGGTAATGGCCCCTTTGGATTGTGGGACACTCCCTTAAACTACTCGATGAACCAAAATGGTTTAATGGTTCAATGGTTTAACACTATGTACCATTTACACTTTAATCGAGGTATTGAAATAAAAATGTTGAACCAAAGTATTGAACCCAGGCATTAAACTGACTATCTCTCAGATGCTGACACATGGTGACTTCCACATTCCTCTAAAAAATTAGTCCATGGCTTTCCACAACTACCACCTAAGGCTTTTCACCTGATTCTGCTGCTTAGCTCGTTGAAAACCTTTCACCAAAAAGTAGATGAAATGTAGGTACCGATATGAGATGCAGATGCCAACATGTGGTGCTTCTGCTTAGCTATTATTGGATACATGGCATGATCTATGTCTCTCCTAAAAGTTATGAAAAGTGTCTCAGACGACACTAGCTAGCTAGCTTCATGTTTCAAAAAGTGACACTTGGTGGCTTCCGCTCAATCTCAACACTTGGGCAAAAATGAAATGAAGGAAACAAAAGGGGGAAAGAGAAATCGTGCTCGGATTACGCCACTTGGTAGCCTCCACTACACTTCGACACTTAGATGAAAAATAAACCCGTGCTCTACTCCAAAACTCTACCGCCATGACCGAGGTATGCGGGAACCAAAACTGCAGTGCTCGACCAAAAATTTGAAAACAATGTAGAGTAAAAATTTACTCTATAAGTATCATTAGGTTAATGGCCATAATTTTCATTATTGTGTGAAAATTAAAAATTTGATCAAGATAATGTTGGAAAATGAAGAGATAACAATGGTTAATAGAGCTTTCACATCTAATTAGAATTTATGAATCTATCTTAACCCATTTCCACAACATGATAATCAACAATAATAGAAGCAATAGCAACCAACACAACATCTATAGTATCAAAAACTGAGGTAGAACCAAAAAAATAGTATAACCAACAATGTCAAATGAATGTATAGAACTAAGGCTGGAATAATACCAACAACCAATAGACCTACCATGCAATTACATATGACTATAAAAAAAGTTTAGGCTATATTGTAGGGGGTCGTATTTCCACCATCTCCAATAATCCAAGACTAAATACCAATTAGATAAGACCATTGCTAATCAATTTAAACCAACCAACCCATTTTGTTGATCTTTCCTTGACTTGGGACCACATATAGGTGTATTAGCAAGTAATAATTACTAATTTTGGACCTTATATCGATAACTCATCATTGACCTATGACCACACATAAGTACATTGATAATTGAGACTTATACTATCTAGTCTCCAACCACCTTTATTTGTTAGTAACAATGGTCCTATATCTAATCCTAATTGTGAAATCACAACTCAATAGTCAAATATTACCATCCTAGGCCCACAACCATTTTCCACTTCACCCATTCCACCAACCATTCTAGCTAGGAATAAGCCATTCACCACTATGCAAGAAAATATGTTTGATATTGTGGAACAATTACAAAATATGCTTACACAAATTTTTATTTTAGATTTTTTGTGCACATCTACAATCCACAAGAACATCTTGACATATTTCCTTGGCCAATCTCAAGTTCCAAATGACATATCTCTAAACAAATTTCAAGCTTTGGTTGGACATCTATCTTCAGGCTAAAAATTAACCTTTGACCAAAGTGATATGTCATCCCTTGACCCTCTTCATAATAATACATTTTATGTAGAAGTTGTCATAATGTAGCACAAAGTGAAATGTGTCATCATAGATAATGGATCAGGTATAAATATCATGTCTCCAAAGCTCATCAATCTTATTAGGTATACAACAACTAATTTCTAACTAGAGATAATCATAATTAAATCCTATGGCAATGAATAATGAGAATCACAAGGCACCATCATCTTACTAGTTATCATTAGGCCCTTGACCCATGATACACTATTCCATGTGTTGGACCTCAATTTGTCATATAATATGCTTTCAGGTAGACCTTGGATACATAAGATTCATTAAATCCCATTGACATTTCACTAGTGTATCATGTTCTCCCATTTAATTATGGATGTTACTATCCATGGAGATTTGCAATCATACAAACATTACAAGAATTTAGAGGCCAAATACTAAAGGTATAACTACTATTTTAGTTTGAATCTAGTTACTAAGAAGGATAAAGGGAAAAAAATACTTGACGATTCACTAGAGGCTAACTACATTAACCCTAATACCCTTGATTTACTTTACCACATGCCACCTCCTATAATGTCTAATCATTATACCATCTTGGCTAATGGCCCTAGATAATATTTGGCCCATGATATATTCCACATTGCCAAGCTTCCATAGAACCCCAAGTCCTATGGAGGAAATAAATCCAAACCACTTTGCATGGGATGGAAACAAAAGGGCAAAGGTAAACTGCATAGTCTAGCACCTATCATTTTCATGTCAAACTTGGCCAAGATAGGACCTGCTTAAAGGTGATGAATCATGGTTATATAAAGACAAGATGGTTAGTTGTTACATCAATGCCAAATATGCCATTTCAAATAAATCATGGAAAGACATGTCTATGAAGGAGGAGGCCTTGGGTTGAATCAATAAGGTCTGTTTAAGCTAGTTTATATCACTTGGTAAAAAGGAACCTATGAACTTGGATTTAAACTACCTAAGGGTGATCCCACATATCTTGTTCATGTTCCATCACCAATGACTAGTGATGATGATGTTGAAAGTGAAGTAGGGTTTGATCATAGCCTTTTTGATGACCTAGTCAATACCAATTTGTTTGAAACTAATGTCATTTATACCCTTATACTAGTCATTCATGATAATCCAATTCCTTTATATTATCCTCAACTTATAGACTAGAGCCAATACTAATCAACTATCAATAGACAAGTTTTAGAATGATGAGACTTTCTATAATTTTCTAGGCCTAAAGGACAATGTTCTATTGGAAGACCACATATAAGGGTTTTGAATCATCTTGGATCCTAAAGCTTATTTTAGAGAACAATTAAACACCCTTAGCCATAAATAATTAAATTATACATTGGGGTCCCAAAGTTAAAACCTCTTTGAGGTGATTTTGGACTAGGGAAATAGTAAAGATAAAGGCCAGTCTAGTGGTGAAAACATATTTTAGGCACCATTAGATGGGGGTGTTCAACCTTCCTCAAACATAGTCCAAGAGACCACCAAAAATGAACTTATTTATGGGTTAAAGTTCAGTCTTGAAGAACAACAAACTTTTGATCAAATCATCCAAGAGTTTACAATGGTATTTGTTACATGTCCATCCTTACCATTAGGGGATTCTGATTCATCATGCCTAGGAGAACATGAAGATCTAGTCCTAAGGCCAATTTAAATATTTACCAACCATTATGGAAGATGATTCAATGTTTCTTGTGGAAGATACTATAGAGGTTAACATCAGGACTCTAGATGAACGAAAATGGATCATTTTTGGAACATCCCTCATTAAGGAAAAATGTGAAGTCTTTACATCCCTTTTGACAGAATTTGTTGATATATTTTCATGGTCCTATTTTGGCATGCCTATTTTGGACCTTGTCTTGGTTGAGCACCACCTTGTGGTACATCCTAATGCCAAAAATATAAAACAAAAATTGTGAAAGATGCATCCTCTCATTATTGTATTAATGAATAAAGAGTTGGAAAAACACTTAGAAGTGAGATGTATTAGGCCAATCGACTATTATAAATGGATCTCTAATGTTGTGCCAATTAGCAAAAATACTAAAAGAATCAGAATATGCCTTGATTTTAGAGACATAAACAAATCTTACCCTAAGGATGACTTTCCTATGCCAAACATTAACATGGTAATTAACTCCACAACAAGTTATGAAATGATTTCATTGATGGATGGATTCTCAAGCTACAACTAGATCTGAATCACACTAAAAAACCAACATAAAACAACCTTCACCATTCCGTGGGGATCATTATGTTATCAGGTTATGCCATTTGCTCTCAAAAATGATGGGACCACCTATTAAAGAGCTATGACCATCATATTTCATGATATGATGCATGATATTATCAAATAATACATTGATGACATACTCAATAAATCAAAGACCAAGGCCAATCATCTGATATCACTAAGGAGGATATTTGAGTGATTGTGTGAATAAAAATTTAGGATCAACCCTAATAAGTGTGTTTTTGGAGTTACTTTAGGCATTTTTTGGCTTCATTATGTCTTGTCAAGGCATTTAATTTGATCCATCTATAGTACAATCCATTATAGAGATGCCACCACCAACCAATTTGAAGCATCTCCATAGTTTACAGGGAAAAATACAATATATTAGACACTTCATATCTCAATTGACTGATAAGTTCCATCCATTCACACACTTTCTGAGGAAAGGGGTCACATTTCATTAGGATGACAAATGATAGAAAGCTTTTCAAAAATTAAAAGACTATCTCACAAATCTACCTATTTTATTACTTCATATGCCAATAAAGTCATTCTTACTATATTTATTGGCCATAGACAAAGCCCTAGGTGAATTTATAGCTCAACATGATGATAATGGAAAGGAGCATTTCATGTACTATCTAAGCCATACATTTTTCATGTATGAAAATAATTATATGCCCATTTAAAAAGCATGTTTAGTTATGGTCTTTACAACATAGAAACTATGACATTACATGTTGAACACCAAGATCATGGTTATTTCCAAAGTACATCCACTCAAGTATCTACTATCTAAAATAGCTTTTCAAGGCTATATGGCCAAATGGATCATGCTTCTTAGTGAGTTTGAAATATAATATGTGAACCATAAATCCATCAAGGGCTAAGTTCTTGTAGATCAACTTGTTAAATCACCCCTCATAGATATAGAGATACTAACATTCTAATTTCCTAATGAATCCATTATGACCATCATTGAAACACCTCTTAAGGAGCAAGACCAGAAGCTATATTTTTATGGGTCATTCATAGCACATGGATCAAAGGTAGGCCTTTTGTTTATTACACCATAAGGGGATTTAATCCCTAAATCATTTAGGATCAGCTTTCCTTATACCAACAACATGGCCAAATATGAAACATTTATTGTAAGACTTTGATAGGTAGTATAATGGAGCATACAACATCTAAAGGTTTATGGTGATTCTCAGTTAATCATCAATCAGGTTATAGACTAGTTTTAGACCAAGGATGATGATCTAGTGACATACAAGGCTATGGTTGACACTCTCAAATAATAAATTATTGATGTCCAATTTAAACATATACCAAGGGCCAGTAATAGAATAGTATGTTTCATGGCCACCATTGGATATTTGATTCAACATACAAATACATCCAAGGAATACTAGTTTCTCATTGAAAATATGTTAGCACCAACTCATGAACCTGTTGGGGATCAACCAACAATGTTGATTACACTATGAAAGCAATAAATGCAGAATTAAACCAGAAAGATAAGTAACTAGAATCAAAAATATAGCAAGAAGAAGAGATACAAGAAACCACCCTGAAAACTTGTATTAAACTCTTTACAGAAGGAATACAATTGAAGAAACTTCTTTTCTTCCACACCTCTCTCAGATGTACATATCTCTCTCTAGATCTCTTTCCCTCAAGAGCTCTCTCTCTCTCTCAATTACAATCACAATTCACACCTTGAATTGTCTATCTTACAATATCTTGTACTATTCAACACTACTCATACATTAAGCTAAGAAGATCTATCCTATTATATAATAATTAGGAAACATGAGCATACAACTATAGCCATTAGATGCACCTCCTAATCAAGGGCTCTAAATAGTCTTACTAATAATAGAGATGCGGACTTAAGACTATCACTTAATCCTAACATGCAAACATTCTATTCTATCCATAGAAATAGCTTTTTGGATGCACAGGTAACCGACATCGATTCTTTCCTATTTGCCTGTGACCGACGTCGGCCAATCAATGACCAACGTTGGCATCTCCTATACTGCTCCTGACTGACATCGGTCACTCCTGACCGACACCGGTGACTATGTAAACCTACAACTCTGCAAAAAGCTCCTTTGGTGAAGTTTTTAGCTCCACACCTTAACAATCTCCCACTTGGAGATAAATGGCTACACTAGTACCTATACAACAACATCTTCTAGCTCCTCCATCTTCAAACTCAATCATGAAGACCAACAAAAGTTAAATGAAGATTCAAATTCTCCTTTGTTACTAGCTTGGTTAACATATCCATAGGATTCTTATCTGTATGGATCTTCTCTAGATCTAACTCACCATCCTCCAATACCTGTCTTATGAAGTGGTACCTAAGTTGTATATGCTTTGTTCTTGAATGAAAGGCTGAATTCTTAGCCAAATGAATTGCACGCTGACTATCACTGTATAGTGTGCAACTCTCTTACTCCTTTCCAAGCTCTTCCATGAACCATGTCATCCATATCATCTCTTTTCTAGCCTCTGTGACTGCAATATACTCTGCTTCTGTAGTTGACAAGGCAACAACCTTTTGCAACTTTGATATCCAGCTAACCACCGTTTCACCAATAGTGAAAACATATCCTATGGTGCTTCTCCTACCATCCAAATCCCCTACCATATCTAAATCTACATAACCATGTAGAGAAGTATCTAAACCTCCATAGCACAAATGCCTACTACTGGTTCCTCTCAGATATCTAAGGATCCACTGAACTGCTTTCCAGTGCTCCTTTCCTAGATTGGCCATATACATACAACTCCCACTGCTTGGGCAATATCCAGTCTAGTACAAACCATTGCATACATTAAGCTCCCTAATGTGGAAGCATATGTAATTCTACTCATGTACTCTACATTCTTCTTTACTCAACTTAAAATGTCCAACCAAAGGTGTGCTTACCGATTTTGCATCCTGCATATTGAATCGTTTCAACACCTTGTTCACATAATCCTCTTGAGACAAAATCAACCTATGATTTTTCTAGTCTCTCTTAATACTCATGCCAAGGATTTTCTTTGTTGCTCCCAAATCCTTCATGGCAAATGTGTGAGCTAATTTCACCTTAAGCTCAGAGATATCCTGCATGTGTGATACTGCAACCAGCATATCATCTACATACAACAATAGAATAATATATCTACCATTATCCAATCTCTAAAAATACACACAATGGTAAGTTTGACACCTACTATAGCTATGCTCAGTCATAAACCTGTCAAATCTCAAATACCACTGTCTAGGAGCTTGCTTGAGGCCATACAAGCTTTTCTTCAATCTGTACACTAGTTTCTCCTTACCTTTGACCTCAAATCCTTCTAGCTGATCCATATATATTTCTTCATCCAAATCTCCATGAAGAAACATTGTCTTAACATCAAGCTGCTCAAGATGCAAATCCTCAATAGCAACTAAAGACAATACAGTCCGTATAGAAGTCATTTTAACAATAGGAGAAAAAATCTCACCAAAATCAATACCTAGCTTTTGTGCAAATCCTTTCACTACCAACCTAGCCTTATATCTCATCTGTCCATTCTCACCTTCAATCTATAGATCCATCTTTTCTTCAGTGTCTTCTTTCCTGCAGGCAACTCAACCAAATCCCATGTTTGGTTCTCCCTCAAGGAATCAATCTCCTCATTCATGCCTAGCTCCCACTGATTGTTGGATTCCACCTGTATTGCTTCATCAAAACTCTCTAGTTTTCCACCATTAGCTAGCAATAAATAGAATAATGAAGGGGAATATCAAATTGGAGGTTTACTTACCCTTTCTGACCTCCTGATGGGCATCTGAGACTCATTCACAACACGTTGTCTACCCAAATTATCTAACAGTGACCGACCTCGGTCACTTCCAGGCATGTAACTGGCCGATGTCAGTTTTGCCTAACTGATGTTAGTTCCTACCTGATCGACATTGATCACTGTATGACTGACATCAGTTCCTGTATTGCCGATGTCGGTTCTTGCCTGATCGACGTCAGTCTCTGTGTTTTCCTATCTGTGATTAATTTTTCCCATGAGCTCATTTTAGACCATCACCTCATCCAATTCTCCATTGCTCTACCCAGATTGATTCAGCTTCCTAAGCTGATCACTATACATCACTTTTTCATTGAAAACAACATCACGGCTCCTAATTATCTTGTTAGTTGCTAGATTCCAAAACCTGAATCCGAAATCATCAGAGCCATAGCCAATAAATGTGCACTTCATAGACTTAGCATCCAGCTTCTTTATATTTTCCTTATCAATGTGCACAAAGGCTTCACAACCAAAAACTTTGAGAAATGAGAGATCTACCTTTTTACATGTCCATTCCTCTTCTAGAATTCCACCATTCAGAGCTGTAGAGGGTCCTCTGTTAATCAGGTACACTACAGTATCCACAGCTTCTGCCCAAAACTCTAAGGGCAAACTAGCATGCAATCTCATACACCTTGCATGCTCCATTATTGTTCTATTCATCCTTTCAGCAACTCCATTTTGTCGAGGTGTCCTTGGAACCATCCTTTGCCTGTAGATTCCATGCATACAACAATACTAGTTGAACTTGTAGCTGCAAAACTCACCACCATTGTCAGATCTCAGGCACTTCAATCTTTTGCCTATTTCATTCTCAACCATAGCTTTCCAAATCTTAAAAGTCTCAAATACATCATATTTCTTCTTAATACAATAGACCCATACATTTCTTGTATCATCATCTATGAAGGAAACATAGTACTGTGATCCTCCAATAGAAGCAACCTGAGCCGGTCCCCACACGTCTATGTGAACAAGCTGCAACTTATGCTTCTTCTTTGTTGACCCAGCCTTGAGAAAACTTACCCTCTTTTATTTTCCAAACACACAATGCTCAAAAAAATCCAAGTCTATGCTTTTCAAATCTGAAAGCTTACCTTTTGACTTAAGAATTGACATTCTCTTCTCACTCATGTGGCCAAGCCTTGAGTGCCACAACTTTGCATCCACATCTGAAGTAGATAATACAAAAGGAGAATTATTAGCAACACAATTACATAAATAGAGAGTACCTACTCTCTTACCTTTGGCCATTACAAGTTCACCCTTGGTCACCTTCCAAGATTCAGTTGTGAGAGTTACTGTACAACCCTCATCCCCTAACTTTCCTGCAGAAATCAAATTCCTCTTCAAGCTAGGAACATGCATTACATCTCTCAACACCCATGTGTTGCCATTCTGCATTTTTAGCTACACTTTTCCTTTGCCAATAATTTTACAAGGCTCATCATCCCCTAAGTAAACTATTCTAAAATCTCCATGGACATAGTCACTAAAATATTCTTTATTAGGGGTAGCATGAAAAGATGCACCAGAATCTAACACCCAAGATTCTATATTATTATGCAAAGAGAATATAAGAGCATCTTGTGCAATACCTGCAACTTTTGCTTCTTCTTTACCTTCATGTTGATTGTCCTCCTTAGGCTTTGACCAGCAATCTTTGCTTATGTGCCCTATCTTTCCACAATTCCAGCATTGTGGCTTCCTGCCATTTCTGGATTTGGATCTACCTCTCACCTTTGACTTAGACCTTGGTCTCCTCTTGCTCTTCTCTTTTTCCCTTCCCCTGCTCTCAAAACTTAAAGTGTTCCCTGATGTTTCCTCTGTGCTTTTCTTGTGAATTTCTTCATTCAAGATTACACTAACAACATCCTCTACTTTTAAAATATTTGAGGCAGATGCAGTATTACTAGCTGCCATTACCAAGCTATGCCAGCTTTTAGGAAAAAAACATAATATTAAAAGAGCTTTAATTTCATCATAAAACACTATTTTGACTGAACTTAATTGATTTACAATTCCATGGAAATCATTTAGATGATTAGATACAGATCCACCTTCTTGCATACACAAATTAAATAACTGCTTCATAGGATATACCTTATTAGAAGCTGAGGGTTTTTCATACAAATTTTCTAGAGTAGTCATCAACTCTACCGTAGACTTTGCCTGTGATAAATTAGATATCACAGTAGATGCCAGAATCAGTCTTATAGACCCCAGAGCCTTTCTATCAAGAACTTCCCATTCTTCATCATCCATGTCTTTGGGCTTCTTTGCAATCCCACCTAACGGTAAGTATGGATCTTTTTGATACAGATAATCCTCTATCTACATTCTCCAATGTTGATAATTCTTTCCATTAAACTTCTCCATTCTCAGTTTACTTTCTTCGGCCATTGCTTCTCCCACTCAAATAGAAATCCCTGTGAGTACCCTATAATCAAAAAACACTAACCAGATCTAAACCACCTGTTAGTCAACCTGAGCTCTGATACCACTTGTTGGGGATCATCCAACGATGTTGATTACACTATGAAAGCAATAAATGTGGAATTAAACCAGAAAGATAAGTAACTAGAATCAAAAATACAGCAAGAAGAAGAGATACAAGAAACCACCCTGAAAACTTGTATTAAACTCTTTACAGAAGGAATAAAATTGAAGAAACTTCTTTTCTTCCACACCTCTCTCAGATGTACAGATCTCTCTCTAGATCTCTTTCCCTCAAGATCTCTCTCTCTCTCAATTACAATCACAATTCACACCTTGAATTATCTATCTTACAATATCTTGTACTATTCAACACTACTCATACATTAAGCTAAGAAGATCTATCCTATTATATAATAATTAGGAAACATAAGCATACAGCTATAGCCATTAGATGCACCTCCTAATCAAGGGCTCTAAATAGTCTTACTAATAATATAAATGCAGACTTAAGACTATCACTTAATCCTAACATGCAAATATTCTGTTCTATCCATGGAAATAGCTTTCTGGATGCACAGGTAACCGACATCGGTTCCTTCCTATTTTCCTATGACCGATGTCAGCTAATCAATGACTGATGTTGGCATCTCCTGTACTGCTTCTGACTGACGTCGGTTGCTCTTGACCGATGCCGGTGACTGTGTAAACCTACAACTTTGCAAAACACTCCTTTGGTGAAGCTTTTAGCTCCACACCTTAACAGAACCTTCAACTATCACAATGATCTATGATATTTTTTGTCCTAGCTCAATCTAGTATTTATACCTATATGCCTATCTTCACAACCACATATTACCACTAGACCTATCTCACAAACAATATAAAGCCTTTATCCACCATGTTGCATGTTAAACCTTACTCAGACCAACCCTATACCACCATAATTTTGATTGAACATTTCTTAGTTTTTTAACTATGATAGAATCTACATTAGTGTTATAGTAAGTTTATGAAGGAGTATGTGGAGCCCACACCGGTGGGTCATCCTATTCAAAAATATCTTGCATATTAGGTAATATTCACTAATGATGTATGTAGATGTAGTTATGTATGTGAAAAAGTGAGACAAATGTCAATGACATGCTAATCTAACTCATACCCTGACCAAGACTTTGAAATCAATGTTTACACCATAGCCATTTTCTACATGGCACCTCAGTCTCATTGAGAAGATAAACCCAAACTCATTTGATGGCCACAAACATATCCTTATTGCCACTAAATATTATCCAATAATGTTAGATGGCAATAAGGATATCTAATAATGTTAGATCATTTAAGAATAAGGATGTTTAATTTTTATGTGTCAAGTACAAGATTAAACAACATTTTTTCCATGGCATATTACCCCTAAGGTAATGGCCAAGTAGAAGCATTAATAAAACCATTGTCAACATCCTTAAAAAGATGTTCAATGATGTCAGCCATGATTGACACCTCCAAATATTCCACACCCTCTAAGTATACCACACCAATCATCATACTTCAGTAAGAGCCACTCCATATTCATTTATTTATAAAATTGAGGCCATTATTTCCATTGAGGTTGAGTTACCTTCTTTACACATCTCTTTTAAGCATGTCCTAGATGATATATACTGTCAAGTAGCTTGCCTACAAGAGTAGGAATTATTTAATGAGAAAGGCATGGCCACAGTCAATAATCTTCAAGTATACTAGAATTGACTTTGTGGCCATTTCATTTGATGCATTATACATAGATAATTTGATCTTGGTGATCTTGTTCTTAAATAGAACCAAAAGAATAGCATGGCCAAAAAAAACATAAAGGCAAGTTCACACCGAACTAGGTAGGTCCTTTAATCATTATTAAAAACTATGGTGTTGGAGTATATAGTCTGACTACACCAAATGGGGAAAAACATGATGAGTTGATGAACATTATACACCTCAAGCATTAATTTTCTTAAGAGACTTGGTGTATTACCTATGAGGTCTATTTTATTTGTACCATAATATTGATATTCTTTTTTATACAATACCATTCTATTATCATTTCACTCTACCATACCTTTTCTATCGACCAAGTTATTTTTACCCCACCCTAAGCAACCCTTTGACCTTGGTTCCATTCCATTTATGAAAAGGCCACTTTCATCATGAGGTTTCAAATCAAGTTCGAGTAGTTGTTTCTAGTAGTCTTAATAGAGGTTATATTTTGGAGTAGTATGACACAAGTTTTGGCAGTTACATCCTTCATTTATTGTTTCATTCTATACCAAGTTTACTTGATTATAACCACCTTTGGGCAAATCAGTGTTTCACCGTCATCATACTAATTATAATTTCCTATGTGCAAATTGGTATTATTGACCTATGTCATTGTTTCCTAATTATAATGGCCTATGGGAAAATTAGGGGCAACACTTTTTTATCATCCTTGAAGTACCACCTTTCCATTCCTGTGTCATTTACCAACTTTACTTGTCTTATTTGATTTGGATTCTACACTAGTCAAATTCTTTCATTGTATAATATAAATATAGTGACTTGAGGTCCCATCCTAGGACTATGTAGGCAGTGCTTGATTTATTTTGAGGTCAGCTCAATCACCCTCTTCCACACTCTCATCATTTTTTGAGTAACCTAAGCTAAGATCTCACCATTTTGTGAGCAATTTCTAAGTTTGAATTCTCTCACCATTTTACGATCTTAGACCATTTCATGTTTTTTCATTCTCAATTGAGTTGAGATACTCAAAAAAATCCAAAAAAAACATTTATAAAACCGATTTAGAAAATCCAAAAAAATTGACCACTTCTTTGCCTTAAGGATTATGGAAACCCTCACTAACTCACAAGAAACCACTTGTCATTTAGTTTCCCCCTCCATATTGGCCTAACATCCTATGCTTTCACCATTTTGTGTGTCCATCCCCATATTATTTTATCACATCCATCATGTTTCTTCTTACCATCATTTTTATTCCATCCCATTTCTTGGGAGAACTACATTTATCCTAAGGTTTTTGTTGGATATTATATCCATATAACTATATAGGCAACGTCCACTTTCCTAGTGCATTTGGAGATAGCTCAAACACCCCTTTCCCTTTCCTCTATTCCCCCATATTTGTTTGTTTCATTTCCTCCTATCTTATAGGGGCAATGTTTGTTGTCTTATTTATGTCATGTTATTTGTACTAACATTGTGATTAAACATCATTTATGTTTTGCATTCTTTTGTTTGTTATTTTATTCTTGTTTTATTTTTATGTTTGTTTCCCTATTTGTTTTCTTTCTTGTTATGCCTTGATTTAGTCTATGTGTGTTCATTAGGTTATTCCTTGCAAATTATTCTTAAATCCATCCATATTCATGCATCAACATTGTAATCATAGTTTTTATCATTGGTGTATTATTTTAATTATTTATTGGATCATATGTTCATCATTATGCATATTTCATCTAAGTTATCATGGTGTCCTATCATGATTCCTATCATCACATGTTAGAACAAAAATTAGCTTCAAGAGTCTACACTGCAATGAAGTACTGATATATCTCCTTAACACTAAAAGAATTCTCAATATAATCTAAATCATATCCTCAATAGAGTAATTAAACAACAAAATAATAGTCTTCATTTCTAGTTTGGATGAGCATCTCCCTACTATCAAGTTACCCAAATTCATCGTTTTCCTCTATCCTAATTTGTCATCATCTTCCATATCATGTTTTCCATAATTGAGATACTCATGATTATAACCACCTCTAGGTAAATCATTGTATACAATCCCACTTTCATTACCAATGATTCTAGCTACCTTTGGGAAAATCATTGTGTTTCCATCTATTTGGAGGTTAATGATTATAACCACCTTTGGGCAAATCATTCTCTTTCTTTTTCCCAACTAGGGCACATTTTCATTGTGATAATGCTTATAACCACTTTTGGTAAAACCATTATCTCTATCTACCCAATTGGGGCATGTTTTAATCCTACCAATTATTATAACCACCTATGGGAAAATCATTATTTTACTTTTAAATGATTATAACCACCTTTGGGCAAATAATTTTCTTATTACCCTAAGCCTTTTTCAATTATTATAACCACCTTTGCACAAATAATTACCTTTTCTATCCCACCTATGCCAATTATTCTAACCATTTATGGGCAAATCATCCTATTTATCTAACCTAACTAAGGTAGCTCCATATGCCATTTATTATAGCCACCTTTGGGAAAATTAGTCCTTCCACCCCCATTTCATCATTTTGGTCCAATCATTTCCTCCTTTTGAGGACCAATTGTTGACCCCTTTGCCAACCACTCCCTTGAGGGGGCACCTATAATTCATCCATTATCATTAAAGTCATAAAAATATAGAACATTTTCATTTTTTGATAAGAAATTACTATGCTTATATCTTTTAATGCATTCCCAAATAGAGGAAATACCTAATTGGCCACTAATGGCCCTCAATAGGACTGTAGATGGATTCCTACCAACCTTTGCAAATCAAAACTAGGAGTCACTAAATGTCCTAAATTTTCTTATGTATAATTCATCAAAGCTCTAGATCATATGCAAACATCCCTAATTAGTATATCTTATCATATAAAAAAATAACCTCTCACGCATTCATCTCTAATCATCATACAACATCACAACATGTAATTTAGCCTATGAACCTATTAATTGGAACACATGGACATAAAATCAAATATTGGAAATACTAAAAAGGATAATCATAATTAATTAAAAGTATAAACCAAATTAAATGCTTAATTAAATTATCCATGTGAAATTAATGAATTAATAAAAAAGGATATTCAAAAATCAAGAATATCCTAGCTTTTCATGATTACTTTTTATGAGTTATCAAGCCTTTGAAAATATTTCACCCATGCTTATTCATTGAAAATCATTAGTTATTAACACCTTTTAACTCTACTAGAGTTAATTTACTCACTTATGTTAGGTTTGAACCCATTCCATGTTTAAACTACACCTTAACTCACATTGGGTTGGGGTTAGTTTTTAAGCTAATAAATACAAGCCATTGCCTATTGAAAGGAGTTTGGAAATTGTAGAGTTATAATGCAAGTTTTGTAGAATTATTTATATCCATAATGTTATAATGCCAAAATATTGAGTCAAACCATATCAAGCAAGCCAAGGCCATATCAAGCTATCATGGTGCCAAAGAGAGAAGGAGTAAAGAAAAATCCATTTCCAAAGACTCTTTGAGCACAAGCTGAGAAAGCCACAAATAAATCATTTAAAGCTCACAAGGAAGGTAAGGATTGATGTTATTTTCATTTAGTTGGGTTTTCAATTGTATTTTGTCCATTAAAATCCCTATAATATCTAGGGTTAGAGATGTTAGCATGTTAGCGTGTTGATTTCATTATTTTATGAAATTAAGACTTGATCTAACCTCCTCTCTATTTTCAAATTCATATGACCACAAATGCAAGTGTTATTCCTATTTGACTACATTCTTAGAATAGATCATTATGTCATTAAGAAAAAATAGAACAAACTTGTCCATAAATTATTTGACTACACTATTCATTAAATTCA
The DNA here is from genome assembly GCA_037957365.1 of Torreya grandis. Lineage (NCBI taxonomy): Eukaryota > Viridiplantae > Streptophyta > Pinopsida > Cupressales > Taxaceae > Torreya > Torreya grandis. The sequence continues at coordinate 1,081,650 of JARHVA010003890.1, read as the reverse complement.
TAAATGTAGTAGGTGCATTAGTTAAACTAAAGGGCATTATTTTAAGCTTGTGATGTCCATACCTATTTCTAAAATTAGTCTTATGGATATCTTCATCCTTGATTCTCAATTAGTGATAGCTTGATCTCAAGTCTATCTTAGAAACAATAGTTGCATCATTGATGTGATCAAATAGATCATCTATCCTCAGTAAAGGATAATGATTCTTTATAATAACCTTGTTAATAATTAGGAAGTTAACACACAACTACAAGGTTCCATCCTTATTTTTCATAAAGACCACAGGTGTACCCCAAGGTGACACACTTGACCTAATTCTTCTATTTTATAGTAGCTCTTGTGATTAAGATTTTAGCTCTTAAAAATATACCACATTTATGTGATAAGGTGATTTATATTTAGGGGCTACCCCGAGCGTTACATCAAATAGAAAAACTAAACTCCCTCTTAGGAGGAAAATCAAGTAATTAAAAAAAAACATCAAAGAATTATTTTAGAAATGGATATTATCATAATATTGTTTCTATTTAAAATCTTACCTCACCTTTTTATGATATTTCTTTCTTTTCTACTTGAAGAGTATCTTCAATAGGAGTAGTCAGAGTCTTAGGATTGGTCATATTAACATCATGTATCAATATCTCCTTCAACCCCAACTAAAATCTGGATACTTTAATTTTTTCATCATGCATGTAATTAAAATGATGTAGTAGGTTTAAAAACTTGTTTTAATACTTAGTTATTGACATATTTTCTTCCTTTAACAACTAAAAATCAATTATCTTATTTCTTTAACAACTAAAAATCAATTATCTTCTTTATTTAACAGCGAAAAATCAATTATCCTCTATTTTTTAAAGTTTAAGTTGTGATACCTCATCCTGAATCACCTTTAAAAATTAGGCCAAGTAAGATTCATTGGTTGGTAACCCTCTAATACAAAAATATGGTTATACCAAAGAGATGCAACTCCAACTAATTAATAAGTAACCACTCTTACTTTCACATTAGAGGTAATATTATGTAGGTTAAAGTAATTCTAAAGGTGAACCAACCATATATCATCTACATCGTCAGATTTCTCACCTAAAAAGGTTGGTGGAGGCAACTTTTATAGTTCCTTGATGATAGGATTAACCACATTAATAGGGTTGTCTTGGAGCACTAGATCACCACCCTGACCTTCTTCTCTGAGAGGAATTTCTTCAGGTGGAACACCCTCCAAACTATTTAATCTACATATTTAAGTGTTCAAATTTTTTTAAGTGTATTTAATTCAATTATTATCCCATTTAATACTACCTCCTAGTTAGTATTAACATTTCTTTCTTCATGATTAGGGGATCTAACATTACTACTAGCATTTTTGAGAGGTGGTGCCTCTCTTTCAAGAGTATTGGCCTTATGACCTTTACATCTACCTCTACCAGGGTAAACATCCCTTGGGTTGTTGTTTTCTATTATAGATCTTGTTCTCACCATATTATGGTGAAAAAATAATAACTCAACAATAAAATATCAAGTAACTTTCCCCATTGTTCCTTAGAGTAGTAAAACTTTTTCTAATACCAATATGTAATCGCCAAATTTTTTATAATACCAAGATTAAAAAATATGGTACAAGGTTTTCAATTATATTTTAGCATGGAAATGTAATTATATATATAACTATGTTATATCCAACATAGGAACTAGACCAAGTACATAAATTAATAATGACTTCATTAGGAATTATTTTAACCACTTAGTATTTAGATAGAAGTGGGTTAGTGTAGGAACACTCATGCACTCCTATCCATGTACTTTTAAGGTGGCCTTCTTATTATATCCATCACTAACTTATACACTTACCATAATACTTACACATGCTATATAATAGTTTATACCTCATTGGGTTAAAAAAAAAATCAACAAATAATTTTAGGAAGTAAAATAATTTCAATAGAAGAATCGTCATACTAAGTTTTCATAATCAATATCTACCAAATTCATAGGCAATAGGAAGTGATCATTGGAAGGATTATTTCCAAAAATAATGTAAAACTTTGGAATGCTTTATTAAAAACACAAACATGTGTAGGATGAAGCAAACATTATCCCACTAGGTAATTTAGGAAGATTAGATTAATAAATTGCTTAATTGATCAAAGGTATAAGTGTACCATAAGATTATAACTGATTAAGGCCATGTTCTTATATCTTTTTAATTTGTTTTAATGGCCATGTTTGAGTTTTGTTTTAGAACAACTTATCCATTTCACAAGGTAGTGTTAGCATCATGGCCTTAACCCATTTGGTTGATATTTACAATTCAAGGCATACCTTATTAATTAACTTATTAAGTTTATCCAAACCTTATTTTAGGTCATTTACACATACTTAAAAATACATGGTTCAATTCCCTCATAAGTTTCAAAGAATTCTATATACATATTTTATTTTTACCAATTAAGCTTAGTCACTTATATGTATTATAGTTCAACTTATATCATGGTATTTTAGACTAAGTGAAGATTTAATGCCAATTCCTTAAGATTTATAATCATTCACTTATTCTTTAAATTAAATTCAATTTCTATTTCATATATTCCAATTAAAAACTTAATGATTATAAATCAATTCTTTGACCTTTAACAATTCCATAGGTCATTCACAAATGAAAAAGAGATGCTTCTCAAGTAAATCATCCTTAGACTAAAATAACCATTATAATTTAGGTTCTTGAATTAATCATTTGGTTTACAATTTTTCTTTTAGGTTGCCCTTATTATCTTATAACATTCATGAGCTAGAGCAAGTTTAATTATATCTTAGTTCATAATTACTCAACCCAACACTTGCAATTAATTATGTAAGGCTATATTTATAGTTTCATCACTTAAATAGTTATTTTAATGATTCTATTATTATAAGGATATGATAAATTTAGAAAGAGGTTTCTCATAAATCGTATACTTAGCTTAACATGCCAACCAAGTTTGATTACATAACTAAATAAAAAAATCATAATTTAGATTGATTGTATTTATAGTAATTCTTAAAAGAATATTAAGTCATAATGCCTTCTTGAAGTTCTTAAATAATATTTAACAAAGAGTCTAACTTCACAATGTAGAATCTTGTAGGTTAAGATATTTTTAAAGTTTTTGATAGTCTAAAGGAAAATATATCACAAAGATATATTAATAAGAATTAACTCAACTTAACTTGAACAAGTAGTATATCAATATAATTTATACATACATATCATAACTATGCAACTTATTTGTTTATATTAATTAAAACAACATTCACATATTGTCACTTAAATGAATCTCATAACTTCATTTAAAAGAGACTAAGTAATCCTAACAATAACCCACTAACTCAATGACTTATTTTTGAGGTAAAATAACTTATAGTATTTAAATATCTTATGAACCTTAAAGCTTCATGGAATACTTAATCATATAAAAATATAACCAAATGAATTTTTTAAATATATTCAAAGAGATGCATCCAAATTCTTAATTTATTCCTAACAACTGAGCTTAAATTATGAGTCTATCTACAACAAAACACTTAGTCCATACAATATAAAACCAATGAATGTACATAGTTAACTCATGCAACTATATGTTCACATTATATAAATGCCACAATAATGTTCCATAAATCCATATATGTGAATGACAAAATAATGTATAGTTTGAAATATAAAATATCAACCTCCAATTTATAGTTATAAATCAACTTGGATATAACTATTTATGTATGAAAATAAAACATAGCATTAACATTGCATAACCTAATTGAAAAACATCCATATAATTAATGAATTTAATTATAAAATACTTAATTAATTCATTTTAAAATTGATCTTCTTCACTTTACAATTAATACTAAAAATAATTCAAATCTATGATAATTATAACTAAGCAATCTTATGCATGCAAATCCAACAAAGCAAAAAATTGTCTCATTAGTCCCAATGAGCACAACCATGAGTGGCCCTAGACCACCCCATCCATAAATTGAACGTTATTTAGTCCTATCAAGAGAATATATTAAGATAAACATTGAATTTTAATCTTGACTTAACATAAACCACTTGATGAAAACATTCAAACAACATTGTTTACATTCTGAGTTAACAACATGAACACCTTTGTAGTTATTCCAACTATTTCAGCTCATATTAGAGTTTTTAATATTTGGAGATTAAGAGTGAAATCAATGGTGTTGCACCTATTATCCCCAAGTCTTCATTAGGGTCCAACACTAAAAATAAATGCAATTGTATTATTGTTAGTAACCCTGAATACAAATAGTATTCTTAAAATATTCTCATCTAAATAAACAAAATTAAATGACACAAATTGTTTTTGAGTCTCATACCAAATAACATGCTAAAAAAAATGTCAAAAATCCTCATTAAAAATATCAATCAGACTTATATCATTTTAACAAGATTCCAAATCTCAACTCAAGTTTCATGAAAGATAATACATGCATCTAGAGAATGTATTTGTTATCAACCATACAACTCAAATTGATAAAATAAAATAACATAAATCTCTAGATCAATTTTGACCAAAAGAGACTTTAATGACAATGAATAAATATTTAAATGACATTATCAAAACTAAGAATGATTATAACAGTAGTACTTAATCATAAACTTATAAAAAGTTAAATAGTCTAAAAAAATCATGATGTCTACAAATCATAAGACTAATATTTTCAATCTAAGTCAAAATAATCGTGACCAAAAATTTAATCAATATACCAAATTAGGTTTACCTTAAACAATTCAAAAATACTCATGGTGATATAAATTCATATCCTGGTTGTATAACTTCTATTTCTATATAATAAAATAATAATAAAATATTATTCTATAAAAACCCTAATGAAACTAAACCCACATTTAAACCTTAAATATTTCATTATTTTCTTCCATGTTCACAACCAAAGGATAATGCACAGTTTTGTTCCACTCAAAAAAAAGATAACCCATAAATAAAAATTTGAAAACATAGATTAGGGTTTCAAAATGAGCAAACTCATTTCTATCTATCCATGGTCATGGCTTAATGGCCTTCCTAATATCACAAAATAAATTCCATAAATAATAAAATAACTACATATGAACCATATATAATTTTAAATGTATCACCCACAAAAATCCATTTATATGCTATAGTCAAGACCTTAATGGATTATATATATATATATATATATATATATATATATATATATATATATATATATATATATATATATATATATATATATATATATAAATCAAAGATAAGCCAACCCAAAATAAACCATGTATGCTTTTAACAATAATTTGTGCAAGTTACAGTATTATAAAAATATTGCATGCATTTTGAATCAAAAACCCAGTTCCAAAATATCCAAAGGTCAAGCCATAAAAATAATATAAATTTAATCACAATACTTATTTGAAGTTATGATAAAAATAATGAAATAAAACACTTCCTTACCTTCCCAAATAGGTTTCTTGATTTTATCATAATGAATACAAAACCATTCTAACCATTTACAGAAACCTAATGCCAAAGAAAACTACTCCATTTTATTCACATGGATGACAAGATGACTATATATTTGTAGTTCCTCTATAATAGTGTCACAAAGTCCCTACAATTAATTATGTCTAATTATCTTGGTTGCCATGCACCAAAAATTTGGGTAGAGTCTCCCCATGCGATGGGCTATCTAAAATGAAAACCATGCAAATGGGCCATAATAACTCTATTAGGGTTGGAATAATCTCAACATGTTTACATTGATTGGAAAGCCAATTCCACCTTTCTAAAATCAACAAAAAATAAAAACAACTTTAAACTATTTCCAAGTCATTGTTGGGTTGTGCCCCTCCCCTCATTTTCATAGCAAAGCCATGCTAAGACTTGGTCTAAATAACTAACATCAATAAGAGACCAAACAAGATAATATCCATTAATGCAATGAAACTCAAATTCTATAATGCCATCAAATAATAATCCTATATTAATTCCTTTTTAAGCAACATTTAAAAGAGGAATATGATAGTGACTTATCACTGAAGAGTCCAATCGAATGCTAAGGCTTGACAATGAGTTAAATATCATTCATAGACTAGTGTAATTCCAAAAAATAATAAAGGTAATAAGTAATCATAATATAATTAAGGATTAATACTATAAAGATGATCAAATCAAAAAACACAAATAACATAGTTGTCAAGATTATGGCATTCCATTGATATTGATAAGTGTCAATTTCCAATAAGAATCAAAATCAAACTAAATAGAGAAAAGAACATGTAGAAGTTAAACTAACTCCAGACTCAACATATAATTGCATTTAAATTCAATTAAATAAAAACACTCAAAAAATTAATTCAAGCATAAAAATGACTCAAACCATCCATAAAATAGTCAAAGCTTAGTTTTTTACAAATTTTAAGTACATTGTTTGTTTTTGTTCACTTTCTTGGCCTCACTTGACTACTCAAAGTCACATCCAACTTATCTCATATCATGTACCTATGGTCACAACATACCATTAGTAACATATGTACTATATATAGAATGATGAAACACACACACCTATGACCTGGGTTAATTGTAAAGCAGAGGCATCTTCCCAATTTGATTCCTGGATGTGTAGGGAGATCATGGATCTCAAGAGAAAAGTGGAAACTTTGGAAGATTCCCTAAAAGCTGCTTGGAAAAAAATAAACAACATGGAAAATCAGTTAAGCGAGATCCCAGTCAAGCTCAAAGCCTATGAAAACAACCTCCGGGAACTAATAAAGGATAACAGAATGAAAATGGAGGAAGTAACGTCCAACATTTGTGCTGCTGCTATCAATATAGGTAAACGAGCCAATGAGGAGACCAAAGCACTAGAGGGTCCCAGCAAAAGGATGAGGCAAAGCTCTAGAAATAAAGATACACAAAAAGGAGCTTTGTTGGAGGCTACCACCCAGGAAACTGTTTTGAAAGGAAAAGAAGCCATGAACTTGATACTGGAACTGGATGAATAATTTGGTCCTTCTTGTTGGTTTAGAAACTGGTACTGATCTTTGTTTTCTTTTTGTTATCTTTTGACTGTTGTGTTTCCAGATCTCTATTTTCTGGGTTTTGACCGGATGTTTCTCTAGTGGTTCCAGGTCCATTTAAAACCTATTTTTGCTACTTCCTTGTAGTGTTTTTTAGGCTTTGCCTGTGGACTTAGACGTTCTTTCTTTTGCTCTTTGTTACAGGGTTTTGGGGCCCCTTCAAAACCTATTTTTACCTCAATCTAAAACATATGTACTATATAAGAGAAATAAATTCAATAACAACATTAAATAATAATAATAATAATAATAATAATAATGAATTAGTAACTCATTAAACATGAAATATCCAATTCTACAATTAAAATACATAACAAAAACTATCTCATAATACCCAACTAATCATTCACATATCAACAACATCATAATGGATCAAATCATAGATCACAAAACCATATCATAATAGTAAAATTAAATAGTCGTGTCCCAACTAGTTCATAACCACAGCCACTAATAGCAAGTAAAATAAGGGCATAAAAATAGGGTCATGACACTCAATTGGTTTTATAGTTTCTATATCAGTTTGCATTCCTTTTTTCCATATAACCAACTTGTCTTTGTTGTTTCCCCTTATCTCATCTTTCCAAATTTAATAAATTCCAAATAATTTTGTCTTTTATTGAATATATGTAGCATTATGATTTTATAAAACAATTTGTTTAATTAGGTAATTAATTTATATTTACTCTAATTTTGATAAAATATATTGGTGAATCCATTTATTTTTTAACATTTCCCAAACCCTATGTTGCTATTAGTATTTTTATATGCAATCAAAAATACATCATGTCTATGAATTACTCCTAGATCAGATAAGATAGATCATACCTACACTTTAGATTGGGGATACACTTGTTAAGCAAGAGCATGACCAATATGGGGATCCACTAGATCTGATTAGGGGATCACTTGTATCACTTGTCACAACATATCATGCTAGGAAGGCTTTCAAAGCCTATAGTCTAACATAATCACACAACCCTAATGGATTATTAAGGTCTAAATGTTCACTCTATTCTAATAACAAGAAATTAAAATATAATCTAGTGCACACCAAAGCTTGTAGCACAAAGTGGAGGTTATAAACAATAAAACAAACAACTAAACTAGACATGTATTAGAATACATATACTCACATCAATGTGTGCAAAATACTAATACATGGAGAGAAGATTGCAAATGCATTATCTATCTACACTTACAAAGGAGAAATAAATTTAGGAATATTTACCTTTGAATACGAACCCATTGAGCCTCAATCTATCCTTTGGCTAAGGTGCTTCGTAAAAAATTATTATGGTATGTAAGGATAACCAAGATAAATTAGCTATAGGCTACACAACCTATCTAATCATCCAAAATACTTATCCACAAGATAATATCCATATCTTCAAATAAAGTATGGAACCCTAATATTTATTCCTCAATTATAATGGTCAATAAGTAGATGTTCACTCACACTTATTTACTAATAATTCTTCTCTTATGAAATGGTGGGAATGACCTCATATTATATATGTAGATCTTGCAATAAATACTCTTGGGAATGTTGGTTTTACAAGTTCAACCCAATCGACCTATTGTGTTTTTTGGGATAATTTATTAGTTTATGTTAGGTCAATCAAAAGGCTAACAAACTAAGAAAGTAAAGAATACCTGTAAACTATACTAAGTTGACCCAGTCAACCTAGTACAACTGATAGTCAAAAAGGATGTTAAGGTAAGAAAAAGAGGATGGAAAGAGGAAGAAGACTGGAGGAGGTAGGACTGAGAAGAAAAAGCTTAGGGTAAATGGTATTTAGGAGATAAGTGTGTAGATGGCAAGTGGTAAAAGGAATAACAATCTTATGAAGCATTAATGATCTACCCACCCCTTTCCTAGTGCACCCCTTAAGGCATGCACTAAAAGTGATTGAGAATCGATAGGTTCCTACAAGATAGAAAGTGTCAATAATTAATAAAAGTTTAAAAATATTATGTGTATACATATGCCCCACTCGAAACTCATCACGTGTCACATAAGTGCAACACAGAATGGTGATTCATAATAAAACATGATAACACACAATGTTAATGCTAATTAAAGTATAATAAGTAGCATATAATATAAATAAAATGACTTAATTGAAAAACAGATCCCTTTATCTTACCTTAGTGCCGTAGATAAAGAAGTAGCCTACAAAGAAAAGTAGAGGTGTTCAATGTAGAGAACATTAGATGAACCTAGAGAATTTAGTGTAACAAATAGCCAAAAATCAAAAAAAATATAGGCATATGATAGTGGAAAATAATATCTGTCATCATGAATCAAATGTATTTTATGGTTTGTAAAATAGATGAGTAGAAATAAAGAATTTTTAGGACAATAATTAAAAGATTTAAATTTTGAAAAGTGTTTTTAAATAGGGAAAAGAGAATTCATTTGTTATTTTGACTTGTGAGATAGGAGAAAATAGCTTTGGAGAGAAAATAATCTATGATGGTGAGGAGATGACATGCTAGGTGACGAGGAGCTCCAAAGGTAGCAGCGGGTACACTACAAGTATGCAACTAAGAATCTCAAACTAGTTTTTGAAATTTATATTGAATTAAGTGGATTTTTAGTATTTTTTAATTTTAATAATTTTTAGATGTCAAAATGGAACAAAATCATATTCTAAGCATAGAAACTAGGAAGATGGGAGATGGGTTTGGAGGGTTTAGGTAAAAAGCAAGAAAATTTCACTTTGTTAGAAAATATAAGGGATCAACAGGTAAAAAACACTAGCTCAACCCAGTCAACCTAAGAGGCTAGAAAATAGGTAGAATCCATAGTGTTGACCCAATAGGTATGAGTCGACCCTATACATCATGTAGGCTAAAGGCCTAGTTCAGAGTTGCTAGATGGTCTAAAAGGACAAGAATGGAAACTCGGCACTAGGGAGGGGAAAAAAGGGGGATTTACTTAAATTTTTTAGTCAACTAGGAAAAAAGATAGGTAAATTTTGGTCAAATTAGTTTGACCAAAGAGAGAATGATACAAAAAAGTGTGTAAAAGGCTAAAAGAGGGATAGAATGTCTTGAAATGACCAATTAAGGTTAATAAGGACTGATAAGGCTAAAAGTAATCTATAATGAATAAAATAAAGTAACTTAGGCTTATTTTTAATATAAAAATGTAAAAACAATGTATTTTGACTATACATAACATGGGGGAACTGATATATCCTTTATTATTTCTTGGGTGTAGGGATGATATAGATTTGAATGATTTATGGATGCAACATGGTTACCAAAATTGTTAGATAGATTTTCAAATGGAGATAGGGCTAGACTAGGAGCCATAGGTCTAGGTAGGATAGTAGAGATGTGTCAGATCCCCCTCAATGTTGACTTATTAATCATGTTCCTTAGTTATTAGGAATGATTAACTAGCACCTTTAGATGAGAGGTGGATGGGGATATAGTATAGGTGGATATCACACTAGAGGATGTCCATGCCATCTTGGGGCTACCTATAGTAGGAGCATATGTGACCATAGGGCTAATAGATAGTTTAGAAGAGAAGAGAGCCTTAGCCATGTGGGATACAAGCTTAGATATGATATTACCAAGTAAGAGAGTGAGTATGTTTGATATCTATACATCATATATTATGAATATCTAGAAGGCTATGATAGGCCTTATGGCATAGCAGGTGTTATGTCATAAATTAGATAAGAAAGTACCACTATTAGTGGTAGTCTTAAGTAGGATGATATTGGAGGAGTGAGTTATATACAACCTAGGCTTGATCATCTAGGTCCAGCTAGTATATGATATGTATGAGATGCTAGTTAAATAGTAGAGGACCATGGGACTAATAATATTATTGATAGTTTGGATCTATGAGAGGTTTCTTATGTATTAATTGACTAGGTTGCCCCATGTGATTGATGATATGTTACCTCAGGTGTGAAGATGGAGGGAGTACAAGGTAGCATAGGCCATGCCCCATGTGCTAGAACTGTAGTTATTGAAATGTGCAAACATCATGTGGTAGCCCTATAAGCACATATCAACTACATGGGAAAGTTGGCACACTATTGGACTAATGATAGAGAGGAAAAATATTATTAGACACTATTTTTGGTGGAGAGAGCCACATCTAGTGGCATAGGTGTTAGGACATATGGGCCTACCTCATCTAGTGACATCGATACTAATTCTTGAGTAGTAGGCTAACCTTGTGAGGGAACCATGGGGGAGGAGAGGATTATGGTTTATAGTAGTGAGGCCAACATTGAGGCCACATTGAAATTGACCATGGACTAGTTGGGAATGATGAGGAGCTGAGCAGGAGGATAGGTATGCAAAGGTAGAGAAACTAGATATACCACTACTAGCTCCACATTAGGATGAGTAGAGACCATCAATGACATATCATCATTATAGGTAAGAGGTAGAGGAGAGAGTGGTTATTATTAGCATCTCAAATGACCCTATAGGTGAGCTAGAAGAGATGATAGATAAACTACTCAGATGTAGGGTGAGACTAACATGAGCCATGACAACTGGGTTTGAGTTGAGGAGGTAGCCTATAGAGGAAGTGTTAGGAGGCTATAAAAATTGGGATACTATGTTAGGTAGTTGCATATATGGTGAGACCATAGTAGTTGATACATAGATAAGTAAAAGGGTGATTAATTTATTGCTTAAGTATTTATTTGAAAGTAGAGATAGATAGATAGATAGATATTATGAGATATAATAATGATCTAATATCCATCTTATGTGATTTTTTAGGTGTAAGTGAGGATGAGTAGGAGAGATGGGTGTCCTTGGTGAGGGGATCACTCCATAATTTCCTAGATAAGAGTCTACATCTATATAACCCCACAACTATCCCAAGACCTAAGTGTACCATCTATCCTAGCTTAGGTGAGTTGGTTCAGATTAGCTAGAGAGGTAGTAAGACATATATGGGCTTAGAGGGAGAGTATGAATCCACCATCATTGATGGGTGATAGGGAGCTACAAGCATGGCATGCCCTAGTAGATGAGAGAGATGCACATATAGATATAGCAGTGTAGATGATAGAGATCTAGACCCATTTGATGGAGTCATAGATACAAGTAGTGCACCTATAAGGATAGGTAGAGGGACTGAAATCTTAGATGGACTCCTTATAGTGTACCATTTGGAGGCTTTATACTGAGATCTTAGTAGGTATCATGTCTAGGCCATGAGATAGACATGATGGGACCTATCCATAAAGTTGGAGCATTGTATATGGTCACATTTGTTATATCAAACTCATGATATATATATATATATATATATATATATATATATATATATATATTAGATCATTATTGGCATATTATTGTTAGATATATATATATATATATATATATGATCATTATTGGCATATTATTGTTAGATTTGTATGCTTTCATTATGTTTCATTAAGTTTGTTCATTATGATTTTGGTTATGGATGCTTTGGATATATTTATTTCTAGCACATGTATTTAGATTTTTTATATATGCTATAGGAAATATGTGAGATGTGGTTTCTTTTCTAGCATTATGAAAAGCTCATGCATGGTTAAAAATAAATAGGCAAAAGGACTTGGAAAAATTTAATCAATAAATAAAATGTACTACACATTATTTCAACCTAAGAAATGTGTAATAACAATAAATGACTAAGTATACAAAACCAAGAAAAGGCAAAACAAGATGGTAAAAAGGAATTTATTTTTAAACCAATGTGAAAGATGTTTTCACCAAATTAAAACAAGTAAAATCATACTAATATCATGTTGGGAAGTATGAAAAAAAATTTAATAATATGTAAGGTATGTAAAAGGGCACAAATGGTAATAAAAACAAATTAATTAAGCCAATCAATCATACTAAATCATGCTAGGAAGTACGTATTTAATCAAAATTACAAAAGTTTGGTATTAAATTGGTCATATTAATTCAAGTTGGGAAGTATGAAAAATTTAATACATGGTTGAAATCTTACACGCACTCAAAAAAGAAGAATATAAAAAGGAAAAATAAAAATGAAGTAAGCATAGAACATACTAAATCAAGATGGGAAGAGTGTAAAATGATATGTAACTTCATAATCAATTGAATCTTATCTCAAATTTGATACATGTAATTTAGATGGTGACTTGGGTATTGGAGAATTTTGTGAGGAGGTCCGATTCCTATCCATGGTCTTACACTGCAACTCGACAAAGAGAACACCACTAGGGTGGATTAAATAGGAAAATTGGGAAATAAAAGGATGTGGGTAATAAGAATAAAAAGATGGTAATCTATGAGGATGGTTAGGTCATATCCATAGTCTTACAATGAAAATCATAAATGAAATCCCAAGGGGAGTGATCAATAGACAAAATAATATTTCTCAAGAGGAAATATAAGTGATATAAGGAGTGAAAAAAGGAATGTAAAAATCAAGAATTAGGCATCTTATGAGAAGACTTTAGGAGGCAAAAGCCATACTAAGGATAGGATAATACATTACATGACTAGTGGTCATCTATGTACAAAGGAAACTTATTCACTATAGACACAAAGCTTTATAGGCAAATAAGCATGCTACTAAGATCAAATCATGAAGGTAGATTGGTACAAGGAAAATTAAAATGGACCTACATTCCCATGAAGTGTTCCCTATTATTCAGGACCCCTTATAGAGTGATCAATCTACTATGAAGATTGGGTACTTGCATGAAAAAGTAGGTATCACTAAAAGATTTTTTTTATTCTCCTCTTCTAATCTACTATCCTACCACACTTGAAAGGACCTCATCTCTATCATGAGGCCAACTATGGAGTTTGAGCTTTGACTAGAAGAAAGATATGTGCTTTGAATCATATCTTTTAGTGTGATTAGACTTTTAAGAATATTTTTTCCTTTTGATATCATTGCCTTTTATTTAAATGATTTGGATTTTGAAATTTTTTTAATGCTTTTGAATATTCCTCCTCCATATCAATTTCGAATGACCAATCATGAGAGAGATAGTAATACAAATGAATGAGTTATAGACTAAGGCTAAAGGAATATAAGTAACTAAAGATAGAGAGTGATTAAGACACTTAGCCTTGATAATGAACTAACATGTGATCTCAAGTCTCAACTGTGTATATACTTAGTTTGTGGAAAAAGGAAGAGGGAAAAATGAGATCCAAGGGTGGACTAGTAAAAGGAAAAAATAATGAGATAAAATGTTTGATAACTTATCACGTGGTAAAGGGAGATAATAACCAAGGGGAATAGGGTTTGTATAACCAACTCACCATGAAAAATTCTCTGTGAAAAATAAGGCTAAGACAACACAATAATCTTGAAGATGCAAGAAAGGGAGTTTTAAGAAAAACTCCAAGGAAAAAGGGAAAGGAAAGAAATGATTTAAAAAAAGACAATAATATGAAAAAATAAATGATAATATAAATAAGACATAGCATCACAAGAAAGATCATGATATAAGAGAAGCAAAAATTTGACACAGTGTCAAATGATAAATAGATAGAAATAATATTGGAACACATGTCCAATCCAAATATAAATGTGAAATAACCATGCATGTGATAATAAATATTGGTAAATCTATCCACACACATTATCCAATACATCAGATAAGTCTCTATGAAGCTATAATAAAACTACTACTAAGGTTTCATCAATCTTCAATGAATACTAGGCAAATATTTATTTTCTAATCTCCTTAACTGAAACAATTAATAATGATTGAAGGATCATGATAATGAGGGAAATTAGGAAAATTATGGTTAGGATAATGAGCAGGATCAAGATCTATGAGAGAATAAGGAATCACTAGTGGAGAAGGATCCATAGGTGAGGAAAGATCCACAAGTGAAGGAATCATAGGTGGAGGCATATGATTTAGTGAAGGGACTATAGAAGGGGATGGAACCAATGGAGGTAGAACCATGGGAGAAGAAGGAGAAGCCTTATTGTGATAATTACCTATGGGTGGAGTGGTAGAAGGTCTAAGAATGTCTATAAGGTGATCTTTGAGATGTTGTTGCAAGATTCAATAATAATCAGTGTGATGGGTGTTGCATAGATGCCATAGATAATATACCTCACCATACTTGGGAAAATGTTAAATAAGTACCTTTGGTGGAGGTATGTATTTTTCTAATTATGGGGAATAAAGATGCAAGGTATCAAGATATTACCACAACTTATGATAATGGGTGGAAGAATGGTTATCTATTCCATGGAAGCAATAGATATGCTTGTGAGTGGTTAGATTAGAATAACTCATAGAAGGAGGAAAAATAGGAGTGGAAAAATTTGGAGAAAATTCATCAACTTATTTTTTGGGTAGAAGATCCATTTTAGGAAAGGGAATCAAACCATCACTAAGGGAGGGTGATGATGAGGAAGGAATGAAACTGGGATAAATGGAAGGAGTGATAATATCAAAAATAGGGGTAGGCTCAACAAGAGTAGGAGTAAAAATAGGATCAACTATAGAAGGTTTAGGAGAAGGATATATTATATTAGGCTCTACTAAGGGAAGGGAAATATCTATATAAGGTCTACAGATAGTTGCACTAACCTTAGAGGTAAACTAGCTATGAGGGTCAAGGTACCTAGCAAAAAGGTAAGGCCTGGTCATAGCATGATCTATGAGCATAGTCCTACATGGATTTTCATAAATTGGAGGTGTTGGTGTCATCTCTACCCTATGATAAAGGTGAAAAAATCAAAAAACAAGAACTATAAGTGAAGGAAAATGATAAGATGAAAAAAAGGCTCAAGTAAAGAAGAATGATAATGGACAATTTTGGCATCACGAGCCTATACAAGACTACCTAATAATGGATAATTTAAGGAATAACCATCATCATAATATAAGGTATGAAGATTAATGACATAGGTAAGGATAACCTTGTCATCCTATGAAGCATGGTGAATAGAATTCCTAATCTTGATCAAGACCATGGGAATGTCATCACAAGGAGTTTTAAAAAAATGAGGTTAAAAGGAAGTAGGAAGCTGCAAGATGAGATGAGGTGAGAGATCAAAAGTTTAAAATTTAAATTAAACTCATCAAGGTCATCATCATCAAAATATAAAAGGTTGGGATTAATGTTACTAATGAGCTTAGGGTGCCCACTGTAACCTCAGTTTGAATTGACATGAAAGTTAAGATGTTGAAACTCATGAAATGGAACACTAAGCAAAGGTTCAAGAGTAGGAATCTTGAAGACACCATGATATTGGAATTATTTTAAATTAAAAGGGTTAGTTCCACCTTTAATCCTATAAATTTCTCCATTATGATGGAATTTAATTCATTAGAAGGTGAAATAAGTAATAGCTTGCATGCAATGAATCCATGGCCTACCAAGCAAAATGTTATATGAAAGGGGGAAGTTAAAGATGATCTCCTTCACATGAATGATGACATGTGGGATGGTAATGGGAAGCCACACATATCCTAGAAGAGGAATTTTCCTTATGTCATATCCTTGGCATGTGCTATGTGTATACTTGAGATTGCATTCAAAATACCCAAGGGTTTTAATGAAATCAAGAGAAGTGACATAGGTGCTAAAACCCTCATCAATCAATGCATGCTTGACATGGATATCACTGATTTCGATTCTAATGAATAGGGGAGGATCACCTACATGAAGAATAATCCTGTAGAGAATCATAAAAGCTATGATAAATTTTAGAGAAAGAGAAGTGTTTATATTTTTGTCAATGTTAATAGATAACTTTTCACATTGTTGTAAAATATTGTCTTTGAAACCAGATAAAGCTACCTCCCTTCCTACCAGGGGAAGATAAAGGCCATTCATTATAAATATCAGCCTCATGATATGGTTTTGATGATGTGGAAAGATCATCATAAGCTCAAGGAATGGAATATGGGATGGGAGATTAGTGATCTCTGCAATGGGATCCCACTCATCATATCTCATAAGGAGGTTGTTAGATATAGGTGAATAATGGTTAAGAAGGTCCTTAAAAGGAGGAGCCAAATAAAATTAGATTTTTCATTGATAAGTATAATAATAATGTTTAGAATAAGGTGTTAATTCATGTTGAGATGTTAAACTAATTGGTTTAGGTTGATTTTCAGAATTAGAAGAAGTGTTAATAGTAGCTTGATTATCATTAGCATTGGAAGATGATGGAAGAGTGGTAGAAATAGAATAAGATTTTTTATCCAAGGGGAATCAAAATTTGGATGATCAAAAGTGATAAGATATTCTTTCCCCAATTCATTTCAATGAGTTGGAAAAGAGTCTTAAATAACACAATATGTCTTATGAGAAGGGGGCATGTAGATAGGTTGAGAATCAATGAAATCTACCACCCTTCACATATTAGTCATGAGAACCACATTTTATTTGAAATTTGGCTAAAAATAATTTCTACATTATTGGTGTAAGGGGTGGACTTATATTGAGTGTCTTAAATCAATCGATAAGTATCTAAGGGATTTTGTAGATAGCCAAATGAGCATTTGTTTGATTTAAGGCTTGAGTTTTATCATTTGATTTATAGTCCTTACAGTCAAAACCATATGCTTGTTCACACTTATGAATAATATAATCATGATCAAAATTAGGTACAAAAATAAAATCCATAGCTAAATTTTGAAGTTGTCTATAGGTCTCATGAGAGTGACCCCAACTAGCATGAAACCAACAAAACTTATTAATATCATACCAGGATTTCATAGGATGAGTAGGGTCAAGTTCTCATGGAATAGGACTAGGTAAACACTTAAGAAATTTATTTGAGGATAGATGTTTTTGAATGTTGATGTTATTTGGTGAAGAAAAATGAGGATTAGTATATTATTGAGAAGGATCTAGTTCTGAAGAAGAGTTAGGAATGACATCTTGAACATTGTGAATGGTGTCATAAGAATTGGTAACACCATCATTAGTGATATTGCATTTTTATTCCTAAGTAATAAATGTAGACACACAAAAGGTTTGGGTGGCTCAAATTGATGTATTAATAAATCTTGTCTGTTATCTTGGTTAATAGCCTTCTCCAAGGTACATGGAGAGAGAGTGTGGACTCTATATTGTAGTTTAGGAAAGAAAGCATTTGTAAGGAGATGAAAAAGATTGTCATCCACCATGTTATTTTCAAATTTGTTTCAAAAAGTTTTCCATCTATTAACAAAGGCTTGGGTAGTTTCATTCTCATGTTGTTTGTAATTAATTAAATGGGCAAAAGCGTTTTCAGGAAGATCATTATTTTAGAATTCTTGTACTAAAGCATTTGCTAAATCCTCTAAACTATAAATGGAATGAGCTATAAGTTTATTGTATCAATACAAGGCATCACCCATGAGGGTTTCGGCTAGGAGCTTGGTAGTGGAAAAGGTATTTAACTTTACTCAATCCTTGTAAATATTTCCAATTGTTTTGAGGTGAAGGGTAGGATTGGTTGACCTATTATACAAAATTGAAGGTGTTATACCTCCTATATCAATGTTGAAAATTTGAGTAGTAAGAGGTTCATTTTATAGATGCTTGATGGTTTTATTAATTAAAGGAGGTTGATGAATGAGATTACCTTGAGAATATTGAAGAGGAGGAAGGGGAACATTTTGGTTATTTATGCACCAAGCCATTAGTTGTTGATGAGATTGAATATTAAGAATTTGGTTTTACATTCTCATCATTTGATTTGTATTATGCACTTGAAAGGTATTCATTTTATTGAGAGTTTTCAATAAAATTTTGTGTGTTTGATTAATATTAGAATCATTAGGATTGGTATTTGTTTTGGTATTAGTGGCTTGGGTACCATTATTAGTGTTTATATGAGCTTGAGAAGAATTGTGAGAATTTTAGGTACTAGTGTCAAAATTTGAATGTAAAGTAAAAGATGGAGTAGTGAATGGTTGAGAAGAAGAAACACTAGAAGCATGATTGCCTTGGGTAGCAATCAATGAATCAGTGGAAGGATTAAGGATAGTGGATCTTATGAGAGGCCCACTAGATGTATAACCTATCATGTTAGTTGAGATAATATGCATGGAGGTAGAATAGGTTAGAGAAGAAGATGTCATGGCATAAGGATTTGAAATTAAAGGAACAGGTTGAGAACCAAATATATTGGTACCTCCAAATATTATTGAGAACATAGGAGTAGGTGAATGAGGCTCTTCAGTTTGATCACTAATCATGAGGTTATAAATGGTAGAAGGATCCTTTCCTCTATGTTGAGGGAATTTAGAGATAAAGAAAAGCATTTTAGGATTATATTATAACTCAAGTTGCTCTTCTAATGATAAAATATGATTATGCTACAAAGAGGTATGAGGAGGGGTCCCATAGTTCATTGTGCAAGTGGAAATATGAACATTACTAGCATCCAAAAGAGGAACCCTATTCTGTCTATGGGAAACCCTATTAGGATTGGTGAATTTCATCATATCCATTGACTATGACTTAGTATCATTACCAAAAAGAAATTCCATGATGAAGGAGAAAGAAGAGAGATGAGAAAGCAAAGGTAAAAAAAGGTGACTAAAAATAGTATAGGGTCGACTAGGTTGACCCAGTACAAAAATAGGGACTATAAATGTGTAGATGGTTGATTGGGTCGATCCAGTATAATGTATAGAAGGCAAAAAAAGCATTGGGTCAACTGGGTTGATCTAGTACAAAAAATAGGGATTTATAGAAGCTTAAAACATATTTCAAAATGAAACAATCTAACTTTTTAAGTAATCAAAAGTAGTAAGTACTGAAAGGAAATAGATAACTAATTAGATTAATGTTGACCAATCCAATTAAAACACATAAAACAAAATATTGCACTAACACTAGCTAATACAAGTTTTTGTACACATAATTGAACAAAGAGCAAGCAAACAAATTCAAAAGTAAAGATAACTAATTGGTCAACCTGATTGTTCATTTGATTATTAATAATGATTTTAAATGTGATTAGAAGTTAGCTATAAATAAGGTACTAGATAGCAATCTAAGGATGGATTTAGGTAGTTTAGGTTGAAAATAACTATAGTGTTAATGATACAAGATAGGTATTGGGGCCTACCCCGTCACTTCACACACTACAGTGATAAGGGTGTCAGGTGATTATCCAAAATATACTATTAACCATGCTTTATACTTGACCACAGCATCAAGTCAACTTTCCCCTTGGTGATGAAATCCAAGTAGGTTGGCCTAGGGTAGACAAAATTTAAATTGATTATTAATGTTATGTGTTTTAGCCATGTGTGCATAAAATAGAAATAGTGAAACTAAGTGATAAATTGAAAGTCCCTTAATTAAATTATATGAACTATTTTAAGCATGCAAATAATAAGAAAAGAAATGTCTGAGATAATTACTAATAGATATGAGGTTAATTCTAAATTTAATACAAGGTATATTAATGTCACTATATGAAAAAAAATATAGAATAGGGTTTACAAAGTCAAACCTGTATTGTGGAAGCAAAGTCTAAAAATGAACTAGGTCGGTAGTGTTGATCTAGTTATTTTAGATAGCACACAGAACACAAAATTGGGTCGATAGTGTTGATATGGTTGACTGTGCAAGGGCAATTTTATATATTTCAAACTATGAAAGGAAAGACAATAACAAAAAATAGAGAAGTAGAAAGGAACCTTGGTGGATCAGAGATGTAATGAAAGAAGATTGATGATGAATAACCTTGAGTTATGCTTGAGAAACCTACAAATTATGTTGATAGTATTGATCAAGCTATACAGGGACTTACTAAAAAAAGTGTTGAAATTAAAAGGTCTTGACTGGGTCAACCTAATATGTTTAACTGGGTGTTTGAAAGGTTGAAAACTTGTACTAGGTTGACTAGGTTGATCTAGTTGTCTATTGTTGAAACCTATGCATAAAGATAAAAAAGATAGGTTGATATAATCAATCTATAATGTCAAAATATATGATAAAAATAATGATCAAAATAATGAAATAAATGAAGTAAAAGATGAACAAATCTTTCAAGCATTAGTTCACATTGGGTTCACTAGAATGTATGAAATAAAAAATGCATCATGTCTATGAATTAATCCTAGATCGAATAAGATAGATCATACCTACACTTTTGATTGGGGATATACTTTTTAAGTAGGGCTATGACTAATATTAGGATTTGCTAAACCTAATTAGGGGATCACTTGTATCACTTTTCACAACATATCATGTTAGGAAGGGTTCTAAAGCCTATAATTTAACATAATCACACAACAACCCTAATGGAGTCCTAAGGTTTAAATTTTCACTCTGTTCTAATAACAAGAAAACAAAATCAAATCTAGTACACACCAAAGCTTGTGGCATAAAGTGAGGGTTAGAAATAATAAAAAAAACAACTAAACTAGACATTTATTAGAAGACATGTACTCATGTCAATTTATATGGAATCCTAATACATGGAGAGAAGAATACAAATCTATTATCTATCTACTCTTACAAATGAAAAATAAAGTTAGGAATACTTACCTTTGAAGACTAACCCACTGAGCCTCAATCTCTCCTTTGGCCAAGGTGATTTGCAAAAAAAAATTATGGTATGTAAGGATAACCAAGATAAATTATCTCTAAGCTACACAACCTATCTAAGCATCCAAAATACTTATCCACAAGATAAGATCCATATCTCCAAAGAAAGTATGGAACCCTAAGCTTTATTCCTCAAGTAAAATGGTCAATAAATAGATGTTCACTCGTACTTCTTCACTAATAATTCTTCTCTTATGAAATGGTGGGAAATGACCTTATATATATATGTAGATATTTCCAAAAAAATTCCTAGGAATTTCAGCTATATAGGGTTGACCCACTCAACCTAGTGTGTTTTCAAGGACAACTTACTAGGTTTGTTCTAGGTCACTCGAAAGGCTAACAAACCAAGAAAGTGAAGAATACCCCTAAACTATACTAGGTCAACCAAGTCAACCTAGTATAATCGATAGTCAAAAATGATGTTAAGGAAAGAAAAGGAGGATGGAAAGAGGAAAAAAACTAGAAGAGGTAGGACTGAGAAGAACAAGCTTAGGGTAAATGGTTTCTAAGAGATAAGTGTGTAGATTACAAGTGGAAAAAAGAACAACAATATTATGAATCACTGATGGTCTACCCACCCCTTTCTCGATACACCCTTGCACTTAGAGAAATTGAGACTCAATAGGTTCCTTCAAGATACAAAGTGTTAGTAATCAATAAAAGTTTTAAAATATTATGTGTATACACTTTCCTTTTATTTTATCACTTCCATTAGTGTTTAGTATTTTTTATTTTCTAATTTACATATCAATAATGATCATAATTAATGAATTTATCTATTATTTCTTGGTACAAACTTGTTTGATTCTTTTCACATGTTATTTTTTGATGACATGTAAAATATTTTACTTATATTTGATCCCATGGATGCATAATTAAGGTTAAATATAACATTATACATTAGCCAAGAGTTTAATAAGGAACATTTCTATGATGCTTATTATTGCATGTCATAATTTGAGTTTCCATTTATTACTACTAGATTTCAAAGGGATTATATGTCTCCTTTTATTCATCCTTCCCCTATATCTCACAACTATTTTTGCTCATATCCCACCTCTACTATCCACCCAAGGCTCACAGTAGACCCTACAGTCTAAGTTGTTGTTACTAGACAAGGTTAGGTGCCTCATTAAGTAAGGAAAGAGGAATAAACTTAAGTGATTCCTCCTCATCCCAAACCTAATAAAATGGTACCAATTAATCATTCTAGAGTATATGATATTTTTTATCAGTTAAGTAATACACTAGCTAAGATTTACATGTTAGATTTTTTTCAAAAAGCTATTATTTTCAAAGATATTCTATACCAAGCATTGATTCAAGAACCTATGCCTTGTGACATAAATCCATTTTAATTTGCATCTATTTTTACCATTTTGAAGGATATTTAGGATGTTATCTCTTTTAATAGTGAAGATTTTCCTTCATAATTAACTATTGATCAAAATTTTCCATTATTCATATAGGTTTTAATTAAAATTACAACAATGAAAATGGTTTTGATTGATAATGGTTCAAGGTTGAATAATTAAAATCTCACATTCTTATAGATAATAGGCATTATCATGGCTATTCTTCAAAATAATATAATAATATCAAAGGAATTGATGATGTACATCATCAAACTTTGGGTTATATCACTTTAAATATTATAGTGGGGCCCAAAACTCTATCTACTCAATTCTAAATGATGCCTAATCATTTGCGTTATAATTTACTATTGAGTAGGCCATGGATATATGCCATGAAATCCATACATTATACTTTACACAACTATGTCAAATTTCTAAATGAGAGATATTTATATGCATGCCTATCCAATAATCAACCATTTAGATGTTATAATATTATATAGGCTACTACTAATATTTAATCACAATTAGTGGCACCTCAATATACTATAATAATACCACCATAAATCATACCTATAGAGCAAATGCACACATATGAGGTTGGTGAGTCTAGTAAAAAATGATCAAAAGTTACAATTTATAGATATCTTAGAACCATAATACTCAATTACAAAGGTGGAACACAAATAACATGTCTAAGAATTACCTTTATTAGTTAATTTAGAAGATCCAAATGTCATACCTATTGAGGGAACTGATGATGATTCCGATATTAGTTCTAACAATGACACAAATTAAATGCCAATGAACATTGATGATTATTTATGTGGTTTTAATTTTATATTAACGGGTTCAAATGAATATAGATATGCTTCAAAGTCCATCATTCCAATGCATACATTAAAGAACCACATGTGAATAAAATTCAATCATTATAGACCCAATATTTTGTCTATTTAGGTTTTCATTGAGAATAAGTATATACAACATGTGGAAATGACGAGGACATGGATCCAAATATATGCACACTTGCATTGATTCAACACATATGGCATTATCAAGATGAATTACATAAATTTATATATTTTCAAGATTCATTAGGACATATTACACTACTAATTACATATTGTCCCAAAGGTTTGGATACATTACTTTTTTTTATGCACATAAAAAATAATATATGTTCTAAATTGGGGCAATAATGGTTTCATGAAATGGAATTTGATGAGCCCAATAAATGTCATGTTATTATGTCCATCTATTGTGCTCATCTTGCTTGTTTACCATGCTTTTGAAAACTTTTCCATATAATTTCTTGCTTTCATAATCCATATAGCATTATATTTTTAGACTCTTTTGAATAGTTAAAATTATGTATTGAAATTAAATATATGATGGTTGTCTATTATTTTAGGATAATTTTTATATCAATGTGTTTTAAATATGTTTTGAATAAATAGGTATATAGCACGGAGCATCTTGTAGAAAAAGGAATCTCATTACATAGACCATCCTATAGCCAATGTGTGACCAAAGCTATGGATGAATAGATTTTGATTCTCTTCTAACCAACTCATAAAAATGACTAACCTCCATGGAGATCAATAAGGAAGTGGTTTAAGACCTAAATAGTCTTGTTTGTCATACATCAAAGCCACAAGATTCACATGAAAGACATCTTTAGTGAAAATAACCAATTTCCAATTGTTCTAATTCAAATGTATCTTATAATAGAATTTATATATTGTTTTTCATAAAACAATATCCTCTGTGGTATATAAATACATAGCAGTAGAGTTGAGAGATATATATAGAATAGTATATGCTGAATAGAGATTTTCAAAAGTACATTATGTTAAGAAATTATGATTATAACTTTATGCATCAATTCATTATTTCACATTTAATTAATATGTGTAACCAATTTTGAGTTCAAGATAGTGTTGTAAGAGGAAGGGTTGAAGCTGGAGCTGGCAGGAGGAAGGATCCCCTTTGGAAGGATACAACAACAATCCAACCCATCTAGTTAGTTAAGCATGTTATTTGATTTCCTTAAGCATTATGTGTTTCATTTTTAAATTATGTGATTTGTATTCTTGTTTAAGATTTTTTTTAGGAATCTTCCCATGAATAAGCATTTATTTTCCTATACTTTATTTATGTTTCATTTCAAACATTTCAATTACTGCACTTTAGCATCTTTGATATAATTATCAAAATGTCAAATTATAGATTGAGTGTGCACATATGATGACATCATCATATCAAGTCTACATTCTTGAGTTGATAATTAAATGAGGTAGAAGGTACAGATCCATGGTTACTCTCCTTGTTATTTTTTATCAAGAGAAGTATATCTAATTTTGAATCAACTTCTAGTCATTTTTGGCACCATTATCAAGGAAGGGTGTCACACACTTGTGATCTTCAATCTTGATAGTAATTATTTTTGGATGTTTATTTTTTTCCAAAGCTTGCTATTTTTATAGATTAAATATTTCCTACTTTCATAGTTTAAAATTTCCCTTTTTTTAATTAGGATAGTGTAAATTTTCAAAAAAAACCCATATTACTAACCCTATGTAGGTAGGATGGGAAAAAAGTTTTAAAAAAAAGTGGTTAACATATACAAAGTGAAGGGATCTATATAGAAATATTTTTATCTAAATCATTAAACATTACTACAAGATCTAAAATACAGCCTATACCAACTGAGGAACATGAAGGAATTATTGAAGATCACTCACAGTTGTCAATAGATGAAGTTTAGAAAGAAGATTTTTTTGATAGACTAGTAGCACAAGCTAGAGATCTTGAAGAGGTTCATACCCCTAGAATAGAACCACATGCACCACCTCTAAGAATTCCCACCTTATCACCTCTTATTTAGGAATCTAAAGTTCACTTCCCTCCATCACCCAAATTTCTTGCTAAGGAGGCCTTCAAAGCTATTCTTACCTCTAGAAGAAACACTAAGCCAATAGAATCTTCCAATTTAGAAAGACTCTTTACTGATACACTAGTAGAATATTATAAAACCTCCACACCATCCCCATTGTATAGGAATCCATACATTCTTAAGTAAAAATATAAAGTCTCCATCTTCTACACCCTATGAAATTAAAGAATTGATAGGAAGTTTGAGCATTAGGTAGCAACAACCTCCCATCTACCAACATAAAGAGTATTCATGGGGGATCACTATGAAGAAAACACTACCAATGAGTCTACTATTTTTGGATTTCCTATCCCTACTCCTGATATAAATGCACCCATGAAGAATATCCCACACTCTTCCCTCCCTATCTTTAGAGGAAATGTGTCTAAGGATTTAGATACATTTATTTTTGAGTTTTACATCTTATGTCATAACTATGATTATAATCAAGATGCTCAAAAACTCAAACTATTTATAACAACACTAAAATATGGAGCACTTAGATGGTTCCTGGGACTTGGAAAGGATGCCATTTTTCTACTTGGGAAGAAATGAAAGAGAAGTTTTTGATTAAATATCAAGATTATTATAGGGGCATAAACTACAAGAGAGATGACAATTTTTGAATGACACAAGCTGATGATGATTTACAAGAGGAGTATATGGAAATATTTTTGTTCAATTTGAAAAAATCCAAATAGACCATAATGGACAAGGAATCAGTCTAGATGATATTCTTGAAAGGAATTAGATATTATTATCTAGAGGCACTAGATCTAATATCTAGTGGTGATGTTTCTACACTGCCACTTGATGAACTAATAGTTATATGTACGAACTACTCCAGATCAACCATGAACAAAATTAGGGGTGGAACCCTTCTTATAGCATCTATTTTAGGACTATATAAAGGTTAAGTTAGAAACCTACTCCAATACATGAAGTAATAAATCATCAATATGTGGAGAAAGAAAGAAAATTTTGAGAAAGTCTTAGCCATCTATTGTCTTGAATGGAAAAAGAAAAAGGTAGATTGCACATACCATTCCATGAAGGCTCAAGTATCCAATATCACCAAGGAAAATCCTAAGATAGTAGAGCTACATGCCATAGGAGAATATGAGAACCAAGTTTTTTTCATTTCTCAATAGAAACCATGGGTACAAAGACCAAGTATGCCATCAAACTCTATGTTTACAAATTCTCAATTCTCAAATAATCCTCAATACAGTTCTTAGATGAATATACCAAATCTAAATTGGTCCCAAATGAACTGGTAGCTTCCTCAAAATCAATTATGAATGTAATATAATGGACAACAACCTCAATAGGGATAATTCCAAAACCAACAATGGTTATATCCCTCTAATTTATGGCAACAGTAATGGAGAAGAAATCAAGGCTTTCCCCAATAAATGCAACAACCACAACAATAGGCCATAATTATAAACACTTAGTATCCTATTTTAACCACTTAATTACCCACCCAACCCATCCCCAATCCTACCAATAATTTATTTCAACTAACATAATCCATTGAAATAATGTAATATCAAACATACACTTTAGATATTAATCAAGTTTAACTTCACTCAGGTCATGTTCTTTCATAACCCACCTCACCCATAATCATAGAACACTTTGAACCAGCTTCACTACATACTAATCCATAGCCACCCATAGCCAACCCTAAACCAAGTCCATTAGAAAATCAAAATGAAACTGACAATCCTCCTTTTTTAGAGAGATTGAGCATATCATGTCTTGAATAAGAGCTTGAATTTGACATCTTAGGACAACTCACGAATGTGTGTCAAAATCCCACTCTTTCAAGAAATAAAGGATGTTATTATCTACAATAAAAAAATTTGAGATCTATCTTTAAAAAAATTAGAAAGAAAGAAGGATCCTAAAACAGTCCAGGTCATTGGCCAATTAGCAAATAATATGTTTGGAAACATGGTTCCTCAAAAATATTCTGATTTAGGAAGTCATGTTGTTAATTTTATCATCCATAGCCAACCTATTTCCAATACTTTAATTGACTTAGGTATATACATTAACATGATGACCATGGAAACCATGCAATAATTGAAGCTTAACACTCTCTATCCAACACCTACCATCCTCTAGATAGCTAATAGATCAACTGTTAAGCCTAAAGGAATTATTGAGGACCTTATTATCACTATGGATTATTGGAAATATTTAGTAGACTTTATTATCTTGTAGATAAATAGAAATTTTTGGGGTTATCCTCTCATCCTTGGTCACCCATGGTTGGCTACCATCAATTCTTTTATTGGTTGTAGGTTAGGAAAAATGCTAATTTCCAATGGAAATGACACCAATAAATTGATACTATATCCACCAACTCAGTCTTCCTTGAATTATGGACCAATCCCTTGGATATATGACCTTAAAGAGGCTATCTCTTTATATATTCTTTGCATAATTAACTGTATTCCACCTTTGTAAGCCCAAGAAGAAGACACTATCCTTACTGGTATCTTTCAAAACACCTATCGATCTTGTAGCAACCAACCTATTGGAATGTACACCATGTCCTCTTTAGAATACCTTTCCTAAGAATGATTTTGATGAAATTACAAGAGACATTTGGGCATTCCATCAGTTACTTCCCCATAAATTTATTTATGCTCCTTTAATCACCATCATATAGACCATGCTTTCTTTAACAAAATAAGTAGACATCCTACCAAATAAACCTCTCAACATCAGCACTTCCTTAACACCCTAACAATAAAATTAGTTACTTGCAATGCTCAAAAGGCACACAATAGAATTTTCTTTGGATTATCTTGACATGAGAGGAATACCCCCATATTTATGCATGCATCACATTTACATTAAATAAAAATGAAAACTTATTCACCAACCCCAAAGATGAATGAATCCTAAATTCAAAGACATTGTCAAAACTGAGTTGTAAAGACTCTTACATGTAGGATTTGTTTAGCCTATCTTGGATAGCCAGATGGTATCTCCCCTAGTCATTGTCCCTAAGAAAGGAGGCAAATGGCATATTTATGTTGACTACAGAGAGTTGAATGTTGATACCAAGAAGCGTTACTTTTCCATTCCATTTATTGATCAAGTATTGGGTACATTAGCATGAAGGTACTTTTATTTATGACATGGATATAGTGGTTATAATCAAATATGAATTTCTTCACAATACTAAGAAAAAACCACTTTTACTTGCTCTTGGGGAACCTATGCCTATGTCATCTTACCATTTGGTCTTTGAAAAGCCCCAACTACTTTTCAATGGGCTATGTTGAGCATATTTTTTTATCTCTCCCATAATTGTGTTGAAATTTCCATGGATGATTTCACTATATATGGGAATACATTCAAAGAAATACTAACCAACCTGGAGAAAGTTTTTCAATGCTACCAAGACCATCAACTATCTATGAGCAATGAAAAGTGTTACATGTTTATGACTAAAGGGATTATTTTAGGACATCACATATCTTCTACTAAAATTCAAGTTGACCTAGCAAAGATAAGTATCATCAAGGATCTACCCACACCAAAAAAGCAAAAATATGTTAGAAGCTTTCTAATACATGATGGTTATTATAGATGATTCATAAAATGTTTTAGTGAAATTACCACACCATTTTTTGGATTGCTTATTAAAGATGTTGAATTTACATAAACTAATGATTGTCAAACTACCTTTCAATAACTTAAAGACCTACTCATAATAATTCCTATTTTGAGAGGGCTTGACTGGAAGAAGCCTTTTCACATTCATACAGATGCATCTAATACCACTCTAAGATCTATCCTTGGCCAAAAAGATGAAGCTTTGAGTTATGAAATCTATTTTATCAATAATAATCTTCAAGGGGCTAAACTAAACTACACTATAATAGAGAAGGAATTTCTTTCTATCATCTATTCCATAAACAAATTTTGACACTATGTTATAGGTTACCAAGTATTCATCCACATTGATCATGCAACAATAAGGTATTTAATGAAAAAGCCTGTTGTAATAGGTAGGATAATTCATTGGTTTCTTTTGATGTAAGAATTTGATATTACCATTGTGGATAGACGTAGTAAATCTAATGTAGTATAATATTTTCTATCTTGATTGAAAAATAATTAGCATAGTCCTATTATTTATGACTCTTTTCCTAATGAACATTTATTTTCTATAACAATTTAATCCCCTTGGTTCAAGATCACTACAACAAAATTTCTCATCTAGGGATAAACAACACCTAATCCAAAAGAGTGGACATTATTTTTGGATTGTAGGATATCTCTTTATCACTATACCAAATTTAGTTATGAGAAGATGTTTCCAAGAAGATAAAGCTTATGACATTCTTAGAGCCTACCATAATGAGCCCTATGGGGGTCATTTTGCTACCAAATGAACTACCGTGAAATTACTCAGTAATGGATATTATTGGCCTTGTTTGCATAAGGATGCCATGATTTACACCCAAAAATGTGATCAATGCCAATGTATAGGAAAGCCCACTCACTCTGATAAAATGTAATTATAGCTATAATTAGTTTTGGAACCCTTTGAAAAATGGGGATTGGATTTTTAAAGTCTCATTTATCCTAAATCTAAAAACAAGGAATACATATTGGTATGCATTGATTATGTCACCAAATGGGTATAGGTCAAAGCCTTAACCCATGCCCGACATGAGAAGGTAGAATGAGTTTCTCTATGAATAAATCTTCACCTATTATGCAGTAACAAGAGATATATTCATATACCAAGGCCCATAATTCACATCAAACCTCAAAGCTACCTTGGTAAAATAATATAAAATTAGACACATGAATTCTACCCCTTACCATCCTCAGTCAAATGGTCAGGTAGAAGTGATAAACTATGAATTGGAAAATATCCTCACTAAGACTATTAGCCTGCATAGAAAAGATTGGTGAACTCATCTTCTAGAAGTATTTTAGGCTTATAGAATCACTTGGAAAACCATAATTGGTTTCACTCCATATGAACTAGTTTATGGTAAAAATCCTATTCTGCCCATTGAGTTTGAACATAAGACATTAAGGACAGCACTTGATTTGGGATTAGATCTTTCTAAAGCTCGATAAGATAGGATCATGTATTTGAATACACTTGATGAACTAATAAAGGAAACACTTCATCATATTGAAATAGTGCAAAGACAACATGTCAGATGGCATGATAGGAACATCAAGATTAAGAATTTCCAATTAGGAGACTGGGCACTCCTTTTTGACTCTAAATATAAGGATCATAAAGGAATGGTGTAGTATATATGGTTAGGCCTTATGAGATTGAATGAGTGTTTGATAATGGATCTGTAAAGCTCATAACCATTGACTATATTCGGTTCTAACTAGCTTGTTAATGGACATAGGATCAAGTTATACAAGAAACTAGTTTCCATGGAAACTTTCACTCACCAAATTATTAAATAACAACATCCATCTCTTCTTCATGAAGCAAATAAACCTATTCCTATAGCTGAAGGGTATTTTTATCAACCTTCTCTAGTATTTTCTAAGAGTAATAAAGCTTCCTACAACCAAGAACAATTCATTACCAATGGCTTAGTTCAGGCTAAATAAAATCCTACCCTTTGGATTATTGTGATTTTAATTGAGTTTGGATTTACAAAATCAAAAAATTCAGCAATGAAAACCTTTGGGCATTATTGACAGATGTTATCTTAGAAAACCAAGTCACTGGTTGATCAACATTCATTAAAGAGAGAGAAAGAGAAAGAGAAAGGCACTACTATAATAAAAATGTTTTTTCCCTTGATTTTTATTTTTGATTTATTCCCTTAGATTAAAAATACATTTTTCTTATTTATATAGGATGGAAAGCTTGTTGCTACAAGTGAAAAAATTACTGCTATAGGATAAAACTTACCGCTAGAGGATAAAACTTGTTGTTATAGGACACATATCTTGATACAAGATGTCTTCCTACATTTCATCCTACATAAAGTGTTTTCTCCTACTCAAATTCTATCACATGTCATGATCTTCATTTCACATCATCATTTACATATTTATGAAAGGTATTTCTATAGGTAATATGATAATTATTCTATATTTATTTCCTATCATACATTTTAATTATTTCTAAAGATGATGAGACTTAATGCTATCAATGTGCCACCATATCCTACCCTTATCACACTCACTTAATATCTTTATCATTTTTGATGTGACCATTGATACAAATACTATTGCCACCCCTTACTCTTCCCACAAGTGTTTTATGCATGTCGACCTTCACCCTCAAGAACAAGTGACAGATTAAGTTGTGGGGAGATTTATCATTAATTCAAAAGGATTGTTTCACCTATCAATGTATAAGTCATAAATCATTATACCATTTCTCAAAACCCTTATTTTAAATATCCAAACCTACAAATCACATAATATAGAAGGTAATTTGTTGAAACATGAACCACTGGATATTACCCCTTTAACCAATAGCCTAGAAATCTTAGCCTTGTTATGAAATATAGGATAGGTGAAGTACTTTAAGAAAATATATTCCATGGATGAATGAATTATGGAGGAATTTATTAGTACATTACATAATAATTTGTCCATAGTAAAATTGATGGAAGTAAAGCTGGCAAAAACAACCCTCAATAGAGTAATTAGACTACCTAGAATAGGGGAGGAATGGTAAGACAAATATGATGTTGAGGTTGAGAGACAAAGGTTTAGCAGAGTAAATAAATGATTATAAACCTCAAATTAGGGAACTACAAGGTTGTCTCTACTATGAATATGTGATAAGGATGCCAAGTTTATCTCTAGATATTTCATCTATAAAGGAAGGTATTTGATGTTGTATGGCATACACTTCAATTTCTTGAATCATTTGTGGCATGGAGTGAAGATAAACACTCCCAAATTTTTTCATCGTATTATCACCAAGATGTTGAAAAATTTTTAGAAAGATAATTATAAATCTCTATCCCACCATTGTCTCATCCATTTACTTGTTAAAGACTATTTACAAATAAATAGACCCAACATTAGTTGGGAGGAATTTCTCCAAATACTAGGAAATGAAGAGAGTGATAGAGAATAAGAATAATTGGAGGTTAAAGAAAAATAAATAAAAAAACCCTCCCTATAGAACCATAATAACTTGTAACAAAAAACTTCTTTCAGCCACACAAGAACCTATAGAATAAGGTATTCCTACAGCAACACAAGAACCTACAACAAGGTCTAAGAAAAATAAAAAGAGGAAGCTCATTATTTGGCCTAAGTCATATGAGTCTGATGAGGAATTCCCATCTTCTTCCTAGAATACCAAATTAACCCCCACTCCTTGTAGATCTCATAGATTAAAGATAAAAATGAGAACTAAACCTTCTTCCATTATTCAAATAAATTAAGAATCTAGGAATGCTAGTAGAATTGAATGTATTGAGACTAAAATAGATAGGGAAGAATGTTATTAAGTATTCCATAAGGAAGAATTAGAATAATTTGAGCATAGCTTTGAATAATTCTATGAGGAACCAATGCAGTAAAAAGTATAAAAATTTGAGCAGAGTCTTGAATAAATGCATGAAGAAGCAGAGAAAGTTGAATGTGATCTTAAATAAATGCATGAGGAATAAGAAAAAGTTAAACATAATTTTGAAGGATTGTATGAAAAACCATTACAACAAGATTTGCATGAGGAACATGTACAAGATGGAGTTGAATAAATGGAATAACTTACTATAGTGCAAGTGGAATTTTCCACTCTTGAGCAAGCCTCACAAGAAATTGAGAAACTATGGAAGCAACTACAAGATCAATCTGGTGGAGGTCTAGATGCACTTGCTACAATAGCTTGCCAATTATATCCCTCATTTGAGGATCATCCTGTAGCCAGCATTCCACAACCTTTTATAGAGGTCAATCAACAAAAGGAACCTAAAGTTGCTCCTGATGTTGGGTATCACTCCTATTTTTGTAATATCTTATAGACTATTGAATTGGATAGATAATTAATTTTAATCTCTAAAGGAATTGAAGAAATAAAATAGTAAATTGAAAGATTAAAATTAGTTAAAGGAATAAAGCATCACCAAACTGAAATAGAAAGTTGAGGACATAGCTAGTATAACACAATAAATCCTTGATTACAAGCCTCCCACAAAAGTTTATTCAGTATATCTTGAATAAAAATGGCATAAGTTTAGGTTTATGAGAATTTATTTTGATATGCCCCATGAATTTATTGATCCCCTTTCCTTCTTTTCCATTTATAAAGTAAGTTCGTAGGAAGAACAACTACAATTATGCAAGTTCTACCTGAACAATTATATTATTCCATATGATAGAGAATAGAATCCCAATCTATATGTTGGAGATGTCCAATTGCAAGAATTTTCATCATATTTGTTAAATGAATAGAAAATCGGAAGAGAAATAGCAAAATACAAGACAAAGAAAGATGAAAGCCAATTACTTATCAAGGGTGAATCAATGGCACCTGATGTTGTATTAACTAAATGAGATAATATCATGTTAAATAAAGAAGTCAAAACCTTGTTTGCATATAAATGTGATGAGGTTCAATATTTTTATTTGTGGTTGATAACTTCTATTGGTCCTTCAACCAAAAATTCATGTATCGAATGCTGGAATAATCTCACTACTACATAGAAGAAGAGGGAGCCTTATTCCCCTTTTAATTTAAATGTAGCATTTAACAAGACCACAACATACATTCTTCTTATAGATGACATGGGATCAAAATTAATGAACCTAAAGTTCTATCCATTACTGTTCTAAACTGGCAAGACAAAATCCTAGTGGATGAAGCTTGAGAAGCCAAAAGTTGGTAAATATTTGAGTAGAGGTGGGGTTTTTAGGCTCACCTTGCTAAGGGCATTGTAGAACCCATGGATTTTAGAGTTTATTGTGTACAAGGAATGAACAAGTATGGTGTTTGAGGTTGAGAAAGATATTAAGTTGGGGGGTGTGATGAGCCCCATAAATGTCATAATATTTTTCCCATTTATTGTTCTCATCCTTCTTGTTTACCATGTTTTTGAACACTTTTCCATATAATTTCCTACTTTCATAATCCATATAGAATTATATTTTAAAACTCTTTTAAATAGTTAAAATTATGTATTGATATTAAATATATGATGGTTGTCTATTGCTTTATGATACTTTTTATATAATTGTGTTTTAAAGATGTTTTGAAGAAATAAGTATATAGCATGGAGCATCCTGCAGCAAAAGGAATCTCATTACACAAACCATCTTGTAGCCACTACATGACCAAAGTTATGGATGAACATATTTTGATTCTCTTCTAACCAACTCATAGAAATGACTCTAACCTCCATGGAGCTCAATAAGGAAGTGGTTGAAGAATGAAACATCC
The DNA here is from genome assembly GCA_037957365.1 of Torreya grandis. Lineage (NCBI taxonomy): Eukaryota > Viridiplantae > Streptophyta > Pinopsida > Cupressales > Taxaceae > Torreya > Torreya grandis. The sequence goes on along the minus strand of JARHVA010003890.1, from coordinate 1,046,257 downwards.
TTATTTGTCCTACTTCAAAGCCACAAGATTCACATGAAGGACATCTTTAGTGAAAAAAACCAATTTTGGTTATTCCAATTTGAATGTATCTTAGAATAGAATGTATATATTTTTTTCATAAAACAATCTCCTCTGAGGTATATAAATATGTAGCAGAAGAGTTGAGAGATATATAGAAAATAGTATATGTTGAATAGAGATTGTTAAAAGTACATCATGTTAATCAATTTTGATTGTAACTTCATACATCAATTCATTACTACACTTTTTATTGATATGAGTAAGCAATTCTGAGTTCAAGATAGTGTTGTAAGAGGAAGGGTTGAAGCTATAGTTGGAAGGAATAAGGGCCCCCTTTAGAAGGCTATAGCAAAAATCTAACCCATATAGTTAGTTAAGCATGTTATTTGATTGCCTTAAGCATTATGTGTTTCATTTTTAAATTGTGTGCTTTGCATTTTTATTTAAGATTTATTTTAGGAAGCTTCCCATGCATAAGCATTTGTTTTTCTATACTTTGTTTGTGTTTCATTTCAAGCATTTCATTTAATGCACTTTAGCATCTTGGATATAATTATTAGAATGTCAGATTAGAGATTGAGTATGCACATACAGTGATGTCATCCTATCAAGTCTACATCCCTAGGTTGATATTCAAATGAGGTAGAAGGTATAAATCCATGGTTACTCTCTTTGATCATTTTGATCAAGAGAAGTATATATGATTGTGAATCAACTAATAGTTAGAAGCTATCATTTATAAGCTACATAAATGTCTTATATTAAATTTTGAGAAGAGTAAAATTTAAATTCTTCTTGATTGTATGGATGACAATCATAGAATTAGAAATGAGAAATAGGGATCCAAATTAGTTTATCCAAAAAACCCACAAGGTTTCTTATATAGCATAGAAACATGCCATACAAATGCATAGGATTCAAAACAATGCCAAAGATGAGACTACATAAATAGATCATGAATGGTACAATTACCATAATGATGATGATCTATGGGAGTTTGACAAAAATTAGTATATAATACTCCATGTTCTTCCACCAGATCCAGCATTTGATTATACACATCCCTTAGATGTGTTGTTCGATTTGTATATTATCATATTCTTCATATATATTCAAAAATATAAAAAAATAAAATATTTCAAAAAAAACAAAATAAATACCTATGCATGATTGGTGTAGTTTATTTGCATCAGTTAATGTGTGTTAAGTATACTCATTATTTCTATATATATCTAGTTTATGTCATATGTGTTTCATAAGTGTCTATTAGTGAATTCATAACATACATGTGTCCATTTATAAACATAATTTAAAGTCTTATAATTTTCTGAGACTTAGAAATTGTAAACAAAAAAATCACTTTGTCTAGATAGAAACATATTTCATTATTGTCTAATTTCACCAGAATTGTCCCAGTGAACATAGGCTATCAATTATTAGATCCAAACTAGTCATAGGCCTTATACATCTTATTTATATAGTATAAAGTTAATTGGTGGCATATCATACATATTTTTTATCATCCTTTGGATATCCTTTATTGTCTATACCTCAGTTCTTTACATTGCATAAAATCTATTGATATTACTCACTTACATTCACATTACTATATTCCTGAATGTTTGTGTTAATGAATATAATGATATTATAAGCTACATGCGATGATTAATTACATTCATTCATGCATATTTTTCATGTTTACATTCCCACTCCATGTCTTGTGTGTATTCATTACTTTGGATTGTGTACATTGGAACATGTCTTCGCATGTGGCTCTAAGCCTATTACATGTTTCTATGTTTGTATGAGTGAGATTTTAATATGTCCCTTATATGTATCCCCTTGGCCTTTATATTATGTGGTTTTTATGATTTATTTTTGTGCATCATGGACATGACACTTGTTTACTCTTTCTTGCTCAATTTTTGTTACCATGATGGACATCATGCATATTCCTTATTTACTAATGCCATAATAAATATCATGCATCCCTCCTCAAGTATCTCTATTCAATGTTTAGTACTTAGTTTTTATCATTTACATATTTATTTCATTGCTAACATATATCTTGAAAATGTCACTATTTATGCTTGTTTCCACATGCATCTTATATCAAATTTTATCTAAGTTTTTATATGATGATGTCATACTCATTCATGTTATCATTACTACTCAATTTTATAATTTTTCATAACATATTACACATAAATTTTTATTTTGTGTTAATTTATTTCATAGACTCCAAAACTCACCTCAAAAGAGGGGGCAAACATATTTTCTTGTCTTAGAGACTAAGCTTCAATAGTACAGTACATAAACATAATTTTTCAAGTTTTCCATATTTTATCATGATCTATACTTGAAAATCACCTAAAAAGTATTTTTAGACAACAATGCTTCATTTGGATAGAAGCTCGAGTCGGCCATGTTAGAAATAACATGTTGTTGTCCCAACATGCAAAAAACAATCATTTTCATAAATTGTTTGAATCACAATCACTACATGATAGTTTATAATAGATACATAAAATCATTTCAAATAAGCACTTAGGTTTACCTCAAATTTTCCTCTATTTTAGGACATTATTTGTGTCATGTGTCCCAATAATTCTCATAGATGTTTTTTTCTCAAAACATTACATGATATTACTCAATTATAAAATCTTTATTCACCCAAATATCAAATTGAGAGCATTTGTGTGGCACATGACCATCCTCCTTGCTCATGTTTTACACTAGTTTCATATATGAAATGGAAATACTTATCATTCTCTATGTTTTATACACCAAACTCATATAATGTTATTTTGCACCATTTTTGTGCCAATTTTTCACCAAGAATGAATCTTACTCCATTTTTAGTTCTTGGTTTACTTTTTTGCACCAGTTTTTAAACCAAAATAATCTGTTGGAATTTATATAGGGATTCCAAACTACTTCATCACTTTGGGCATGCAATGATGGATTAAATCACACCTTGGGATCATAATCACACTCTCTTCTCAATGAGCATTGGTGTGTGTACATTCTAATCTAGGATATTCCATGAAGAATAAATATCCAAGGGTCTTACCCTCTCTAATCACCAATTTTTACACTATAATAACACAATGATTTGTGTACCCAATCAAGTGTATTTGTTACTAGTTAATAGATATATAAGTTTTCTTGTCTTTACTGCTTGATTTTTATCTTAATTAAGGATTGATTTTATACATTTTTCATTTTATGTTCCACATGAATCATAGTTAAATGTTGTGGCTTACATTCAAGGTTGATTCTTCATATGTAGGATCAAGTAAACACTTTTTCATTTTAATATAGTCCCTTAACTTTGATTCATTACTATAATAAAATAATATAAAATTTAGACATGGTAATTAACATATAATATTAAATATTATACTTGTGACCACTCTTTATATACAGTTAGCTCATGCTTCATTCCATGGTCTTTCGACCACCCTTCCTCCACTTTGTATGTAGATGACCCTTTCCTAAGAGAAAATAATGATCTTAAAATATCTTTATTTCTAATTAAAAATAGTTTAATCTTATCCCCTAAAATATACATACCCATAACTTAGCTATATTTTCTCCTTATAAAAGTCCACACCAGTTAGAATTTCTCACTTCTTGGTCTTGTCCAGCTCCACCAATTACATCATCCTATCAAATAATGGATATTTTATCAAATTAAAACTCATAAAAATGGGTTTTATTACACATTTATAAATATCTATCAAAATTAATTCATAATTTATCATTATAAATCAAAATTTTCAAGTCATTTTCCACACAAGAGGCTCACACATGGAAAATCACTAGAATATATAACTTCACATAAAGAGAAAGGAATCTATTTTTCCAAAATACATAATATATAATCCCTAGCATCCCTAAGATAATTATACATACACTTATAAATGTCACAAGTCACATTTTAAGCACTTAAATACACTAGAATTGGACAAGCATCTAGCATCACACTAATCTTTCACACACACCATTGTAACATGGGATAACTATATGGAGTTATGAACCCTCTTTGGCATATTTGAATATAGGAAATGATCAACATAGGGGGTGTTAAATTCTATAAAAAAATTTAACCACTAACCCCTTTTTCCATTTTATTTGTTTTATCATTCACGATCAATTGAGCTAGGCTTACAAGTGAAGAAGGCACATAGTAGTTTTCATGATAAATCGAGTGTTTTTTCACAATCCAATAGAACACATAGATGAATCAAAATTTTAATATTTTTCATAGAGAATAAGTCCTAACTAGATATATATGTTCTTTAAGAATAATAGTGTAATTTATCCCTATCTAATTGTAGTGGACTTATCTTAGATCTGATCGAAATATTGTTCCTAATTCATAGCATCAACACAGAGCCCCTCAGTTAGTTTTACAATTTTTGTCTTAGTCATGCATTCCTATTTTATAGATAAATAATTTATCTCTATCATTTCCCCTTTTAGCATATTTATAAATTTAAAAAATTCAAAATCATTTTGTGTCATTTATTGCATAAATGTAGCATTTTTATTTTATAATTAGGTAATTAATTTTTATTTACCCCAATTTTGATAAAACACATAGACACATGATTGATTTTCACAAATGATGAATCTATGGTTATATATTATTATCTTAACCATTGTATCTAATTGGGACATTCTTTTATCTCACCCACCATAATCCTCATGTAAGGATGCATCCGCCTTTGGACTTTCTTATATAGTTATCTATATCACATGATTATCACATGGAACTTGGTCCATTTATCTTATTATATATACTATGGGGCATGTTAATCTCCCCCTCCCCCATGCATATCATAATATTCATTAAATATGCCTCACATATATTAGTCCATACCTAATTAAATATTTCTATAACATTCATACTCACTATAGAATATTTTTTAATGGAGCTTGTATGAGGTATATTTCCTATGTCATATGACACAGTTATATGACACTTATCCTTAGAGTTACACATTAGACATGGATATATATATATATATATATATATATATATATATATATATATATATATATATATATATATATGACACTTATATATATTTATATGATGTATAGGGAATGAATTGTCATCTACATATAACCTGTTATAGGACTTTACATGTAATATTTTATGATACAAGTGTTTTATGCAAATTTGCGATGGTATCGACTATTTTAAATATTATTACACGAGTGTTTATAACTCTATTATTTTGTTATGATTTATTTTAATAATAGTTTATTTAATCCATATCCTCAAAAGTAGGCATACATATCAATTAATTTTCAAAAAAATATCGAGAAAAATATTTCTACAAATAGAATGGAGAAATTTTTTACTTGATCAGATTTTCAGATTACTTTGCTCCTAAGGGAATGTCAATCATATGCTTACCTAGGTATTTTTTCATTATAACACAACGAAAATGTTGCTAAGTATTATTTAGAGCTATCTAAATATATAATTCATCTACTTCCTTGATCAATTAATGGACTAGGTTTCTAAAAACTCCCAGAGAAGTTTTGGCTATGATTTAACACTTGTGAAAAAAAATTAAATTAGAGTAATTGGAATAGGAACATTTTTTTCCATATTTTTGTATAATTTGGGGAAAATAAAACCTAGGTATATTCATTCATATTCTCTCCTTTCAAATTAAATTTTTCATTTGTATTTTTAAAATATTTTTCATGAGCATGATATGGCATTGATTACTTGTTAGCAATTGGCCATTGTTGAAAGGGATCTAAATTTTGAAAAGTCAAAAATAATTTGGATTAATGCATGACATAAAATCTTTCTTATTATTATCCATACGGTGAGTTAATATACACACTTTAATTATTTATTACTTTTACATGCTCATGTAACACTCACATACACACATCAAAGTAGGCACATTATGTAGATAGTAATTTTTAGTATAAGCCTTCATTTTATAATGTTTTATCACTATTTTTTACATATGGATAATCACCTTAAATTAGGGATCTATTATCACTTGTTTTTCCTTTCTCTTCTTCTCTATATGATCCCTTAGTCTTCTTTTATTCTATTTGTCATTATGTCAGGGTTCTATTATGAACATTAACATGTTTTCTCTCTCATCTTTATATCTATGTTTTTACCTAGCCTCATATTTCTTCTAGATTTTACGTCTTTTCCCTTGCATTAACTTTGGTTGACATTATTCTAGCACCTTGGATTATGTTGGTTGTTATTTTTAAATGTCCATTTCCCATTGATTGTTGACCCCATTCCAAATAGTTTCAAAAATTTATCACTGATGACAAAACATTTATAGAGATCTTCCATCCTAAATAAAAATTAAACTATATTAAAATAAATATATATAAATAAAGCACAAGAGATAGGATAGCATGGCTAATCAATGATCTTATCTATAATTTCAAATATCATACTAGGGTAGTAATATGTGTCACTATAATAATTAGATAAATGGTTTCAAGTAATGTGGTAGCTTGAAACATCATCCCAAAAATATATATGGTGATATTAGTATTGATAATCAACCATAACCTATTAAATAACACTTGTGTTAGTTTAGATATGTCTTGGTATTATTTAACTCTTACTATTTGATTTAGTATCGATTGATGCAAGAGGTTGTTTATCAATCTTGATACATAACTTATTAGGTACTTCATGTCTTGTTGGTGTAATTATATTAGTCTTCCCTATAGGATATATGACTCATAATGTTTAAAGTTTAGATGAAAATATTGTAATAACCATAATTGAAGGTGGTGAAATAGTAACATATGTCACATTATTGGCTGAAAAAATTGTTAGGGGACAAATGTGAAATTTTATTCAATAGCATGGGGATAGATTCTTTATGTCAGTAAAAAATGTGGGTACCAAGTCCCTCTCTTATTATAAAGAGAAGCTACCTTTATTGAAAACCAAAAATAAAAAATTGTGAAAGAGCTAATCACAACTATTTATAGTAAAAAAATTATTTTTTTTGGATTTCATACTTGTAACTAGAAAGTACATAAAGGAGATAGAAAGGAAATGAATGGAATTATGGGAAAAGGGGAAAATGAGAAAATTAAGGAGAAAGGAATAATGGGATTATCAAATCAAATTCAACATAAAATTTATTATGATAAACCTAGAAAAGATGAAGGATAACCTTATGTAATTAAACATAGACTCACTAGAATAGCCCAAGATTTAAGATTGTAAGATAGGAAGCCTTTTTCTTGAAAATGAGATGACAAAGACATACATTGAACATACTAATAGGGTACATACACCAAGAATATTGGATAGATTTATAAATAATCATATTCAACCTATGTGTTTCCAATAAAAATATTCATAAAATTTAATTCTTAATCTCACCAAGATTTCCCAACAACAAAGTTTCTAATGCAAATTTAAGAGAACTACATTAAAAATTCCACATTAATTAACTATCTAATAATAACATTTAAATGAATTAAAAGAGCAAGAATCAAAACATATTGGCATACTCATGAATATCATTCATCAAAAATATTCATGGTGAAAATTCCTATAAATTAATTCTATATTGATTCTTTGTGGGATTGTACATATATATTCCTTCTTTACATCTTGCAAAAAAATATTTTAATGTCAGAAATCCAACCAAAACAATCCAATCTAAGCTCAGTTAAATATCTCCTCAAAAATGAGCCCAAAAAGCCTATTTATATGTTACAATGGGTGGTTACATTATGTAAATACCTTTATACATTTTTAAGATCTTATAAAATCATGTTGGTAAAAATGTACAACTTAAAATTTGTAAAAAGTCAATTTGTATAACTTGAAAAAGTGATGGAAATTTTTCAAAACTTACAAAAGTGCATGAGTTTTTTCTCCTGACTTTAAACTTTAAAAATATCATTGATAAATTCACATGACTTATAAAATTTACTTGATAGTTTTGCATAATTTGACACCTGCAAAAGGGACTTACTAAATTTACATAATATACAAATATGTAAATGTGTTATTATAAACATGTGAAATTTTTGATTAAGAGAATGACTCAAATTTACAAGTTTTATTTAGATAAAATATAATGGATATATATTCTTCATCTTATTCTTTGTTGAGGATGATTTGGACTTTTGTTTTATACTTATCAGGGAACTTCACTCTACTTCTACAACTGTGATACTTTCCTTGATTTTAAAAGTTTCAAATGTAATTTTTACACCATGGATCATTAAGTAAAAATTTTACTAATAAAATTATCTTTCCAATTCATCTAACAAGATCCAAATCATATTTTAGATGTGAAAACTATGGCCTAAGGGAGATTAGACCTTGTTTTGATATTTTTTACTTGTAGGGGTGGCATATTTTTCCTTATCTACAAGCACAGGTGTCAAATTCTACCCTATCTACAATAAAAGGTGTAAAATTCCACCTATATATAATAAAATGTTTTATATTCCACCCTATCTACTTGTATAGGTGTCTATAACTACCATATTTCCTAGCAAATAAGGATGCAACCACTAAAAACTTGAAAACTACAAACTTTGCCTTGTTTATGTAATTATGATTCTCCCCATTAATTTTATAAGTTCAAGATGAAGTTTTCTCACCGTGCACCCTTAAGTAAAAAAATTATTCATCAAACTATATTTCCAACTCATTGAAAGAGATCCAAATTTGAGTTTAAATATGAAAGTTATGGATAAAAGGAAATTGGACCCTACTTGGACACATTTGGAATTTTGCCTTGATTAAATAGTTGTGATTTCCCTCCTTGATTTTATAAGTTCAAGATGAAGTTTTTTCACCATGTGTCCTTAATTTAAAATTTTATTCATTAAATTATATTTCTAATGTATTTAATGAGATCCAAAATGGAGTCTGGATGAAAAAGTTATGTCCTAAGGGAGATTGGACTCTATTTAGACATTTTCTACTTGTTAGGGTGTTCGATTCCAACCCCTCTACTTGAAGGGGTGTCATATTATGACCACTCTAATTATATGGGTATCATATTCTGACCCCTTTGATTTTAGGTGTGTTAGACTCTAACCCTTCTACATGTAGGGGTTTCATACTCTAACCCCATTACTTGTAGAGGTGTCAGATTATGATAAGCAAAAGACTTAGGAAAAATTATATTTTTCCTTAATTCTTCTAGAACCTTTTCAGGAACTTTTTGAGATAAGGCATTTTAAGTTTTATCAAAGAATATTGTATTCACCTTTGTACTACCTTTTATTATAGACCCTTTACATACTTAAAATTTGGAGTAATCTTTGAGAAACCATTCAAGTCTATAATTGAAGCACAATTATGAATAACTTCACTTTGAATCATTAAGAGTCATTTATCACTTTGACCTTGCTTTCAATGACTACATTTGAAACTTCATCACAATCACTTGACTTAATATCCAAATGTAATTTTCTTCTAGTCCTATCAGCCAACCTTCATATTTTAATTTCTTAAAAAATAATATTGGATATAAAAATTGATAATAGACTTGTTTCAAACCTTATTTTCTACCTTAGGTTGTAATCAAAATTCTCACCTTATTCTACCAAAAGAGAAATTTTTGATATATCCTCAACATCCCTAAATTTTTAACTCAAAACTCCCAAATTAGGGATAACCAATATATTCTCCTCAAATAAATATCCATCCATAATGTTATTATGAAAATCACTAAATGGATCATGATTTAGAAGCTCAAAGGATAGTGCAAGATTTTTTACATCTTCTTTCACCTTAAAATTTTCAAATCTAACAATTGAAACATTAAATGAACCAAACCTTGTCTAATAATATATGGATTCGACATCAATTTTGTAAAAAAAAATACCATCCCTACCATTAAAATACCTATAATTTCTTATATGAGTGAAATTGGGGGTGTTTCATAAAATTTAAAATTTTAGGAAAATAATTAGCTCTAAATATGGGATTCATTTCCAAATGAAATATAGGATAAATCCATTATCATAAATTATTTGTTCTTTATTTCCAAAAATTCCTAAAAAATTCTATGTAGCTCACATTTACAAGTCCTAATCTGATTAATTGACATATAGTTCACCTATCTCAACTATATGAGAAATTAACATGCACTATCAGGCCAAATGCCTTGCTCATGAAAATTTTACATGTTTATCACCATTATTATAACTATAAAATATATATTCTAGATGTATTTTCAAATGTCTATTTTAGAGATATACTTTGATGGAATGCTTCAAGGCTCTATTACATACCTCATTCTAGAAACTAAGGAAGCTTTGCATTATAGAGTTGACATGGGGTTACATATGTTTAAATCATTGGATTCAAATTAGTTATTTAAAAAATATGGAAGCAAACACTGAGTCATCAAATAATAATTATATATCTCCTAAAAAGTGATCTCTTCATCCACCCTGAAGTAAAGGCTACTTTTTCATCTTTTAAAACAATGTGATTATCTATTGAGAATTTCAAGGCAAGGAACATAACTACAAGAATGTGAAGTAAAAATAACCAAAGCATGGATATTAAATAACAATAGAGAGGATATTTCATTTATTTAAAAATAATACATGCACACCAAAACAAAGATAGGAAAAGAAAACAAGCTAAAATAGGGAAAATCAAGCTATTTACAAGGAGCCAAGAAAAATAAAAAGACTATACAAAACATTAAATGGTTGGGAGAAGTACCTTCCATTTAATAATAATTGATTTAAATTATGAGGTCTGAAAACATTCAACAATAGTGACCAAGCAAGTGGGAAGAGAATGAACTTATAGTTATTGTGCAACTCAAATAGTCAAGAATAGACAGATCAACTATGTCTTCAATTTTTGGAATGAAATCATAGTGAACTTTCCAATATTCTGTGAGTATTCTTGAGCAATACTTATCTTTTTTCAATATCTTCTTGAATGACTTTAGATTAATTTATTTTATATATAGGATTTGAATCAAAGAGAAGTGTGTTGCATGTTTCTTTATGAGCAAGAACATCAATAGGGATATGCTATGGAATGAATTTAGTGTAAATATTATTTGTCCTATTATAAAAATGAATTCATCATTGAATTACTTGTCTTCATCTTTATTAATTTATTATTCCTTAACAATTTCCATTTCACTTGGAATGAAAATTAGGATCCATACATTTTTCTTCATGTTCACACATTCTTTGATTTAAACCATGGAATAACTATGATCTTTAATCTATGTAAGATTGATTGCTTTAGATTCAAATCCTTTAAATAAATATTATAAAAGGAGACTTTAAAAGGAATTTTTAGGATAATTTTCACTTTTGACTATTGATTATTCCATTCTAATACAAGAGGAGTCTTCTTATTTACAACAAAATAGTTCCATGTTATCATCACCTTTAGAAATTAAAAAATTGCATTTTGCATTATTTCTTCTTTTTATTTTTGGTTCAATTAATTTTTCTTCAAATAACCCATTTGATCCTAGTACTATGAGGTTTGATCAATCTTGTGAAACAATCAAATATTTCTCTTATTTACCAAGGGAGAATCCAAATTCTTCATCTATTCTCTGATCAATCATTAGTTATTCCAACTATTCATCTTCTTACACAATTATGAAGCTAAAATAATCATATGTGATAGGAAGTGATTTCTCTATTTTTATATTGAAGTTATGATATGCTTGATTATTAATTTTCCTTTGAGATATATTTTTTGAATATTGAGGTTTCTTTATTATATCAGGTTTCACCACTTCATCACCACTAACAATAGTTGTAGCATTTTTTAAGCTTCTTTCTTCAACATTTCAGAGAGAATCATGTCATCTTCAATTTTGATGGATTCTTATTGCATAGCTTCCATGTCATTTACCTTGTTCCTCATCAATATGAACTTGATCTCTAGGTGTATATAACCAATGAAGACACATATTTTATCATTCAGACTTGATAGATCTACCTAAGGAATCAGTCTTAATAATTTATTAAAGCATGTTACAAACTCTCTCATCTAGTCATCTTATTATTTCTAGATTTGGAATAAATATAACATAAATGGACATATGTCCGTATCTAGTTTGATTCTATTTAAGAACCTATTCTTTAAGGAGTCTCAATTCACAATGTATCCAGCTTCTAGTGTCATAACCACTCAACAATAGGTCTAATGAGAGTTTCAACAAAAATTATCACATAGACATATTCATGTAAAACTCTAAAAATGTTACAAGATAATTTTAAATCCAAGATATGATTATCTACATATTGACCATTTTCACCAAAACCCCATGGAAATCTCTTCCTTGAGCCTGAAGGTAACTCATTATACTAGGCCAAATCTAACGGTTCAAAATGTTTTCCCAATGAGACATAAAGAACATTGGGGTTGGGTTGAAATAACACCATTTATTCAATATAAAGATGTAGGCCCTAGGTACTTCATCTTTATTGATTCCCCAACCTCCATTCCAATTGAGATTCCTTGAAATGTCTAAAAAATAATGCTTAAAGCACCTTGATCCCTAATGGATTCATTAAAAATTGTTGGATGAAAAATTTCTCATGGGACAAATGTGTACTTTTAATCAATACTATGGGTAGATATTCCTTACATTAGTCAACAGAATGGGGACCAAATACTTCTCCTATTAATAGGTAGTACTACCTTTATTGAAAACCAAAAAGGAAAATAGGTACAAATTATTTAGAACTATCAATAACAGAATATGTTTTATGTGGGGGTTTCATAATTTTAATTGTAAAGTACAAAAAGGAGATAGAAATTAAATTAATGGAATGATGGGAATAATGGGAAATGAGAAAATAAAAAAGAAAGGAAGAATGGGATTATTCTATCCAATTAAACATGGAAGCTACTATTATAACCCTAGAACAGATGAAGGACAACCCTAGGTAGATAAACATAGAGACTCACAAGAATAACCAAGATTTATATTGTAACATGTGAAGCCTTTTTCATGAAAATCAGATGAGAAATTCATACACTAAAAATATCAACATGGTACATACACTAGGGAGATTGGATGGATTTACAAATAAGTATTTCAACAACCCTTTATTTCCCAATAAATTTAGGCATAAAATCATATTCTTAATCTCACCAAGGTTTCTAAATAGAAAAGTTTATAATGTGATTTAAACAAAACTTCTACACTAAACTTTTTGCATTCATTGAATATCTAACAAGGGGATATTAACAATTTTAAAGAATAAGAATCAAAATGGATTGACATATTCATTCATATCATTAACTAGAAATATTCATGGAATAAATTCCTATAAATTACTTTTGAATTGAATCTTCATGGGGTTGTACATATAGATTCTTTCCTCCCATCTTACAAAATGTTATATTATCAAGAATCCAACCAAAAAAATATAATCTGATATTAACTAAATTTCCCCTCATAAATGAGTCCCAAACTCCTATTTATATGTTACAGTGGGTGGTTACATTGTGTAACCATATTTTTTGCATTTTTAGGAGCTTGTAAAAGCTCATTGGAAAAAATTCCCAACTTAAAATTTGTAAAAATGTGTTAATTAATTTTCACAACTTATAAAAGTGAAATGAAAAATTTTCACAACTTGAAAAAGTGCATTGGTTTTTTTTCACAACTTGAAACTTTCAAAAGTGTGTTGATAAATTTACATGACATGTAAAAATGAGCTAATAATTTTACACAATTTGACACCTACAAAAGGGACTTGGAAAATTTATACAACATAAAAAAGTGTTATTACAAATAAGCACATTTTTGGATTGTGAAAATGACTCAAAAATTATAAGTGCAAATTGGATAAAATCTAATGGAGAGGTATTCTTCTTATTATTCATAGAGGATGATTTGAATTTTTATTTTACCCTTGTCAAGGAACTTCACTTTACCTTTACAACTATGATACTTTCCTTTATTTTATAATTTTAAAATGAAATTTTTACACCATGGATCCTTGAGGGAAAATGTTCTTAATCAAATTATATTTTTAATGTATTGAATGAGATCCAAATCAAGGTTTGGATATGAAATTTATGGCTCTAAGGAGATTAGATCTTTTTATGACATGTTTCTCTTGAAAGGTTGGTATATTTTGCCCTATCTAAAAGTATAGGTGTTAGAGTCCACCCTATCTACTATCAAATATGGATGCAAACATTAAAAACTTAAAAACTACAAACTTTGCCATATTTATACAACTATGATTATCCCCATTGATTTAAGAAGTTCAAGATGATATTTTCTCACCATGGGTTCTTAAGGAAAAAAATTATTAATAAAATTATTTTTCCAATGCATAAAATGAGATCTAAATCATAGTTCATATGAAAAAGTTGTGTACAAATAGAACTTGGACACATTGAATTCTGCCTTGCTTGAATAGTTGTGATTCTTCCCATTGATTCTATAAGTTCAAGATGAATTTTTTACACCATGTCCCTTTAAGGTAAAATTTTATTCATAAAATAATATTTCCAATCCATTGAATGAAATTTAAAATGCAGTTCATATGCAAAAGTTGTTAGTGTAAGCTTTTTCCCACTATGTGGTTTTACTCACATGGTCTAATTAGCTTACTTAGGTTAATAATAGGTTATTAGGGGGAAATGTAATTTAAGTCATTTTATAATTGTGACTTGAGTTAATAAAATTTTGGGTTACTTAATTCCTCACTATATAATTTACCTTTCTATGTAATTTCTGGCTAATGAATGAATGCTCATTAATGCAATTTTTTATCATGAAGAGAATTTTCTTCCTCTTGTGATTTGTTCTTCAGATTTCACTACTCCTTACAAATTTAGCGTCATGAATTTGAACCTATCCATTTGATCCTTGATTTTTTCTCACTCTAACATGTTATAATACCTACACTAGTAGATGAATCCATTTATTCTTTTATGAGATCTTGCATTCTTGATGGTTTGAGATTTTCATTGATTTTAGTTTTCTGGGGTTTGGTGCAGTTTCTCATAAATCCATGTAAATATGCATACCTAAAGTATCTACGTAAAAAACATATAGCACCATTAGATTTATAATGTGTAAAAACACTATGAATGGTTTTAAACATGACTTAATTTCATTACATCCCATTTTCAACCATTTTTGGAGGGTTTCAACATCATTTTTTGAATTCTACAAAAAACTATATTTTTTAGTGACTTTGAGGAAAAACCATTTTTTTATTTGTATAGGTTTATTAATAAATCAATTGGATCTCTTTCATATTTTTTATAATCCATATAGAATCCACATATTTATAGGTTTTTCCAATTTGGTAAAATTTTCACCCCTCATAGTGAATTTTGGTAGTTGGTAGACTTTTGGGTTTTTACATGCACAACCCACAGATCCCAATGACCCTTCCTATAGCACCAATATATCCTATGACATATTATATTAGACCCTATATAATTTTATGGCTTTGCACATAACTTTTTCATAACTCAACCACCTTGATTTCAACCTCATTGAAACCTAATAGCCTTGCATGTAACCCTACCATAACCTAACAACCTTGATTACACACCCAATAAAGTTGATGGTCATGATATTAACCCTAAAATACTTTGACATATGTGTAGGCACCTTTAGTAGACTTTTATGACTCTACACATAGACCAAGTGGACTCTAACCCTTTTCCAAGCATAATTAAATCTATATCAGCCAATTTACACCTTACGTGTTATGCCCTTAGCCTTTGACATTTCTAGGGATATGTGTGGCTAACTTCAAGCTTACATACCTCTTTTATATTCTCATTACATTTATTTATGTTATTAGTTAGTTTGGAATATAGAATAACCATGGCTAATTAGACTATATATAGGAGGTATTAGTTAGTCTTTGATCATCATATTAAGTATTATACTCTTATTGCATTGTTGTGGAGGTTACCCCCTCGAAGTGGCTTTGTTATATTATCTAGTATTCTACTTTGTTGTCAATTATTATTGTGTGATCTCTCATATTTGCTTATTCTATGTGATATATAATGATTTTATGTGAACTTCTAAGTAATTTTACTACAAGTGGTATCAAAGCTTAAATTTAGGCAAGTTTCCTATGGCATTTTTTTTGGATCTGGTGAGGCGTAACTTCTACGAGTAGAAGGAGTGAAAAAACATAACTTGTAATCTAGGAAGAATTAATTTTTTCTATCAACATAATATTTTTTGAGAATTTTTTTTAAAATATTTGAAAAAAAAGTTTGGAAAAAATTTCCCCTTGCACATTTATAGTCATTGGATTCATCTCATCAAGATTATCATAATGGTATATTCTGATGGTACACTTTTTTGGTGTGGATATTTTTTACCCTAGTGCACAAAGGTAGTTGTTAGATTTGCCTTGGTGAGGTGATTAAAATAGTACAATATCCTAGTACACTTTTTAGGGGGCAAAAACCTCTTATGGTTTGTATATGGTAGGTCTTACATGGGGAAGAAAGTGGGGCAAGAAACTCCTAAGACTCCTATCAATGACATCAAATTTGGAACTTTAGATCCATTAATTTCTTAACTTTAGGCTGACATAAATGGCTTGGTATGGCATGATTTCTTTGTTGAATTTCAAACAAATGTTTTAAGGATATGCATAGAGATTAATTGGTTTTACACTCAATTACATTAGATCACTACATAATTGGCTACCATTTCATCTCATTTATAGCCTAATAACCATCCACTTCATCATTTGGGTCCTCTCAACATTAACAACTCTAATTCTGGTGTAAAATTATTGTTACTAAAAGTGGGCATGCATAAGTTTGATGGTAATGAGCCTCTCACTTGGATTATCCAAATTAAGAATTTATTTGATCTACATCAAACTCCTAGTTCTCAAAAGGTGATAGTGGCATCTCTTTATCTAGAACCTAAGTAGTTCATTTAGTATCACTGGTTGTGTGCTCAAAATAAAAAGAATAGTTCTCTTATTACATGATATATTTTCACTAATGAGTTGATGTCTCAGTATCAAAATAATGTCTCTGATAACTACTTTAGATAGTTAGACAAATTGAAGAAAATAATAACTATGAAGGATTATATTCATCAATTTTAAAATGTATCCTTACGAGTAGAAGACATCACTAAATAAAATTTGATTGATATTTTTTAGGTGGCCTCAAATATATCATCTAATTGGAGGTGTGGATGTTTAACCCAACATCTATATCATAATCTATTTCATGGGCATGCATGGTAGAAGAAAAAGATATGATCAAATGAAAAAATTTCACTACTAGTCATGGTCACACCTTTTTAGCACCATCATTTCCTCAACCCACCAAATTGACACATTGATAAATTAAAGAGAAGTGAGCCAAAGGGTTGTATTATGGTTGTGATATCAAATGGATCAAAGATCATCATTGTGCTAAAAAGAAGTTATTTTATGCTAATGAGGATGATGATGATGAGGAGGCAATTAGTGAGGATGAATAAGGTCTTGAAGAGAAATTTAAATACTCTCAGTCTACTATTTCCTATCATGCCATTTTAGGTATTAGTACTCCCCAAACTCTTAAGGTGGTGTGTTTATTAAAGAAATAAAAGTTCACTATATTGGTTGATTTTGGGAGCACACACAACTTCATCAATAGTAAGTTGGTTACTCATTTGAACTATTTCATTTACATTTATCCAAAATTTTAGGTCATGATTATAAATGGCGGTACTATCAACTTCTCAAAAAAAATCCATAGTATTAAGCTAGCCATAGGAGACTACTTTTTGTATTCACCTATGTTTGTTATTCCCATGGGGGGAACTAACATTATTCTGGGAGTATAGTGGCTCACCACTTTGGGAACTATTGGGATGAATTTCCAATAATTATTCATGCACTTTCATTCTAAGGGAAGGACATTTGAGATAAGGGGATTAAGGGTTAAATCTCCATAACTGGTTATCTCCCATCAAATGACAAAGATTCTCCATAAGGGTGATAAAAGATTTATAGCTCAATTATTTTCCATATAAGTTTAGCCAACTCAGCCATCTACACCTCCTAATCTACAAGTGATTGCTGCCCATTCAGTTGTCTTTGGTAACATGTTGAAAGGACTTCCACCCAGCCGTATGCATGATCATGCTATCAAAATTATTCTTGGTAGTACACCACCCAACATTGGGCCATATAAGTATCCCTATACCTATAAAAGTGAAATTGAAAAGATGATATAGGAGATGTTGGATGCAAGAATAATTTTCCACAACCAAAGCAAATATTCCTCACCAGTTATCATGATGAGAAAGAAAGATGACACTTAGAGGATGTGCCCTGACTATAGATAAATTAACAAGTACACTATCAAAGATAATTTTCCTATTCCTATCATTGATGATTTTCAAGATGAATTAAATGGTGCTCTTTATTTTACCAAGTTAGATCTACATTTTGGGTATCATAAAATCTAAATCCATGATGAAGACATTCCCAAAATAGCTTTCAAGATTCATGAAGGCCATAATGAGTTTTTGGTTATGCCTTTTAGTCTAAAAAAGGCATCATCTACCTTTCAGAGTTTAATTACTTCTACTTTTAGGCCATTTTTGACAAAATTTGTTCTAGTATTTTTTGATGATATCCTCATTTATATCAAAAATTGGGAAGATCATTTTCAACATGTGAAATAGGTACTCTCAATTCTAGAACAACATCAATTATATGCCAAGCATTCCAAATATACTTTTGGGGCTTATGAGGTTGATTATTTAAGTCATCTAATTTCACATGGAGTGAAATTGGTTCCTAAAAAAATCTAAGCAATGGTGGACTGGTCAATTCCTAAGACACTCAAGCAACTAAGGGGATTTCTAGGGCTAACTGGTTACTATCATAAGTTTGTCAATAATTATGGCAGAATTACAACCCCACTCACCTCTTTGTTGAAAAAAATATTCCTTTCAATGTACTGATATAGCTACTAGGGCATTTAAACAATTGAAATTGGTTATGTGCACCACTCCAGTGTTGGCCACTCCTAATTTTTCCAAGACTTTTTTGGTTGAATTTGATGCATCTAGGTATGGTATGGGTGTTGTACTCATGCAAGAAGGCAAACCACTTGCATTTGAAATTTGTCAACTGAAGGGTAAAAATCCGCACAAGACCATTTATGAGAAGGAAATGATGGCCATTTTGCATGCAGTCAAACAATGGAGACCTTATTTTATGGGTCATCACTTTTAGGTAAAAACTAATCATGATAGTCTCAAAAAAAAAATGGAACAAAAGTTATCATCTGAAGAATAATAAAAATGGGTAACTAAGATGTTAGGCTATGATTTTGAAATAGTTAACAATAAAGGTAAGGACATTATAGTGTCATATGCACTATCTAGGAAGAATGAATCAATTGAGGCATTTCTATGTGTTATGACCATTATATAGGTAGATTGGCTAGAGGAAACATGATCAGAATGGAAAAATGATAGTGTTACCCATGATTTGATTCAAAATATTTAGTAAGTTTTGGGTGAATTTGATAAATTCAAATGGAATGGTGATGCATTATGGTATAAAGATAGATTATGACTATGTAATAATTCTCTTCTTAACCATAAAATCCTTCATGAACTTCATGCAAATCTAATTGGGGGTCATTTAATATTTTTGAAAACCTATCATAAAATCAAGCAAGATTTTTTTGGGAAGGACTTAAGGGGGATGTCCAAAAATATGTGGTTGAATGTATGATCTACCAACAAAATAAAGGATGAACCATCAAAACCCCAGGTATTTTGTAGCCTTTATCCATCCCTAGCCAATGTTGGGAAGAAGTGTCTATGGATTTCATTACAAGGTTAACAAGATTTGATGGTCAAAATTTTATCATGGTTGTGATGGATTATCTTAGTAAGTATGCTCATTTTTTTTCTTTATCATATCCATTTGTTAATATTATAGTATCTTCTGCTTTTCTCAACACAGTTCAAAAATTGCATGGTACCCCTAAGATCATTATTAATGATAGAGATCCCATTTTTACTAGCAATTTTTGGACTAAGTTATTTGCATATTTGGGCAACTATTTGGTTCATAGTTCATCCTTTCATCCTCAATCAGATGGACAAACTGAGATAATCAAAAAATGTTTGGAAGGATATCTCCATTATTTTGTTTCTGATAAATAGGATAAATGGGTTCATTGATTGCCACTTGTTGAATGTGTTGTCCCCCAAAAATATCACTCATTTTTGGGACAACGTTTGAACTATTTTAATCCTATAGACCAAAATTGTCTCTTCCTTTTCCAAAATTTGTCATGGGCATTCAAATTCCTCATTTTTCAAGCTTCTCAAGAATCTACAGACTCTACAGGCTTGAATCTATAGACTCTGCAGGCCAAGTTCAATGGGATTTGCATGTTGATTTCTATAGGTTCAAAGGCTTCTGAAAGCGATTTCAATCAAAAGAATCAATTTCCAACACTTAATTATTTTTGGGATTTGTTTCAGTGCTTTAGTTCAATCAAAAATGTCCATCGGCAAGCATCTAAGGATCTAACCATTGAACCATTGAACCGTTGAACCTTGAACCATTTTGGTTCAACGGGTTCAACATCATCGGCAAGAGTTAAGCACTTCATCAAGGTTCAAATTTCAACCTCTTCAAGGTTAAATGGCTTCAAAACACTTATCAAAGAGAAGAAGGCTTGAACTATTGAACCGTTGAACCATTGAACCACTTTGGTTCAATGGTTTAATGGGTTCAAGGTTCAAAAGGTTCAACACATTTGGTTCAATGAAGGAATTTCCAAAAGACTTAGCAAAACCAAAGGGATCATCAACTTGGTTCAAAGTGTGGTTCAAAGCTTGGTTCAATAGTTAGTTTAAAGGATCAGTTCAAAGCAAAAATTCAAAAGAGCCTCTTGAAGGATAAGTGCCCTTGTGGAGGGCACTTGGTTGACAAAAACACCCTTCAAAAGGGTCATTTTCAAAGAACCTACAAAGGTAAATTCTTTTAGTTTTTTGTTTAAGGTAGTTGAAAAATTCTAAGGCATAATTCCTTTAAACTTTTTGTCTGAAGGAATTCCTTCAGACAAAAAGTCTGAAAGAATTTGGGAAAGTAGCTATGGGAGGAAAACCCAAAGCAATTTCCAAAGACAAAAGGCAAAGCGATCAAAACAATTCTACAGATTTTTTGTCCATAGGAAAATGCCCATGGAAAAATATTGAGGAAAATGCCCAGGGAAAAAGTCTGTAGAGAAAGCCTGGGGAAAATGTCTACAGGAATGTCCGTGAGAAACTCCAAATAAAAGGCCACCGAAGGACCCCAAAGGGCAGATGCCCTTGTAGGGGAATCTCAGCTACCAACTTAAAGGACACTTCCCCAAAGCTAAATGGTAACCTTCCCTTTGGGAGGATGAAAAATAGGAAAGATGAAGAAGGACCAAGGGGTGATGTGCTTGAAGATGTCAAATTCAAGAACAGTAAACTAGCCGTTGAAAATGTAGTGACAGGTGCACAAATTTCAATGTCAAAGCTCATAAAATATCCATTGATCCTTGTAATCTATAGACCCAAATGCATTCACAAGCTTTAAGGCCAATATTAATAGGAATAAATTAATGAATAGAGTATCAAATTGAATCAAAGACCCGATTCAATTAACCAAAAAAGGAGGAACGATGAAGAAGGATCAAATCGCTAGGTGGACATTGAAAGATGCAAACTTTCAATAGCATGACTTATTTCTATACATTGATAAAAGCAAATGGGTAGATGCCCCTAAATTCCAACCTATCTTCTTAACAAATTTTAATGCAACATGATGTGTTAATGTTCCCAAGTCCATCTTGAAGAGGCTATATAAGGGACTCTCTTGTTAGTGTAAAAAGATCTCTTTTTGACAATCAAAAAGGAAACTTTGCCCAAATTGAAAGGCATTACTGAGACTTTGAGCTCAGATTGTTGATCATATTTTGTTATTAGAATAAGAAATCAAGTGATTTTTTAGACTTTGTGCTATGATATCTTTGTTTTTGGGGAAACTATTTTTATGTCTTTTTCCTTAATATATTTTTTGTTTCTTTAATTCAACAAGTAGGATTAGTGAAAATAGTCAGGAAGGTGTCCTGAAGTCAACTGTGGAGAGACTTTGTGCCCCCATAATTACCTTTTAGTTTGTTTTATTTTTATTTCTATGTAAAGGACCTTGGGATGACTTTGTGCCCTCATTGTCCTTCATATCTCACTCTTGGGCAATTCAGGTGGAGACTTTATGCTACTTCTCGATTTGTTGGTTACTACGTCCTTGGTTACATTTTGCATTTAATACTAAGAGTATTCTTGTGGTTTGCTAAATAGTACTTCTAAAAGAAGAGGAGTGCTTTTTATCATTTCCCTTGAGTTTCTCCTTTGATTCGCACACATCATCTCTGAAAAAAGAGAGATGGATAGTTTGTCCTACCCTTGAGTATTATTTTCTATTTATATATATAAATAACTTATCTATAGGGAACCTCCCCTTGATGAGAGAAGAGATTAGCCCCCTTTTGATGTGGTAAACCTACACATTTGGATGACAAATCTTCCTACTTTGGCTAATCAAACCTATTTTGTTTATCAGTACGTTGATCGATAAAATATTCAACCAATAGTTTTTGGCAATTCTGTTGGGGATATAACCCATTATCATTATAACCCTTATCCATTATAGACTCTGGTGACTCCATTTCATGTCTTACCCATTATTCATTATATCCTTACCATGTTCTTCCACCTCTATTATTTTATCTGGTCTACAAAACCAAAGCTGCTAAGAAAGAGTGCACAATTTGAAGCCTCAAGCCTCAAGCTGAAGCTGAGCCAGTCCTTTTCCATTTTTGTTTTCTAATCTAGCTACTGCATCTAGATTTATTATCTCTATTTTTCATAGTTAAATCATGGTATTTCGAGGCCCTTGGGCTAACTCTTTTGGCCCACTCAATTTGACTTCACCTCTACATGAACTCCCATGTAGTTCAAGAAAGAATCTCCTCAAATTCTTTGGTGATGGGATAGTTCACCCTGATGAACACATTGCAACCTTCAACATAGCTTGTGGTGTTATAGGGGTGGAATTTGAAGACATGGTAGTCAATATTTTTTTGGAGACGCTACAAGGTGCTGTTATAGACTAGTTTTACCATCTACAAGCTGGATTAGTGACTGACTGGGATACACTCAAAGCCAAGTTTAAAGCAAGGTTCAAGCCTATAAAAGATGCACATGCCTTACTAGCCTAACTCTCTCAGATGAAAAAAGAGCCTCATGAGCCTATGAGGGATTTTATTTCCAAGTTCAATAAGCAAAGGCACAGGATTCCCATAGTTGCCCAGTTGACACCTCAAAACCTCAAATGCTTCTTCATCAATTCACAACTGCCTAAAGTGAGTTTTCTGCTAAAACGAGCTAGTCATATAGATCTTGCTACAGCTCAAGACTTGGATATTGAGGTATAATATGACCTTATCTTGGCAGGGAAGATAAGGAGAGACCCAAACAAAGGCAAACCCTCTTCATCTTTTGAATACTCACCCACAGTCACCACTAGCCCAATGATACAAAAGTTGGAAAATGAATTGCTAGCCTTGAAAAGGAAAATGGCATAAAGTATGTCTTTTGCTCTTCTATATAAAGATATACCAAGGAGGACATTCCCTAATCATCCATATCAAGGTAATGTTACCAGAAGTCAAGGGCAACAAAATTGTCTTCCTCCCCCACAGAGGAACCCTATCCTTGAAGCACCTCCAACCAACTCAGTAGTTGGATATCTGGAAATAGAACATGTTTCTTATTTTCAACCTAAGTTTGAGCAAGAAAATGGTGTTGATCTCTTTAGGGAGGATCTAGAAGAATCAGCTGGTGACTTCCACATTGATTTCCTAAATTTCTAGGATGAACCCAGAAGTAAAGGTGAAGCAGTTGAAGGATCATATGCAGTATTCACTAGGTCTCAAAATTAGTCAGCCTAGTAGGCTGACAAAGAGAAGACAGAGGAGTGACTCTAACAAGTAATTTCAATTACTGAGTAGAGAACCCCTCTTTCTTTCTAGTCAAAGGACCTGGTGATTGCCAAAGAAGTAAGTACATCAAACATCTCTACACTTTCTACTTCAAATTCGTAGATCAGTCCTCCCCCTCCCAAAAACCAAAAGGATGAACTCCCATTCTCTCTTCCAAATCCATCTCAGTCATTTGCCATGATTGATCATGTCAAGAAATCCAAAATTTAGATGACTGAGTTTGAATCCCTACAAGCCAATCCTAAGTAATTAAACATTGGTGGAGAACCAAGTGCAGACCTATCTGAGGTAAAGATTGTGGTTACCCAAACGTCAGCCCCTATAGCTCAAATTTTGTTTGAGCCTTCAAGTAGGGGTAATTACCTCTTGACCATAGAGGATGCTCATGTCTCAACTGATGAAAGTCCCATAGTTGGCAGTCTAGTATTTCATCCAAATAAGGCATCAGAAGAATTAGTAGGGCATAGTACAAATCAAGAAGGATCTTCCATCTCTGATGAAGAGAAATATGATAAAAGATCAACTTCTGATGATGCTTGGATCCTGGAATCTAATGGCAGAAATTCTTCCACCAATGTTGGAGTTGGGACTATGTTTATATCTCTTTAAGGAGATATTCTTCCTTCATGAAATTTGCAAGTCAGCAACACCAACAACATAGCTAGATGTGAATCTCTATTGCTCAGATTGAAGATTGCTCAAGATGAAGAAATCAAACTCCTTCATATCAAAGGAGATGCTAAGCTGATAGTTTGTCAGGAGTTTGATGTGGACAATCCAATCATATGTTGGACTAAACCAAAAGAACAACCAATTATGGTAATATACCATGCTCTTACAAATAAAAATTAGGTAAAGGAACCCTTCGCTAAGAAATCAAGGAGTTGTGGCTTTCAAATTGATGACCACATCCTGCCATGGAACAAGAAGAAGAAAAATCCAAGAGGAAGACACAAAAAATTGGTTTCCTGATGGAGAGCTCTATTCACCCATCACCGTTTCTAAGGGAAAAATGGTTTCCTAGTGGTCTACCTAGATAAAGCTCTATTTTCACCATCTCTCAAGAAGTAGCATCTAAAATACTTCAATTCTTGAAGTATCAGATCATTGCATATATATATATATATATATATATATATATATATATATATATATATATATATATATATATAATTGTATAGTTTTTAATTTTGTTTTATTTTGTTTGTTTTCATTTTTGATGCCTTTAATTTTTGGGTAGCATGACTCCATAGCCCAATGGTACACATGAAGACATTGGAGATTCTAGATTCTACTCCCTTCAATTCTTTTTGCAATTGATAAAAGTTTCCCAACTGGAGCCAGCTGTTGTCCCCCAAAAAATATCACTCATTTTTGGGACAACATTTGAACTATTTTGGTCTTACAAACCAAAATTGTCTCTTCCTTTTTTGAAATTTGTCTTGGGCATTCAAATTCCTCATTTTTCAAGCTTCTCAAGAATCTACAGACTCTTCAGGCTTGAATCTATAGACTTTGCAGGCCAAGTTCAATGGGCTTTACAGGTTGATTTCTAAAGGTTCAAAGGCTTCTACAGGTGAGTTCAATCAAAAGAATTAGTTTCCAACACTTAGTCATTTTTGAGATTTGTTTTAGCACCTTGGTTTAATCAAAAATGTCCATTGACAAGCATCTAAGGATCCAACCATTGAACCATTGAACCTTGAAACATTTTGCTTCAATGGGTTCAACAAGTTCAAAGGTTCAACGTCATCAGCAAGAGTTAAGCACTTCATCAATGTTCAAATTTCAATCACTTCAAGGTTCAATGGCTTCAAAACACTTATCAAAGAGAATAAGGCTTGAACCATTGAACCGTTGAACCATTAAACCACTTTGGTTTAATGGTTCAATGGGTTCAAGGTTCAACAGGTTCAACGTGTTTGGTTCAATGAAGGAATTTCTAAAAGACTTAGCCAAATTAAAGGGATCATCAGCTTGGTTCAAAGCTTGGTTCAAAGCATGGTTCAAAGCTTAGTTTAATGGTTAGTTCAAAGGAACAGTTCAAAGCAAAAGTTCAAAAGAGCCTCCTGAAGGACAAGTGCCCTTGTAGAGAGCACTTAGTTGACAAAAACACCCTTCAAAAGGGTCATTTTCAAAGAAGCCGCAAAGGTAAATTCCTTCATATTTTTGTTTAAGGCAATTGAAAAAGTCTAAGGCATAATTCCTTCAAACTTTTTGTCTAAAGGAATTCCTTTGGACAAAAAGTCTGAAAGAATTTTGGAAAGCAGATGTGGGAGGAAAACCTGAAGGAATTTTCAAAGATGAAAGGCAAAGCGATCAAAATAATTTTGCAGACTTTTTGTTCATGAGAAATTTCCATGGAATTTTTGTCCATGAGAAAATTCCTATGGAAAAATCCTAAGGAAAATGCCTGCAAAAAAATCCCAGTGAAAAAGTCCGCAGAGAAAGCCCAGGGAAAAAGTTTGTGGGAATGTCTGCAAGAGACTCCAAAGAAAAGGCTATCGAAGGACCCCAAAGGGCAAATGCCCTTATGGGGGACTCTCAGCTACCAACTTAAAGGACACTTCCCCAAATCTAAAGGGTCACCTTCCCTTTGGGAGGATCCAAAATAGGAAAGTTGAAGAAGGACCAAGGGGTGATGCACCCAAAGACATCAAATTCAAGAATAGCGAACTAGCCATTGAAAATGTAGTGACAGGTACACAAACATCAATTTCAAAGCTCATAAAATAGATGTTGATCCTTGTAATCTACAGATCCAAATGCATTCATAGGATTTAAGGCCAAGATCAGCAGGAAGTGATTAAGGAATAGAGTATCAAATTGAATCAAGGACCTGATTCAATTAACCAAAAAAGGAGAAACGATGAAGAAGGATCAGATCACCAGGTGGACATTGAAAGATGCAAACTTTCAATAGCATGACTTGTTTATCTACATTGAGAAAAGAAAATGGGTAGATGTCCCTAAATTCTAGCCTGTCTTCTTAACAAATTTCAATGCAACATGATGTGTTACTGTTCCCAAGTCCATTTTGAAGAGGTTATATAAGGGACTCTCTTGTTAGTGTAAAAAGATCTCTTTTTGACAATCAGAAAGGAAACTCTGCCCAAATTGAAAGGCATTACTGAGACTTTAAGCTCAAATTGTTGATCATATTTTGTTATTGGAATAAGAAATCAAGTGATTTTTTAGACTTTGTGCTATGATATCTTTGTTGTTGGGGAAACTGTTCTTATGTCTTTTTCCTTAATATATTTTTTATTTCTTTAATTCAACAAGTAGGATTAGTGAAATTAGTCAGGAAGGTGTCCTAAAGTCAACTATGGAGAGACTTTGTGCCCCCATAATTGCCTTTCAGCATGTTTTCTTTTCATTTCTATGTAAAGGACCTTTGGATGACTTTATGCCCTCATTGTCCTTCGTATCTCACTCTTGGGCAATTTAGGTGGAGACTTTGTGCTACATCTCGATTTGTTGGTTATTACGTCCTTGGTTACATTTTGCATTTACTAGCAGGAGTATTCTTGTGGTTTGTTGAATAGTACTTCTAAAAGAAGAGGAGTTCTTTCTGTCATTTCTCTTGAGTTTCTCCTTTGATTCACATGCATCATCTCTAAAAAAAGAGAGATGGATGGTTTGTCTTACCCTTGAGTATTATTTTATATATATATATATATATATATATATATATATATATATATATATATATATATATATATATATATATATATATATCATATCTATAGGGAACCTCCCCTTGATGAGAGGAGAGATTAGTCCCCTTTTGATGTGGTAAACCTACACATTTGGATGACAAATCTTCCTACTTTGGCTGATTATACCTATTTTGTTTATCAGTATGCTGATCGACAAAATATTCAACCAACAGAATGGTGGTATAATAAGTTTGTTCATAGTTATTCCAAAATGTCTCTTTTTATGACACTATATGGATACTACCCTCCATCCATCACTTCAACCTTGAAGATCCATCCTAAGGTTCATGTAGTTTAATAACATATTCACCATCAATAGGAGGTCCTTCTAAGTTTACATGAAAGTTTAGCTATGGCCCAGAATTTCATGAAGTAGTAGGTAGATTAACATAGGAATGAGAGGCATTTTGACATTGGTGATTGGGTTTTTATTCACTTGAAAACTTATAAGAATGTATCCTTGAAACAATATAAAAAGGATAACAAGTTGTCCCCTAAGTATTATGGTCCTTATCAAATATTTTAAAAAATGGTAGTATGGCCTACAAGTTAGAGTTTCCTTCATCCATTCGCATACATCTAGTATTTCATGTATCCTACTTGAAGAAATTCATTGGACATAGAGTTATTACTCAAACTAAGTTATAATAATTGGATGAGCAAGGAAGATTTATTCTTGATCTTAAGATGATCCTTAAAATGTGCACTAAGTAGCTATGGCCTAGAATGATTAAAGATTACTTGATTAAAAGGAAGAATCTACCTTGTGAAGATGCCACTTGGGAGGATGAATCCTTTATGCAACAACATCTAGAGTTGACTAAAAATTGAGGACAACATTGTTTTAAAGGGGAGGGGCATGTTATGTCCTTAACCTTTGATGTGTTTATGGATATGTGTGGCTGACTTGAGGCTTACATATCTATTTTATATTCTCATTACATTTCTCTATGTTCTTAGTTAGGTCAGGCTATGGAATAACCATGGCTAAGTAGACTATATATAGGAGGTAGTGGTTAATCTTTGATCATCATATTAATTATTCTACTCTTATTACATTGTTGTGTAGGTTTTCCCCCTTGAAGTGGCTTTATTATATTATCAACTATTCTACTTTATTGTCAATTATTATTTTGTGATCTCTCATATTTACTTATTTTATGTGATATATAATCATTTTGTGTGAACATCTAAGTAATTTCATTACATTACAATGTGTGAGAGACCATCAAATTTTATATAGTTGAAAATGACACTATTTATTTTTTTAATTGAGGCATTTTTTTAATTATGTCACTCCCACATCAATCACATTAATCAAAGTGAGAAGGGAGGAACATCCAAAATAGGTCTTAGCCCTTGATCACATGGGATCCAAGCCCCTAGTCACTTCTAACCCAAAATTACTTAAATTTTGAACCAAAATGGCATAAATTTTACTTTGTGAGAAGTTGATTAAAAAAATTAATCAAACTTTCACACACCCAGAAAATTCAAATTTTTAAAAGTGAAAATTGCCCTTTCCATCCATAACTTTCAGCATGCTTCAACTTTTGAGTTGTTTTTTTTTAAAGTGTAAGTTTTTTCAATCTATACACATTGGTAATACTCTCGTACCTTGTAAATTTAAACCTCTACTTATTTAGGGGGGTTGAATATTCTTAGTCTTTTAACACATGCAGTTCAACACATGCTTCCTTTCTACATCATGAATCTTAGTTTTTTTCTCATTCTTACACCATTCAAATATCGTAAGTGGAAAGTCAATTTAAAAATCCTCTTGAGGAATAAAGGCTTACACTAACTCAAATTGGGAAAAGAAAAATAAATGACACCTGAGGTAGAGAAGGTGAAGTGGTAAAATATAAGTGATGAATACTATGGTCTTTTATGCTTGTCTATGTCTCCAAACATATTCATTCATATTGGATCTGCTACTACACATAATGAAGTTTGGACCATATGGAAAAAACACTTTGGAAAGTAGGAAATAATGAGAGGTCATGAGTTAGAGAATGAACTCATTAGTTTGAGCCCAGATCATTTTGATATGATAAAATGCTTCTTCATAAAGTTTAGATCACTTAGATTATAGTTGAAATTATGTGGCATTGACAAAAAGGATGATCAATTGATTATTTTAATCCTTTCCAAGTTGGAATCTGACTATTTTATCTTCATTTATAACTTCCACACCATTAAACATGCCCTTGTATCTACATATACCATGTCATTCTTAGATAAATTTAATTATGACTTGAATCAAGAGCAAGACAATCTCATTCAAATGGGTACACTGAAGTCATATAAATCACATACCTTAATTGTGACTCATAAAAAATAAAAGAATTTTAGTATCAAGGAGAATAAATAGAACAAGAAGGACCCAGAGCAAAGAAAGGGTTAGAAATTTGATGTTAATTCCAAAGCATCAAAATAGTCCTCCTCTTAAAATGTCAAACCCAATAAAGAGTGACGCACATACGAATCCTATAAGAAATATAGACATGATGAATCCAAATGCATGAAAAATTATATTGACCAACTAACTAAGATGCTTGAGAAGCACAACATCAGTATCCCTAAGTCTTCCAATCAGAGTTCATCATCATAGGAATCTTTTAAGGTAAATGATAGTAAGAAAAGTAAAGATAAGAGCAAATCACTTGTTGTAGTTACATCCTAGCCTTCCATATGGGTAATTTATTTTGGTGCATTATACCACATGGCTTCATCATAGGACATGTTCTTGTCTTTGGAGCCTTATTATATGCATTCCATCTTATGGGTTGATGATAATTTTATAGAATTTAGTGGGAGAGTATATATTGAATTTAATGATGGGACATTTCATGGTGTTCTATGTGTTTTTTAATTATCCACCAATCTCTTATCTATTTATCAGATCACTCACATTAGTTCAAGTAATAAAGTTGAGTTCACTCCTAATTTCATGGTCATTAGGGAAGTAGATAATGAATCCATTATTACATTTAGGAAAGTACATCACTAGTCATGGTGTATACTTTTTCACATTTTTCTCTTGATCAAACCTCTATTACACTACTCACTCATTTATATGGGGCGATTAAATTATGGCATGAGTGATTTATCCATCTAAACTATCATTACCGATAGTAACTCAGTCATCAATACATAATTTTATGGTTACCAAGAGTCAAGTTTTTTGATGGAGTTTACTAGTGTTGCATATTTTTTAAGCATCCTAAGGATAAGTATGACAAGGAAAAATAATAGAGAGATGAATAGATATTATAGATCATCCATGGTGACATTGTTAGTCCGTTTCCAAAACCTTCATTCAATAAGACCAAATACATGCTTAATTTCATCAGTGAATTTTCAAGGCATACTTTGGTGTATTTTCTTAAGTATAAATCAAAGGTGTCTAATCATTTTTATGACTTTAATTTTCTTGTATAAAAATAGTCAGGTAAATCCAACAATATTTTACTCACTAATAATGGTGGTGAGTATGTCAATAATCATTTTGAGTAATTTTATACATTATGTGGGATTGAACTACAATGTATAGTTTCATATAGTCTTTATTATAATGGTGTTGGAGAGTGAAAGAATGGGTCCTTAAAAGAATGTCCAATTATATGCTACACTCCAAGTCTCTTGCACCCAATATTGGGTCAAGGCCATAAATTATGTGTGTGATATCCAAATTCAATTTTCTCATAAACAATTGAAGGGAGTCACTCTTTTTTAATCTTGGAGTCATCAAAACCCCATATTGAATCACTTATAAGTTTTTATATCTCCTTCTATAGCTCATATTCTAAAGAATAAATGTAACGTAATGAAACCTCAAATTCAAACTTTAATCTTCATTAGATATCATGATGTTGTTAAGGGATATAGTATTTTCCATCCCACCACTCATGAGTTATTAATTAAGAGGAGTGATCACTTTCAAGAGGGTCATCAAGACTCCTCACATGACACTCCTCCCTCTTCCTTGGATGCAATAGGATTTGATGATAATTCTGATGATTTAGATCTAATTGAGTAGCTTCTTGATGATCCATATTCTTCTTATAATTATGATGATGAGAGTAGTGATGAGGATTCCCCTCCTAATTCTCCTATAATATATTTAAAAGATGAGGAATCTCCTCCTACATCTCTTAGCACTAGTCCTCTTTAGGATAGATAAACATTGGAAATTATTGGACAATAGGTTAGATATCTATCAAACACCAGTTGAAATTGTTCATAATTTATGAATGACCCACATGTTTTCATTACATAGAATTATAATTTGTAATCATCTTGTGAGACATCAATAAATCCTAAGTGAGATACTACTATGGAAGAGGAGTACGGATCCTTTCTAAGTAACAACACTTGGGATTTAGTCCCTTTTCTTAAGGGAAGAAAACTTGTTTAATGTAGGTAGATCTACCAAACAAAATTTGTAGCAGATGGATCTATAGAGAAGTTCAAATCATGTTTTTTAGAAAAGGTTTTTTATTAGGTAATAAGTATTAACTATATCATGACATTCTCCCTAGTTACCAAAATTAACTCAATCTGACTCACTCTCGCCATTTCTACAACACATCATTAGGATATTCATCAAATGGATATGAAGAGTGACTTTCTTCATGGTGACCTCAAAGAGGAAATATACATGAAACAACCACAAGTATTTATGAAATATTCCTCCTAAGTTTTCAAACTTTGAAAATATATATATGGATTTAAACAAGCTCTTCGAGCTTGTTATGACAAGATGGATTCCTTTCTTATTTCAATTGCATTCACCAGATATTATTCTGATCTAAATGTCTACAATTTTTAGTAGGATGATTCACTATTGATTTGGGTTATATATGTGGATGACCTATTAATCACAGGGAGTTCTTCATCCACCATCACAACAATTAAAATTTCTTTGTTTGATAGGTTCTTAATGACTAAATTGGGTTTGTTTCATTACTTCCTCAAGATTAAAATTTCTAGTCTTAATTTGCTTACATGGTTTAGCATGGTTGACCGTAAGCTATCTCTAACTCATTATATATCTATTGTGAATATTGAGGCTAATTTTACATCTCCTTTAGTCAAAGCTACTTCATATTGATAACTTGTTGTCACTCTCATCTACCTTATGCACACTAGACCTAATATTTCATATGTAATTGGCATGATTTTTAGATTTATGCAGGAACCACATGAGTTATTAAAAAGTATCTAAGTATATTCTCCACTAAAATTAGGTTACTCATAGTTTCAATATTTACCATGGATTAGGCATCAACATTGGCTTGATTAGTTATATATATTTAGATTATGTTGGTGATATTCATAATCATAAGTCTACTTTAGACTATATTTTATCCCTTAGTTTAATTATAATTAGTTAGTCAAGTAAGAAGTAGAATGTTATTGATTTATATTCTACTAAGGTAGAATATAGAGGATTTATTAATGTTACCACTGAGTATGTTTGGCTTCATGGGATTCTCACTAAGTTTGACATCTAGGTTTGACAACCAATAATCATCTTCTATGATAACCAAAGCACAATCCAAATTTTTTAGAATCTGGTCCTCTAATGAAACAAGCATATTGAGCTTCACATGCATTTCATTTGGGAGCTCATCCATGAGAAATTCATTGATCTATGCTACATCTAGACAATAGAGTAAATTATTGATATGTTCACCAAACCCTTCACTGAGAGTAAGTATCTTCACTTATGATCTCTTCTTGGAGTTTACATAGCTTCATCTTTTTCCTCCTCTAGGGATCATCTCTATGTAATTGGGTACCTCATTAGGTCTCTATGTTGTGACCCATTTCTTCTACTCATCTAAGCTACACTTAAGGGGGGGCTTTAGTGTAGGATTTTTCCTACTATGTAGTTTTACCTACGTGGTCTAATTACCTTATTTAGGTTAACAATAAGTCATTAGAAGGAAATGTAATTTAAGTCATTTTTTCATTGTGAGGTGTGTTAATTAACTTTTTGGGTGACCTAATTCTTTGTTATATAATGTACCTTCATATGTAATTTTTGGCTAATGAAAGAATGATCATTAATATTACTTTTTGTTATAAAGACAAGATTCTCCCTCATGTGAGTTGTTCTTTAGATTTCACTACTCCATAAAGCTTAATCCTCATGCATTTGATCTTATATATTTGATCCTTGATGGTGTGCCACTCTGATAGAAGTTATGCTATGAAGGTGATTAGACCCAGTTTAGACATTTTATCCTTATTGAGGTGTTAGATTCTAATCCCTCTACTTACAAGACTGTTGAATTTTAACCCCTCTACTTGCATGGGTGTTGGAACATGACCCCTTTACTTATAGAGGTGTTAGATTATGATAAGAAAAAGACTTAGGAAATTTTTGTTTTGTCATTGATTCTTTTGAAACCTGTTGAGGACCTTTCTAAGGTAAGTCATTTCAATTTTGATCAAATAAGACTATATTCACCTTTGTACTACCATTCTTATACACCATTTTCATAATTTAAATTTAGATCAATATTTGAGAAATTATTTGAATCTATAATTTAAGTACAATTGTGAATAACTTTGCCTTGAATCATTTGTGAGTCATTCAGCACTTTGACCTTACTTTCAATGATTGCATTTGAAACTTCATTATAATCACTTGAACTATTATCCAAATTCAAGATTCTTATATTCATATCAACCAAATTTTATTGTTTTATTTCATATAGAATAATATTGGATCCAAGTATTGATAATAGGCTCATTATAAGACTTATTTATTTCCTTAGGTTGTAATAAAAATACTCACCTTATTCTGTCAAAAGATAAATTGTTAATATATCCTTAACATCCCCAAATTTGTGACACAAAACTCCTAAATTAGGGCTAACCAAAATATTATCCTCAAATTCATATCCATCCACAATGTTACTATGAAAACCACTAAATGGATCACCATTTAGAAGCTCAAAGGATAGTGCAAGATTTGATGCAACTTCCTTCACCTTCAGCTTTTCACATCCAAAAAGTGAAACATTAAATGAACCAAGCCTTGTCTAATGGGATATGGATTCAGTGTCCATTTTTAAAAAAATGTACCATCCCCACCATTAAAACATCTCTAATTACCTATATGAGTGTAATTTTGGGTGTTATCATGAAATGTAAAATTTCAATATAACACACATGAGGTTGAATATTTAGGAAGCAATTTTGGAAACATCTCTTATTATTTATGATGTGGAATGAGAACCTCAAAATTTATGTCAAAAATTGTATATGTTTTTTCATTATGCACAAACTTAAGGTGATGATTTAGTGCAGATGTTATTTCTCTCACTTTATTTATCCATGTGCATCCACGTAATAGATTGTATGCACTAGTAATTGACACTACATAAGACCAAACTAATAAGGTCTTACGACCAACTATAATTGGTAATGTAATACAACTAGGGGGTGTATTTATAATACTAACATAACTCCTAAGTTTCATAATCATATTGATGCCAAGTGTATCCTCTACTAGCTAGAAATGATATTGTAATTATATTTTGGCTTCAACCATTATTAGCTATAATTTCAAGTGTAATCAAAGGATGTGAATCAACAATTGGAATCTCATGGTCATATAATTTGATAGATGGTGTTTTATTATGTGAACTAATAATCATACTGATAATATTATCAATAATTTAATATTCAAAAATTGTTGATTTATGTATAGATGTAATTATGTGAACATTATA
Organism: Torreya grandis; assembly: GCA_037957365.1. Classification (NCBI taxonomy): domain Eukaryota; kingdom Viridiplantae; phylum Streptophyta; class Pinopsida; order Cupressales; family Taxaceae; genus Torreya; species Torreya grandis. The sequence goes on along the minus strand of JARHVA010003890.1, from coordinate 1,010,693 downwards.
TTTCTTCTAAGTATTATGATCTGGAAAAATGTTTTTACATATTTTCAAGCATTGATTAGGCATTGAGATTAATTTAAATGGTATTATGTCCATTTAATTGAATAGTGTTACTATCAATTATATATGTTATCTCATGGCTTAGTATATAAAATTAATTGGTAGAATGCATGGAATCTCTATGGTGATCACAATATTAGCTAACAACATACCCTTTGGGCAAAGGTCAAGATATATCCAATTGATATCTTAGATGAAATAATGAAGTTAAACTAAAGTAAAAATTTAAATACTTTATGAGGAGTTTAAAGTTACCTTTTAAATTTTTTAATATTCTTAAAAGGTGGAAAGATAAGCCTATTAGGAGTTTGTGATATTTTGTTTACATTTTTAGCCTCATTCTTAGCTTGAAATTTTGATACATCATTAGTCTTAGATTTTATTTCTATTTTTCCTTGATATTTAGAGGTGTTAGGGATAAAAGTGTTAGATATATGTGTTTATGTGGGATTTATTTAAATTAGTCTCTTAATGAGGTAGCCTCTAACATTTTAGTATCTCAATAGAGGTGAACTCCACTCTAGCGTAAGAGTTACGGGTATGGAATCTAAACAACTAGGTGATGGAATAGTAGGTAGGGAATGCAAGTTGTTAACAAGGATTTTGGATGGAGGGGTTGTCTCTAAAAATAAAATTAGATGAGTTGGTGGGTGGATGGTTGTTAATCTGGAGTGGGTAGATCTTAAAATAAACTCAAAAAGGAGGGAAGGGTAAAGTAAAAAAGAAAGGTGATGTGACTTTAGGAATCACCTCTCTAGTTGGTTTCTAAGTGGATAAGTGCTTTCAAAACCTATGCCTATTGATAGCATCTATTGCACATACATATTCAGACAAGGTCAAGTAGTCTAAGATAATCTTGATATAGGAAACTCACATGCCTTAGTTAAAGGTTACTCCTTTTAGAATAGTTGTTGCAAAATTTTAATCAAGAGATTATGGATCAAGCTTAGTGAGGTAACTTTGACAAATATTGCACATACACAAAAAACTATATCAAATGAAATCATCCCTACATAGTTAATAATATGAATCAATCAACTTAATTGTCAATAATCAATGTAATTTACTAATATTTTAATAGTTGTTGCACATCTAAGATTAGCATATCAATCAAGACAAGAAATAACTCATTCACAACTTTTGCACACTAATATTTATTGAATCATACAACTAAATAAATAAACTTAATTACACAAACATTGGAAATAAAACACACAAACACATGAGTTGACAACTGAAATTGCTTTTGCTCCTATATATTGAAAATTATCTGACCCTTCAAAATAGTGGGTTACATGCATTTAAATAGACTTGGGGAAGGGGTCACCTCATCCTTTAAGTACATGAAAGATAAATTACATGTCATAGTTATAAATTTAGTTATAACTATGGTCAAAAACCATATAAATTTATCTTACAATTGTTATCAATTCAAGTTAGACTTTACAAAAATCTTGCAACATGTACATGTGTATAAAATAAATAGGCAAATCTTACAATATTATTTAAAACATAAGGAAACTATAAATATATCATACACACCATTATATAATACACGTGTAAAAAACATGGCCCTTCATAGCTATGTTGACGTCTAGATGGATGCAAGGACTTTAGTCAGCATTGTAACTATGTTTGTCGATGTAGAACTAGAAGTGGCAGCTTGAGTCTACTTCTTCGTCACCTCTATCTCAAGCTAGAAATTATGTGACACATCATGATACTATTTAATTATATATAAATTAAAAAGAGGGGGTATATGTACCCTATCTAATTATCCTAGGAACTTTACATGCTCTGCTTTCATCATTTAGAATTTGATTTTGAAGATCTCAACTTCAGTCACCTTTTTCATAGCAAAGCTCAACTCTGCTTCAATGTCCTCCAATGGTAACCCTTGTAAACTTTATTTGAAATTATATGAGGCATCCTCAATAATATGATAAAAATTCATCTTATTGATCAAATTTAATGTAGCATCTTTAACCTTTGATAATTTCAAATCATCCAAAATTTGTAGGATGAGGGCCTCATACTCTTGGTACTTAGGGACCAAATCCCCAGTAGTTGTTACTCATTCCCTAGCCTCTTATATCCTAATGACCACCATGTTTAGGAAATTATATGCCTTTGATGGTGTCATGAGATCCAAATGGATATAAACCTTATTGGTTGTGTAAATAATTAACATCTTTAATTTATTCTTGTTAGATTTCAAAGAATTAAATAATTTATGAGTATTGGTAACATGGGGGGATAATTCAACCTACATAAAATCTAATACCTATAATGAATTATATAATTTTTAGGATAATTCCTATACCTCAACTTTAATTCTATCTATGATATGCATTGTCTTTTTTTGTTTTTTTATTTGCTCCAACACTGCCTCTAGTTCTTGCCTTTTTATCTCTATGCCTTCATAAATTTCCACCATGGCATCCTTATGAGCTTTGGCCAGAGATTTGAAGTATACATTATATGGATATTTCCCTAATTGTATATTCTATATTTTGTTCAAATAAAAGACTTCTTACCTCTCTTCTAAAATTATTTCTCTACCAGTATCATCTTCCAGCTTCTTCTTCCTTACCCTCTTAATACTCTTAGATAGTTTTTCAAACAAAGTTGTGATAGATGAGAGCTCTATTATTTTTAAGATAGGAATTTGACAGGACTTAGCTCTAAAATCATTATCCCATAGAGGAATTATTATCTAGTTAGGGTCTATCCCCTTTTTGGTTTTGACCAACCTCTTCTTTAACATCCTCAGCTAGTTGTTGCTTCTTTCTTGCCTTCAAAATTATGTCAGGCAAGGAAAGCCAAATGATCTTAAACAAATCAAAACCTCCATATTGGGGGAGTGGATGGAATATTATAACTTGTGTCTTTTCCTTCTTCCCATTCCCTGACCTAGTGATAATGGTTTCCTAGGATGAAGTCGTCGATGGTATGGGGAGAGTGATTTGGGTGGATGAGACATGGAACTAGGGAGTGGCCATGTTTGTCTCAATATTTTTGGATTCCCTTTTCCTCTTTAATGATATGACTATGGCAGTGATAAAAGGAATAGTATTAGTGGCCATGATGGAAGTGGAAGGCATGGGGGTAGAAGATGGAACAATAGTAGTACAAGGTAGAGCAATAGTGGTGGAGTCCTTCTCAACTTTTGGGGTGAGTAAAGGGATATGTAAGAGAGAGGATGAGTTTAATGGATCATCAGAGGTGGAAGTGAGAACTTCCACCTTAGTATTTTTTTAAACAAATGAAATTGGCATAAAAACAAAAGTAGGAATAGAATATGAAAGTAAGGTAGTGGTCTCTAAACGTAAATCCTTTTTACCTATTGTGTCTTCCATAGTTGGTGCCTTCCCTTTGTCAATATTGAGGCTCATAGCCTTGGATCTCTCTAATTCTACATCTTCATCAAGATCTTCCTCTTTTTCATCAAGTTTTTATATTGGTTGAGGTATTTTAGGCAACATTTTTTTATTCAACATTTTTTTATTCAATTATAGGGTCCTAGGCTTCTTCTTGTAGTAAATGATAGTCTTAAGTTGTGAGGAGGAGCCTTGTTCTACTGAGGAAATTGCTTCATTTATGGATACCCTTGAAGATGTATATTCTTGTACCTAAGGTGTAGTTATAGGCATTTTTACTCTTGTAACTTGGTGCTCTTATCCTTATCCTTGTCTTTGTCCTTCCTCATTAGAGGAATCTAGATTGATGGAGTATCTTAGAGCTCCCCTAGGATTAGGCTCACTTACCCCTAGTTTCTTCTAATAGCTCTTTACTCTAAATTAAGTTCCTATGAAGGATTTCTTTATTCCTTGGACAACTCTATGGGCTTGATTTTCCAAAAACTATGTGTCCATCCTATAAAGAGAGGCATTTTATTATTCAATTCCTTCATTGTAATTATTGGTTCCTATTGGATCACCCTTATATGATCCTCTTTTTATCTAGAAAATCTTTCCCTTTCCAGGACATCATCATCACTCTGTGCATTCATGAATAATAAGTCATAATCATAATGGACATGTTATTATGGGATCTCAAAGCCCTAAATGTGTCTCTATATGGAGCCATGAGGATCTCAGTCCTTGTGTGGTATTGTGGGTAAGTGATAACTCTTTATTTTACTACCAACATCTCCAAAGTGCTTTATCATTGTGTATCACATCTTACCAATGACCATATGGTGCCCATAGAATTTGATTTTCTTATTTTTGTTTAAGTCCTCCTTAATGATCCATCAAAGCTAAAAATTACTTTCTTACTCTGCCAATTTATCAAGTACATTTTTTGGGAGGCTTAGGGGATTAACCTTGTGTTCGATGATCATGATAATAATGTAGTCAAGATATAAGAAATAATCACCTATTTCAAATAGTTTTTTCACAATTATTACTCTAACTCTAGGCATTGGAGACCCATGGATTTCCTAATATAATTAAGGATAAACATCCTTAGTAATCATAATTATGTTCTTGGTATAAGCATAAATGTGCAAATTTTAGAAGTAATCACATATGTAATTTTTGACAGAGTCAGTGGTTAGGTTCCATAACTCACTAAATAATCTATACATTATGTCAATTATAGTGTCTAAAAGATAGGACATCATATAGAAGTGGCCCACTAGGATAGGCCACTTATTCTTATGAATGACCTATTCTCTTAGCTGGTAGTTTATAATTTTGCCTAAGGCAAATTTTACATCACTTTTCATCATCATATGCAATAATGGTACCCAATCCAAATTGAGGAAATGGATGTTGAGCATACCATATAACTTGTTGAGTAGTGCCATGCTAATCTATAGTACCATCCTAAAGTTGTTGATAAGAGTAGGAATATTACCTTTGTATGCCATGGTTTCCTTAGGGAGAAGCCATGAAGTTAATACCTTTTCCATTAAATTGTCTTGATTCCATGAAACTAGCCTATGTTTTTCAAAATAAGCATCTAGTGCTAGTAATGACAAATACCTCTAAAAATATGATCTAAAGATGCATGATACAACCATTTGGTTATCCATATGGTACAGAAAAGAATCTTGTATAACTTTTCTTATGAATATTAAGTCTTAGAGGAGGTAGATATATGGCATCACCTCAGGCTTTATCACTGCCAAATGCAGTCCTTATCTTTTAAGTGATAGTAAGTTTGTGATGAATAGTCACTCCATGGAGGATAAATTTACATCTAGTGAAAATATGTCAATAGAATTAACATCCCATAATTTAGAGTAGTTAGCATACCTATTGTCAAAAATGGTGGTATTAAAGATAGTGTCCAAGAATTATATTGAGTCTTTAATAGAAAATGGTGATGGCAGAAGTACTTCCCTGAATGCTTTGAATGAAGACTCCATTGCAATTATGTGTAGTGCTTATAGTCTTTGTATATTCTATGTAAATAATAATCATTTCCACTAGTCATTAGTTTACTTGAAATAATCTCACATGTAGCTAGGGATTTTCTCATATAGGATAGAATTCAAATTCGATTTTAAGTTCATTTATAAGCAATAGAGACTTTAATATATGCATATCATGTATATAGCCTTTAGCATTGAATTCTAGTTTTTACATTATAAATGCCCAACATTCACCTATTTTTTATTTTCTTTAAATTTCAAATCTTGTTTGTTTTATTTGGCAGGTAGCATTAGCAAGTATTAGGAAGTATTTTGCTTTATCGGCTAAGTATAGTGGGATTTCAATTGTCAAGAAATTGGGAGTCAAGTTTTGTCTTGGGATTGAGCTTTATAAAAGATCCAAACAAATATTCTAAACATAAAGCTTTAGTAAAAATCTTGAAGACCAAAATTCATTACATAAAATGTCTAAAAAAAATGCCCAAAGTGAATATAAAGCTCATGAATAACTTGAATAATTTGTTTGATTCAAAAAACCTAAAGATCAAATCTATTCAAAATAAAAGTTTCAAACAAAAAGTCTGAAGACCAAATTTTCCAATAAAAAAGTCATTTGAAAGAAATGTTTGGATAAAATGTCCACTGTGAAAACTTTGAACAAAACCCCACACAAAATTCCTGATGAATAAATGCCAAATAAGTTTTTAGAACACAAACCCTGATACAAAAAACTTGAAAACCAAAATCTATAAAAAAAATGTTGAATGCAAAATTCTTGAAGACCAAAATTCATCAGACAAAATGTATGATTAAAAATTCTCAAAGACTAAAAATCCTAAATAATTTTTCCCAAAATAAAATAAGTCCCAAAAAACTTGCATAGTTAAAAAAACTCTCAAAAAAGGCATTAATAGGGGTTATTCCATAAAATGTATAATACCATGATTAGTGTAAAGACTAAGGAGCAACTCAAAAATAGAATTTGCATAGATAAAAAAGAAGACTCTACAAACAAGGCCAAAATTTGAAAAAGGTGGGTCCTCATTTCTTAGAGAAGAAAAAGGGGGATATTTGGTACAACAAATGGTGACTTATAGGGGGAATACTTCTGAGTATTCAAGAACCTAAAACTTTGGTTATTAATCTCAAATAAAACTTAAATTATACCATAAATAAATTATTATAATTATAAATATGAAAGAGACTCCTAAGTAGATTCACACAACATACTTGCCTTCCTATCCATGTACCTATGTGTTATCAGTGAAGTTCATTTAACCCTTGTTGTAATGAGTTTATCAAAGGCTTGATGAAGTTGTAGGTTTCATTCTAGTTTATCCTAAATCTCATTCAATCAAGGTAAGCTCAAGAATTATTCTACTATTAACCAGGAGTACATATCCCCAATAAAGATACAATGGGTTCCTTCTCTTTCCTTCTTATATTTTCTTAATCATGATGCATGGTACATTGACCTTATTTCATCATATGAGCCACTTTATTTTATTTAGATGTTATTTTGGATTTTATTGATTTCTCTTTTGAACTCATTAGTTCTTTTTCTTATTTTCCTATTATTTTATTTGAATGGAAAGAGGAGAGTTGGAACCCCTATGAGTTAGTATGGTTATAAAATAAATGATTTACCAGAACATCCCTGCCAACTACACCTACACCAATAATTTATCATCTCCAATAAGTATTAATGTAATAAGTGTGCTTGATCCAAATAAATAAGAAAACTGTATAAATTCTATGAAGTACTTGAGATCAACTTTCACATACCTGATATAAATATTCAATTGTGACATAATCTAGGACTTGTGATTACATGCCTACATCCTAAAGACTCTAAACACAGAAATGTACCCAATTTGTGAATAGGTCCCAAGTTGTGAATCTTTTTACAATTTCCCCCTTTCTATTATAAGTCTATTTTAACATAAAATAAGGAGCTCATCTATCTAAATTTTACCTTAGTTATGCTAGAACAAAATAATTTAGATTGTCATAGGAAACAACAAAACAACTAATCTAGAAAGTGTTAAATCGAATCTAGAAAGAAATAAATCTAATCTAGAAAGTAGTCAATCTAATCTAAAAAGAAGTAAATCTAATCTAGAAAGTAGAAACTATAATCTAGAAAGTAATAAAGTAACTTAATCCTACCTCTACAATCAATTGGGTGTACCTTTAGATGGTATAGCCATAAAGTAATGATTCAAAAACTATTCATTAACTAGATATGTGAGTTAATTCCCTTACAATTCCTTTAGATGGAATGCATTATTAAGAAGGATCCATGAAAATTGATATGGTTCAATCCATAGTGTGGAAATTTTTTTGTGTTGTCTTTTATTTTCATGGGCCTTGTCCCAAAGGAGGACCAAATATGAGATTCTAAATGCTTTGACCTTAACTCCTTTATCAAACCATCTTTTGACTATGTCCTGGTGTTTGCTAAAAGTGTATAGGGCCTCAGTCCTTGAATATTCCATTTTTATTATATCCTAGTCTAGATTTTGCTTTATCATTTGGTTCATTATAATCCTACATGAATTGACAAGTTGGTAGTTTCACCATTATTAGGAATTTTAGCTTACATCCATACACCAATAGATAAGGTGAAGCTTTAAGGTCCTACTTGTATCTTGTTTATTTTTCTCAAAAATCATACTTTAATAGATTGTGCCAGTCTCTAGCCTTATCCCCAACTAATTTTTTGATTGCATCTATTAGTTTATTATTTGTTGATTTAACCAGTCTATTTACCTGGGGGTAATGGTTAGAAGATGACCTAATAATGATATGATTTTTATGGGCCCATTTACTGAATTTAGCTAATATGAATGTTGGCACATTATCATAAACTAGAAAAATGTGGGTACCAAATCTAGTTGTGATGTGTTCCTCCAAGAACCAAATCACATATTGTGCTTTGTAATTCTTTATGTCCATGGACATAGTCTATCTAGTATAATAGTCTATGGTAGTGAGTACAAACTTATGGCTTGCTAAGGAATTTGGGTTAATGACATTGATGAAGTCTAAACCCCATTAGGAAAATGGCTTTCCTTCAATAACAGGTTATAAGGGCATTATTGTATGTACTTCTCTTTTAGATAAATCTTGTCATGTTATCACATGAGCATGATCATATTTGAAAATTGTTGGCCATTAGTAGCTAATCCTTAAGATATTGTGAGCTATGGTATTCCTAGGTCGATAACCACTACCTATATTTTGATGCAAGTTTTCTAAAATATCTTTAGCTTTTTCTATAGACACACACATAAGATAGATGTCTTCATAGTTTTTTCTATAGATAAATTATTTATTGATTATATAATGAGTAGTTTTGAGACTTAAACCTTTTCTTCATTCTTTGTTGAGTTCTATGGAACAAGTACCTATACACAAATATTATATTATATTAGTATACCATTCCCCTTTAGATACATAGGCTTCACATACCTCATCAACAATAATATGTGGATCAGGTTCAAACATGAGTTGAATGATGCCTTAAACCCAAATGATCTTAGTATGCTTGATTTCTATGTCAAAATCCTATAGCTTTGCCATCCATTTACCTCTGCATTTTCCCAATTTGTTTTATGCTAAGGTGAGCTTGACAATAGGATCAATCATGATGGAAATAATTTTATTCCTTAAGATGTGTCAAAATTTCTTCATTACTTTAACTAGAGGGAAGATCTATTTATCAATCATAGAGTACTTAAGTTTTACATCTTTAAAATTGGTGCTCATAGATACAATAGGATGTTTAGTCTCATCTTTCTTCTATGTTATGATAACAATAATTACAAGTTCTAATTTAAATGAGTACAAGTACAAATCCTTCATAAAATGTGGACTAATTAGCATTGGGGCCTGATATATTACATCTTTAATGTCTTGAAAAGACTTTCGATCCTTAATTGTCCATTGTATTTTAGCATCTTACTTGGCATTGCATTCAGAGGTCTCAAAATCTCTACAAATCTTGAGATAAAATTTATTATGAAATTAATCTTCCCAAAGAATAACTTGAGCTCCTTCTTGATGTTTGGTGGTATAATCTTCAAAATTCCCTACATTCTATCTGGATAAATGATAATCCCTTCTTTGGTAATGATGTTTCCTAAGATATTACCTTTTATTACTCTAAATATACTCCTCATCGGGTTTAGTGAGATGTAAAACTTTCTACATCTCTCAAAGATTGATTGAAAATGGCCTATGTGGTCATTCTTATTCTTGGATAACATAGTAATAACATCAATATAGATGATTATACACTTAATTGTTAAACATTTAAATGCATGATCCATGGCTCGTTAAAATATGGTTCCTACATTTATTAGGCCAAATGGCATCCTCTTATATTCAAAAGTACCCAATTTCATAGTAAATGTAGTCTTTATTATATCCTTAGATTATACCAATACTTTGTTATAGCCTTAAAATCCATCCAATAAGGACATCATTTTAGAGCCACTTACTATTTGTATCACTGCATCCAAGGAAGGCAATGGATAATTATCTTTCTCAAAATATTTTCTCTAATTTATGAAATTAACGCATAGCCTGATCTCTCCATTCTTCTTTTTCATTGGGACCAAATTAGACACCTATGTAGAATGTCTGATTGGGAAGACTACCTTGCATTCAATAGTTTTTCAACTTCTCTTTGAATAAGGGGCTCTAGGATAGGATTCACTAGTGTCTATCTCTATTTGAATGGCTTGTGATCTGGTTTCAAAGGAATTGTATGAGTGATGACCTTTGAGTCATAAACACTCAAGTCTTCATATGTCCATGCAATAACATCTCTATATTAGTTGATTAATTCCTTCACCAATTATCTTTCTTCTAGAGTGCATCTAAGGCTAATGTTAACATAGTGTGGGATATGTTCATCTCCTAATTTATTCCTTTAAAGCCATATTCATTAAATTTTGGTTATCTCAACTATTTATCTTGTTAATCTCTATCAAATCTCCTTTATAAAGAGACTAACCTAGTTGGGAGATGATTCTCTTTGAGCTAGAGGATACCTTTCTTATCTAACTCTTCTTGGCAGAGATGGATAGATTCCTTATCATCAATGATTTGGGCTTAAAACTATCATAAATTAGTTAGAAACTATATTATTTTTTTATCATCATTAAATACCTATAAATTTTTGTACATTATCAAGAATAGAAGGATAGGGTATTATCTCAATTAAGAATCTCTTTACCTTAGATTCTTGGAGAGGATCCAAATTAGTAACAACAGTAGCTAGTGAGTCCAAAACTTGATTTTGCTCTCTATGTAATACTATTATGTTGAAATCTTCAAAGCTATTAATTAGACCCCATGCTTTATGTTTATACCTTTTCAAATAAGATAGCTTGTACAGGTATTTATTTTTGACCTAGTTGACTACCAGCTCTGAGTCACCAAAAAATAACAACTCCTTGACATTTTTCTTGAGTGAAAATTGCAATCCCAAAATAAAGGCTTCATATTCATCCCTATTATTAGTGTAAGGGAACTGTAACCTATATTCTACCAATAATTTCTTCCCTTATGGATCAATAAGTTCAATTCCTATGCTTGATCCTTGTTTAGATCTGGGACCATCAAATTGTAAAGTCCATATCTGATTGGAACCTTTAGATTATAGCTCTTGTATTTTATTTTACATAGTAAAATGATAAATACCAAGGCTAGGAGATTCATACTTTACCTCTTCATTTTTCATATTATACTCTATAATAGGATATTTCATCCTTGGTTCCCTATCAATCTAGATTTGATTTCCAATGCCTCTCCATGGTATCTAGATGTGAGATAAGTCTGTAGAGAGATACCCACTAAGAATTTTAGACTAATCCATACTCAACAACATTTCATAGCCTTTATATTTGTCTACTACAAGGATATCAATATTCATCTAGACTCATGACTCAAATGTTACTTTTTATACGTGCATTAATCAATTCCCCAACCACTGGCACAACCATTTTATCTAATTTTGAAACTATTCTCTTTTAAGGTCTTGGAATTAGAACAAGATTTTGACATATGAAAGTAGGCATAACAATTGTTGAGGTACCATAGTCAACTAAACAATTATGAATAGTCTTACCAAATGATCTAATAGTTAGTTAAAAGGGTGGAACTTCTAGCTTGCTTTTATAGATGGCATTGGTGTTAGTAGATTTTACTTTATTTGTAGATGCTTTGGTCCTTTCTACATGGATCTTCCCTATGATAGACTTTCATAGTAGCTCCTTTTTTTTAGTGATCTGAGCTAATTCATGAAGATTTATATTTTCTTTAATTTTCTTCATGTATTAAATGATGTTGTATCCTCCTTTGCTTTGTTCCTCCTTGTTCTAAGATTGATCATTCCATTTTGGGGGAGGTGGATTGTTATCATTTTTAGGATTGGGTGGAATGGTTATGTTATTTGGAGGAATATAAGTTGTGAATGGTTGCATGTTCCTTAGATTGTAACCACCTTTCTAGAATTGATAGAAAGTGTGAATCTCGTTAGTGTTATCCTCTAGTACATTATCATCCTCACTTAGAAAGGGAAACTTGAAGTATTAAAGAACATGGAAATAATTAAGGGGACATGATCCTAGTGGGATTTTGGTGGATTATGCATTTGGTCCTACCTTAATTCTTCTCTTTGGAATATTTCAAATGTAATATAAAATTCAACACAATCAAACTCACCATGATGAGAAGTATTATGGATTCTACACCAATTAGGTAGGGTTATCTCTACCATGTTGATCTCTAGAATATTGATAGGCTGATCTATGTTGTTTGTAGGCCTATTAAATGGTCTATTATACCTCTAGAATCTAAAATTATGATTACCACCTGGTCCATTAGCATTACCCATCTTTATTTACATACTGAGAAAGTCATTACATAGCTCTTGCACTATCTTTTGAATAGTATCCAACTCTACCTTTATAGATTCAGTGCCCTGGAGAAAAGTGGTAGAAGATGTATCCCATTATTGATTTTATTTGTAACAATTACCTTGTGCATGGTTATTCAAGAAACTATAATTTGGTTGTGTTTTCTATGTCAGAAGAGGTAGCATGTATAACTAGTTTTGATTGAATGCGGGAATGTTCTACTTCACATGTGGTACTAGATTTAATGTTGGGAATCTATTATTGCTGTTAGGTGCACCAAGAACTTGGGGATTAAATTTCCTATCAATAATGATGGCTTCTTCATATGTTAATTTCAAGGTGGTGATAATAGCTTCTCTTCTCAATAACACTATATGATTGGGTCCAGAGCATTCTTGTCCATATATAAAGCTAATGCTTCTTCTAGTTTATACCTTGGGCTTAATCATGTACACATATTTTGAAATATTTCATTTAAATCATGGATTAGATCATTAGGCTCCCTTTTCATGCGAGTGAACTATGATATATCAAATTGGGGTTGGTGACCTACCCAAATTGTGCAAGAAAAGTTATTTGACATACATTCCAAGAAGTGATGGAATTTTCTATTAGATTCAGATACCAATCATAAGTAGCATCCATTAGTGTAAAATGGAGGAGCCTACATGCAACATCCTCATTAATGAAATTTATTAATCTTAAAGAAACTTTAAAAAATTTGATGTGTTTATCTATTTCTCTTGATCCTAAAAGAGAGAAATATAGAAAATACTTTTTAGGATTCTTAGGTGAGTCATGCACATCTTCTAGGATAAAAATAGTAGATCTAACCAACCAAGGTGCTTGAGCCATGGGATGATTAATAGGGAAAGTGATCCTTACTAGGGAAGGTGTCTTGGTTCTATTAAGGATAGTTGGTACAACTTTAGATCTCCTATGATTTGATAAGGTTGAGACTAGAAGACTAGCATGAGAACTAAATCTGGTCACTCTCCTGCATGACTCTAGTGTAACTCTATGTATAAACTAACCTCTTTTATCAGAGGTGTTATCCCTCCTTCTAGCACTAGAAAGAGTAAGTTGATGTGGGTTTTATGCACACCAGTTTCATAATGAGATAGCCTCAAACATTTTAGGATCTTAATGGAGGTGAACTCCACTCCAAGGCCTAAGTTGTTGGTATACGTTATTTAGAACTAAGTAATATAATAGTAGTCAGGGCATGAAAGGTTGTTAACAAGTATTTTGGATGGAGGGGTGGTCTCTAAAAAGGAATTAAAATCTAAATGAGTTGGTAGGTGGATGGTTGCTAATATATAATGGGAAGGTCTCAAAATAAACTCAAAAATGAGGGAAGAATGGATTAGAAATAAAGGGGTTATGACTTTAGGAATCATCTCCCTGGTTGGTTTCTAAGTGGAAAAGTGATTTCAAAACCTATGCTTATTGCTAGTAGCTATTGCATACACACAGTTAGACATGGTTAAGTAGTATAGGATAATCTTGATATAGGAAACTCACAGGCCTCCATCAAAGGTTACTCCTTTTATAGCATTTATTACACAATCTAAATTAGGTAATTATGGCTTAGTCTTAGTGAGGTATATGAGAGAGCTATTACATATACGCATAAACCTATATCAAATTAAATCACTCCTACACACTTAAGAATATAAATAAATCAACTTAATTGTCAATAATCAATGTAATTTACTAATCCTTCAATAGTTATTGCACATATAAGATTATCATATCAATCAAGACAAGAAAGAACTCATTCACAAATTTTGCACACTAAGATTTATTGAATCATACAACCAAATAAATAATCTTAATTACACAAACATTGGAAAGAAAAAACAAAAACACATCATTTGACAACTAAAATTGCTTATGCTCTTGTATATTGAAAATTCTTTGATCCTTCAAAACTATAGGTTACATGCATTTAAATAGACTTGAGGAAGGGGTCACCTTATCCTCTAAGTACATACAAGATAGATTACATGTCATAGTTAGAAATTTAGTTCTAACTATGGTCAAAAACTATATAAAGTTATCTTCCAGTTGTTATCAATTCAAGTTAGCCTTTTCAAAAATCATGCAACATGTGCATGTGTACAAATTGAATAGGCAACTTTTACAATATTATTTTAATAATAAGGAAAATATAAATATGTAATATACACCACTATATAATTAACATACAAAAAACACAGCCCTTCATGGCTATGTTGGCATGTCGATGGTTGCATGGACTTTAGTCAGCAGTGTGACTATGGTTGTTAATATAGAATTGAAAGAGGCAACTTGAGTCTACTTCTTTTTTGCCTCTATCTCAAGCTAGAACTTATGAGACACATCATGATACTACCAAATTATATATAAATTCAAAATAGGAGGTCTATGCACCCTATCGACCTATCCTAGGAACTTTATATGTTTTATTTTCATCATTTGGAAGTTGATTTTGAATATCTCAACTTCAGTCACCTTTTTCCTAGTAAAGCTCAACTCTGCTTCAATGTCCTCCAATGGTAACCCTTATAAAATTTGTCTGAATTTTTTGGAGGCCTCTTGAATAAGTTGATAAAAATTCATCTTATTGATTAAATTTCCTATAGATTCTTTGACCTTTGACAATTTCAAATCATCCAAAATTTATAGAATGAGGGCCTCATGCTCTTAGTACTTTGATACCAAAGCCCTAACAACTATTACCCATTCCCTAGCCTTTTTTATCATTATGAACACCATGTTGAGGTCATATGATGCCTCTAATGGTGTCATGAGATTCAAATGGATATAAGCCCTATTGGTTGTGTAAATAATTAACATCTTTAATTTATTTTTGTTAGATTTCAAAGAATTAAATAATTTGTGAGTATTGGTAACATGGGGGTATAATTCTTCCCATATAAACTCTAATACCTCTAATGAATTATATCACTTTGAGGCTACTTTTGCACCTTAGCTTTAATGTTAACTGGGATATGCACTATCTTCTATTATTCTTTTATTTTCTCCAACTTTTACCTCCAATTCTTGCCTTGCTAACTTTGTGCCTTCATGAATTACCACCATGGCATCCTTATGAGCTTCAGGAAAAGATTTAAAGTCTTCATTATAGGGGGATTGCCTCAATTGTCTTTTATGTCTTTTTTTTTAAGAAAATACTTCTTTCCTCTCTTTTAAAATTATTTGTCTACCAGTATCATCTTCCAACTTCTTCTTCCTTACCCTCTAAATATTCTTAGATGGTTTGTCAAGCAAAGTTGTGATATATAGGAGCTCTATTATTTTTAAGTTAGGCATTTGAGAGGTCTTATTCCTTAAATAAATGTCCCAAGGAGGAATTGTCAACTGGTTAGGGTATATCTCGTTTGTGGTTTACAACCTCTTCTTCAACATCCTTAGCTAGTTATTGCTTCTTTGTTGCCTTGACAATTATGTCAAAAAATGATGGTCAAATTATCTTAGACAAATCCAAACCTCCATATTGAGGGAGTAAAAGGACTATTATAACTTGTTTCTTTGCCTATTTCCCCTTTCCTAAGCTAGTGACAATGGTTTCCATGGATGAAATGGTGGATGGCATGGAGAGATTGATTTGGGTGGATGAGACAAGGAGTTGTGGAATGACCATGGTTGTATCAATATTCTTAGATGCCATTTTACTCTTTAATGATCTGATTATGGGAGTGATAAAAGTAATAGGATTATTGGACATGATGGAAGTGGATGGCATGGGGTGGAAGATGGAGAAATAGTGATGGAAGCTAAAGTAAAAATGGTGGCATCCTTCTCAAATTTTGGGGTGAGTATAGGGATATGTAAGAGAGAAGAGGATTTTAAAGGATCATTAGAGGTGGAAGTGATAAATTCCAACTTAGGATTTTTCCATATAGTTGGAATTGTTATAGAACTAAAAATAGGAATAGAAAACAAAAGAAACTAAGTGGTCTCTAAAGGCAAAACCTTTTTACCTATTGTTTCTTCCACAATTGGTGATTTCCCTTTGTCAACTTCATCTTCATCAAGATATTCTTCTTATCCATCAAGTTTTTATGCTAGTTGAGGTATTTTATGCAACCTTCATGATTGTTAGATTGTAGTACTACCTATAAGGGGTATCTTAGGCTTCCTCTTGTAGTAAATGGTAATCCAAGGCTATGAGGAGGAACCTTGCTAAACTGATGTCGTTGATTCATCTATGGCTGCCCTTGAAGATGTAGATTCTTATAGCTAAAGGGTAGCTATAGGAATTTTCACTCTTGTAATTGGGTGTTCTTGTCCTTATCCTTGTCCTTTTTCATTAGATGAATCTATATTTATGGGGTCTCCTGGAGCTCCCTTAGGATCAAGCTCACTTACCCCTAGTTCATTCTTAATAAATCTTAACTTGAAAGGAAGTTCCTATGAAGGATCTCTTTTTTCCCTGGATTTCTCTATGGGTTGACCTTTCTAAAAATTTATGTGTATTCATCTTATAAATAGCAGCATTCTATTTTTCAATTCCTTCACTATAATTGATGGTTTATATTATATCACCCTTAGATGATCCTCTTTCAAGCTAGAAAATATTACCCTTTCCAAGATGTCATCATCACTCTATGCATTCATGAATAAAAATTCATAATCATAATGGACATGTTGGTAGGGGATACTAAGGCTATAAATGTGTCTCTATGTGGATCCATGAAGATCCTAATCCCTATGTGGTAGTATGGGCAGGTGATAACTCTTTATTTTGCTGCCCACATATCCAAAGTGCTTTCTCATTATGTAGCACATCCTACCAAAGACCATATGGTGCCCATAGAATGTGCTCTTCTTATTTTTTATTAGGTCCTCCTTAATGCTCCACCAAAGGTAAAAATTAATTTATTACTCTACATATTTATCAAGTACATATGTTGGGAAATTTAGTGGATTAACCTTGTATTCGGTGATCATGATAACAATGTAGTCAGGATACAAGAAATAATCACCTCTACCAAATAGTGTTTTCACAATGTTTGATCTAACTTTGGGCATTAGAGACCCATGGATTACTTGTTAGACTTAAGGATAAACATCCTTAGTAATCCTAACCATGTTTTTAGTATAAGCATAAATGTGCAAATGTGTAAGCAATCATAGCTGCAATTTTTGACACAATCAATGACTAGGCTCCATAGCTCATTAAGGACTTTATACACTATGTCAATTATAGTGTCCATAAGATAGGACATCATATAAAAGTGTCCCACAAAAATGGGTTGTTTCTTCTTATGAATGACCTATTATCTTAGTTGGTAACTTATAATTTTACCCAAGGTGAATGTTGTATCATTGGTCATCATCATATGCAACAGTGTTACCCAATCCAAATTGAGGAAATGGGTGTTGGGCATACCATATAGCCTATTGATCAATGCCATGCCAATCCACACTCTCAACCTAAATTTTTTGATAGGATTGGGATTATTACCTTTGTATTCTATGGTTTCCTTAGGAATAAGCCATGAAGTCAACACCTTTTCCATTGAATTATCTTGATTCCATGAAACTAGCCTATGTTTGTCAAAATAAGCATCTGGTGCTGGTAAGGACAAATACCTTTAAAAATCTACTCTAGAGATGCATGTTATGACTATTTGGTTATCTAAATGATGTATAAAATCATCTTGTGTAACTTTTCCTATAAATAATAAGTCGTAGAGGAGGTCTATGTAAGGCATCACCTAGATCTTTACCATAGCCAAACGTAGTCCTTATCTCTTAAGTGATAGCAAGTTTGTGATTAATATCCACTCCATGGGAGATAAATGTCTATTTAGTGAAAATATGTTAATAGAATCAATAGCATCACATAATTTAGAGTAGTTGGCATACCTATTGTCAAAAATGGTGGTATCAAAGATAGTGTTCATGAATTCTATTGAGCCCTTAGTAGAAAATGGTGATGGTAGAAGTACTCCCCTAAATGCCTTAAATGAAGATGCCATTGTAATTATGTGTAGTGATTATAGTATTCTTACATGTTGTGTGAATAATTCTCATTTTTGCTAGTTGTTAGTTTACTTGCAGTAATCTCATAGGTAGCTAAGGCTTTTCTCATGTAGGATAGAAGTTGAATTTGAGTTTAAGTTCATTTGTAAATAATGGAGACTTCAATAGATGCATGTTTCATATATAGCCTTTAGAATTGAATTCATTTCATACATTATAAATGCCTAACATTCACCTATTTTGTATTTTTTGCATATTTGAAATCTTGAAGACTAAAATTCGTCAAATACAATGCCCGAACGAAAGGCCCAAAGTGTATATAAATCTTATGATTATTTTAGATAATTTGTTTGATATAAAAAACCTGAAGATCAAATCTATTCAGAACAAAAATTTTGAACAAAAATTTTGAAGACCAAATTTTCCAATAAAAAAAAGTCATTCAGAAGAAATGTTTAGATAAAATGTTTGTTAAGAAAAATCTAAACAAAAGCCTGCACAAAAGTCCTGATGAATAATTGTTAAATAAGTTTTCAAAACATAAACCTGATACATAAAACCCAAAGACCAAAATCTATTGGATAAAATGTCTGATACAAAATGCTTAAAAACCAAAATCCATCAAACAAAATGTCTGAATAAAAATGCCCAAAGACCAAAAATCCTGAATAAGCTTTCTCAAAATAAACTAAGTCTTAATAACCTACATAGTTCAAAAAAATCTTGAAAAAGGCATCAATAGGGGTTAGTCCATAAAATTTATAATAGCATGCTTAGTGTAAATACTAAGGAGCAACTCAAAATGAAATTTTTAAATATTAAATAGAAGAAATCTTTATAAATAAGGCCAAAATCTTAAAAAATTAGGTCATCATATCTTTAAGGAGAAAAAGGGGGATGTTGGGTAAAACAAATGGTGACTTACAAGGGGAATACTTCTGAGTATTAAAGAACCTAAAACTTTGGTTATTAATCTCAAATTAAACTTGAATTGTGCTATAAAAAATATTAGAATTAGAAATATTAAAGAGACTCCTAAGTATATTCACACAACATACTTGCCTTCTTATACATGGACCTATGTGTACTATTAGTGAATTTAATTTAACCATTATTGTACTAAATTTATCAAAGGCTTGATGAAGTTGTAGGTTTTGTTTTGGTTTATCTTAAAGATCATTAAATCAAAGGAAGCTTAAGAATTGCTCTATTGCTAGCCAAGCATCTATATCCCTGATAGAGATACCTTGGGTTCTTTTTCTCTCCTTATATTTTATTAATCATGATGCATGGTACATTGACCTCATTTCATCATGTGAGCCTCTTTATTTTCTTTAGATATTATTTTGGATTTCATTGATTTCTCTTTTAAACTCATTGGTTCTTTTTCTTATTTTCCTTTTCTTTTATTTGAATGAAAAGAGGAGAACTGGAACCCCTATGAGTTGGTATAATTATAATACAAATGATTTACCAAAACATCCTTACCAACTACACCTGCACTAATAATTTATCATCTTTAACAAGTATTAATATAACAAGTGTGGTTGTACTAATGAAATAAAAAAACTTTCTAAATTCATATGAAGTACTTGAGAGCAACTTTCACATACCTGATATAAATATTCAATTATGACACAATCTAGAATAACTTATGATTACATACCTACATCTTGAAGACTCTACACATAAAAATATACCGAATTTGTGAATAACTCCCAAGTTGTGAATATTTTTACAATTTTCCCCTTTCTATTATAAGTCTATTTAAGCATAAAATAAGGCGCTTAGATAGCTAAATTTTATCTTGGTTATGCCAGAATAAAACAATTTAGAGTGTCATGGGAAATAATAAAATAACTAATCTAGAAAGTAATACATTTAATCTAGAAAGTAGTAAATCTAATCTAGAAAGCAAAAACTCTCATATAAAAAGTAGCAAATGAACCTGATCCTACCTCTACCATGATTCTTCATTAATTAGAGGTACCTTCAAATGGTATAGCCATGAAGTAATGCTTTAGAAACTATCTATTAATTGGATATGCGAGTTTATTACCCTATAGGTCCTTTAGATAGAATGCATTATTACCCAAGATCTATGAAATTTGTTAAGGTCCAATCCATAGTGGGGTAAATTTGTTGTGTTGTCCTTTATTTTCATGAGCCCTATCCCAAAGTAAGACCAAATATGATATCCTAAATACTTTGACCTTAGATATTTTATCAAACCATCTTTTAACTACGTCCTAGTGTTTGTTGAATGTTTATAGGACCTCAGTCCTTGAGTCTTCCATTTCTATTATGTCTAGTACTCTAGATTCTGCTTTATCATTTGGTTCCATATAATCCTACATGAATTGATAAGTTAGTAGTTTTAACATGATTGGGAATAATAGCCTATTTTCATACACCAATAGATATATTGAAGCTTTTAGGGCCTGATTGTATCTTGTTTGGTCTACCCAAAGAGCATATTTTAATAGATTGTGTCATCCCCTAGGCTTATCCCTAGTTGATTTCTTGATTGCATATATTAGGTTCTTATTCATTGATTCAACTAGTCCATTTTCCTATGGTTAATGGTTATAACATGACCTAATAATTATTTGGTTATCATGGGCCCATTCTATGAATTCACCTGATATGAATGTTGGCCCATTATCACAAACTAGAGAAATAGGTGTACTAAATATAGTTGTGATGTGTTCCTCTAAAAATTGAATTGCATCTTGTGCTCTGGAATTTTTTATGGCCATGGACTCAATTCATCTAGTATAATATTCTATGGTAATGAGTACAAACTTATGGCCTACTAAGGATTTTAGGTTAATAACACTGATGAAGTCTAAACCCCATTGAGAAAATGTCCTTCCTTCAATTGTTGGCATGTTCTCATATGAGTATGACCATCCTTGAAAACTTTTGGCCAGTAGTATCACATCCTTAAGATCTTATGGGATATGATATTACCAGATGGATGACCACTACCTATCTTCTGATGTAAGTTTTTCAAAATCTCTTTTGCTTCCTTTATAGACACACACCTAAGATAGATGCCTTCATAGTTTCTTCTATAGAGAACTCCTTTCTTGATCATGTAATGATTGGATTTAAGCCTTAAAGCAATAAATCATTCTCTATTGAGTTCTAGGGAATAAGTACCTATAAGCATATATTATATTATGTCAATATATCATTCTCCTTTAGATACCTGGGCTTCACATACCTCTTCAATAGTAATATGTGGATCAGGTTCAGTCATGAGTTGAATAATGCCTTGACCCCAAATGATTTTAATAGGCTTGATTTCTATGTAAAACTCATGTAACTTTTCCATCCATTTGCCTCTACATTATCCCAATTCATTTTGTGATAAGGTGAGCTTGATAGCAAGATCAGGGATGATTGCAATAATTTTATTCCTCAAGATGTAGTGTCAAAATTTCTTCACTCCTTTAACTAGAGAGAAGATCTATTTATCAATCATAATTACTTGAGTTCTGCATCTTTTAAATTGGTGATCATAGACACAATAAGATGCTCAATCTCATATTTCTTCTATGTTATGATAGTAATTATTGTATGTTCTAATTTGAATGAGTAAAAGTAGAAATCCTTCATATAATCTAGACTAATTAGCACTGGCGCCTAAGATATTGCATCTTTAATTTCTTGAAAAGACTTCCTCGCCTTAACTATCCATTTTATTTTAGCATCTTTCTTGAGCATTGTATTCAGAGGTCTCATAATCTCTATAAATCTTGAGATAATCTTTCTTAGGAAATTAATCTTCTTAGAAATTGACTTGAGTTCCTTCCTTTTGTTTGGTGGTCAAATATTTGAAATTCATTGAATTTTATTTGGATCAATAATAATCCCTTCGTTGGTAATGATGTATCCTAAGATCTTTCCTTTAGTTACTCCAAATATACTCTTCTTTGGGTTCATTGAGATGCCAAACTTTATACATCTCTCAAAGATTAACTACAGATGGCCTACATGATTATTCCTATTCTTGGAGAACACAGTAAGATCATCCATATAAATGATTATAAACTTACCTATTAATACTTTAAATGCATGATCCATGGCTTGTTGAAAGGTGGATCCTATATTTATTAAGCCAAATAGCATCCTCTTATAAGCAAAAGTACCCCATTTTATAGTAAATGTATTGTTCATTCTATC
Source organism: Torreya grandis (assembly GCA_037957365.1). NCBI lineage: Eukaryota > Viridiplantae > Streptophyta > Pinopsida > Cupressales > Taxaceae > Torreya > Torreya grandis. Next base: position 988,136 of record JARHVA010003890.1, on the reverse strand, counting down.
CTTAGATTATATCAATACCTAGTTATAGCCTAAAAAACCATCCAATAAGGACATCATTTCAAAGTCATTTACTATTTGTATCACCTCATCCAAGGAAGTAATGGATAATTATCTTTCTCAAAAAAAAATTTCAAATTTTTGAAATCAACATATCACCTAATCTCTCCATTATTATTTTTTACTAGGACCAAATTAGCCACTTAGGTAGAATTTATGATTGTGAAGACTATCCTTGAATTCAATATCTTTTCCATTTCTCTTTGAATAAGGGGCTCCAAGATAGGATTCACTAGTCTATGTCTCTATCTAAATGGCTTATGGTCTATTTTCAAATGAATTATATAAGTGATTACCTTTGGGTTATAAACACTCAAGTCTTGATATGTCCATGCAATCACATCTTTGTATCAGGTGATTAATTCATTCACCCATTATCTTTATTTTAGAGTGCAACTGGGGCTAATGTTGACATAGCGTGGGCTATGTTCATCTCCTAAATTCTCCCTTTTGAATTTAGATTCATTGACTTTAGGTTGTCTCAATAGTTGATCTTGGGAATCTATATCAAATTTCCTTTCTAAGGAGACCAACCCAATTGGGAGATGATTCTCTTTGAGATGGAGTATACCTTCCTTATATAACTCTTCTTGGTAGAGATGGCTAACTTCCTTGTCATCAATGATTTAGGACTCAAACTGTCTTAAATTGGCTAGAAATTGAATAATTTATTGATCATTATCAAAGACCTATAAATTTTCTAAATTATAAGGAACATAAGGATAAGGTACTATCTTAATAGAGAATATTTTACCTTAGATTATTGGAGAGGATCCACATTAATAGTTGAAACAACTAGTGAGTCGCTAGCTTTATTTTGATCTCTAGGAACTTATATTATGTTGAAAGATTTAAATATCTCAATTAGATCCCATACTCTATGTTTATACCTTTTCAAATAAGATATCTTGCACTAGTATTTGTTTTTAACCTGGTTTACTACCATCTCTGATTCACCAAATACTAACAACTTCTTGACATTTTTATTGAGTGCAAATTATGATCCCAAAATTAAGGCTTCATATTTAGCCCTATTATTAGTGCAAGGGAACTATAACCTATATGTTGCCAAGAATTTCTTCCCTTATGGATCAATTAGTTCAATTTCTAAGCATAATCCTTATTTAGATCTGGCACCATCAAAGTGTAAAGTCCATAGCTAATTATAATATTTAGATTATAGCTCTTGTATTTGATTTTATGTATTTAAAGTGTAAATATAAAGGCTAGGAGATTCATAATTTACCTATTTTTTATTCACATTATACTCTATGAAAGGATATTTCATCCTTGGCTCCCTATTAATCTAGATTTGATTTGTAATTCCTCTCCATGGTAGCTAGATGTGAGAGAAGTCTATAGAGAGAAACCCATTAAGAATTTTAGACCTATCCCTTCTCAACAATAGTCTATAGCCTTCAAGTATGTCTACTATAAGGATATCAATAATCATCTAGATTGATGGCTCATATTCTTATTAAATATGTACATTAGTCAATTCCCCAACCACTAGGATAATCATTTTATTCAAGTTTGAAACTATTCTCATTGAAGGACTTAAAGTTAGACCAATATTTTGACATATGGACATAGGAATAATAGTTATTGAGGCTCCAAAATTAACTAAAAAATTATGAACATTCTTACCAAATGCTCTGATAGTCAACAAAAAGGGTGGAAATTTTATAGATGACATTGGTGTCAGTATCTTTTGCTTTATTTGTAGATGTTTTGGTTTTTTCTATAGGGATATTCCCTATGATACACTTCCATAATAGCTCTTTCTATTCAGTGATCTGAGCTAATTCATGAAGAGTGATATTTCCTTAGATTTTGTTCATGTCTTCAATGATGTTGTATCCTCCTTTACTCTATTCCTCTTTATTTTGAGACTAATCATTCCCTTTTGGGAGAGGTGGATTTTTGTCATATTTAGGATTGGGTGGAATGGTGGTGTTATTTAGAGGAATAGAATATGTGAATGTCTCATGTTCCTTATATTATAACCACCTTTATGGAATTGCTGAGACGTGTGAATCTCATCAATGTTTTCCTCTGGTATGTTATCATCCTCACTTGGAAAGGGAAACTCATGAGTCTCAAAGAACATGATAGTTCTTAAAGAGCCAAGATCCTAGTGGGATTTTGGTGGATTATACATATGGTCCTATCTTACTACTTCTCTTTGAAATATTTAAAATGCTATGAAAATTCAACACAATAAATCTCACCATGTTGATAATTATTATGGATTCTACACTGATTGGGTAGGGTTATCTCTACCATGTTGATCTATAGAATCTTTCTAGGCTACTTTGCATTGTTTATAAGCTTATTTAATGGTATATTTTACTTCTAGAATCCAAAATTATAATTACCACCTAGGGCTTTATCATTTCCCATCTTTCTTTTCATATTGAGAAAGTCATTACTTAGCTTTTGAAGCATCTTTTGAAAAGCATCTATCTCTACCTTTGTAGATTCAGTGCCCTGGAGAACAATGGGAGAAGATGTATCCAATTGTTGATTATATTGGTAACTATTTCCTTGTGCATGGTTGTTTAAGAAACTATAATTTTGATGTGTTGTCTATGTTAGAGGAGGCAGCATGTATAACTAGTTTTAATTGAATACAAGAATGTTATGTTTCACATGTGGTACTATAATTAATGTTGGGAAGCCATTATTGATGTTAGATATGCCCAGAACCTAGGGATTGAGAGATACCTATCAATATTGATGGCTTATTCATATGTTAATGCCAAGGTGGTGGTAGTGGCTTCTCTACTTAGGAGTACTACAGTAATTGGGTTTAGAGCATTCTTGTACATCTCCAACTCTAATACTTCTTCTAGTTTATACCTTGGTATTAACCATGAATACATCTTTTGAAATCTTGCATTGAAATTGTGGATTAGCTTATTAGGATCCCTCTTCATGTTGGTGTAGTGTTGATATATATAATTGGGGTTGATTACCTAAATAAATTGTGCAAGAAAAGTAGCTTAACATGCATTCCAAGAAGTGATACAATTTTATGTTAGATTCAGATACTAATCATAAGCAACATCTATTAGTGTAAAAGGGAAGATCTTTCATGAAACATCCTCATTGATGAAATTCATTTATCTTTAATCATATTTAAAATATTTGATGCATTTCTTTATTTTTATTTCTTTTGAAGGAGAGAAAGATGGAAAATAATTTTTAGGATTCTTAGGTAAGTCATGCACATCTCTTGGGTTGGTAATAGCATATCTAACCAACCAAGGTGGTTGAGCCATGGGATGATTAATAGGGGAATTGATCCTTATTGGGGAAGGTGTCTTGGGTCTATTAGGGATATTTTCTACAACTCTAGGTCTCTTATGATTTGACAAGGGTGAGACTAGAAGACTAACCTAAAAACTAGATCTAGTCATTCTCCTATGTGATTCCAGTTAAAATCTATGTAGAAACTAACCTATTTTATCAAAGGTGTTATCCCACCTTAAAGAACTATAAATAGTATGTTGATATGGGTTTTATGCATACCAATCTCATAATGAGATAGCCTCTAACATTTTAGGATCTCAATGGAGGTGAACTCCACTCCAAGGCATGAGTTTTAGGTATACATTCTTAACAACCAAGTGATGGAATACTAGGCAGGGTATGCAAGTTGTTAACAAATATTTTGAGGAGAGGGGTGGTCTCTAAAAAGGAATGAAAATATAGATGATTCGGTGGTCTATGGATTCTAATCTTGGGTGGGTAATTCTCAAAATAAAATCAAAACAAAGGGAAGGGTAGAGTAGAAAATAAAGGTGTTGTGACTTCAATAATCACCACTCTGATTAGTTTCTAAGTGGATAAGTGATTTTAAAACCTATGCCTATTACTAGTAGCTATTACACACATGAATTTAGACATGGTCAAGCAGTCTAAGATAATCTTAATATAGGAAACTCACAGGTCTGAGTCAAAGGTTATTTATTTTATAGTAGTTATTACATACTCTTAATTAGGATATTATGGCTCAGGCTAACTGAGGTATCTGAGATAGTTGTTTCACATACATAGAAAACTATATCAAATGAAATAACTCCTACACACTTAAGAATATGAATCAATAAACTTAATTTTCAATAATCAATGTAATTTATTGATCCTTCAATAGATTTTTCACATCTAAGACTAGCATATCGATCAAGACAAGAAAAACTCATTTGTAACTTTTTCACACCTAAAGTTCTTAAATCATACAAATAAAGAAATAAGCCTAATTACACAAACATTGAAAATAAAACACATTAACACACGAGTTGACAAATAAAATTGCTTCTACTCCTATATATTGAAAACTCTCTAATGCTTCAAAATTATGGGTTACATGCATTTAAATATATTTGGGGAAGGGTTTGCCTCATCCTCCAAGTACATGCAAGATAGATTACATGTCATATTTAAAATTTAGTTATAAATATGGCCAAAAACCATATAAAGTTATCTTACAGTTGTTATCATTTCAAGTTAGCCTTTACAAAAATCATGTAATGGGTGTATGTGTACAAAATGAAAAGGCAACTTTTACAATATTGTGTGAACCATAATGAAACTATAAATATATAATATATACTGCTATATAATGCACATGCAAAAAACAAGGCCCTTTATGGTTGTGTTGACATCTTGATGGCTATATGGACTTTAGTTGGTATTGTAACTATGGTTGTCAATGTAGAACTAGAAGTGGTAGCTTGGTCTGCTTCTTCTTTGCCTCTATCTCAAGTTAGCACTTATATGACACATCATGCTACTATATAATAATATCTAAATTCAAAATAGGGGGTATATGCACCATAATGACCTATCCATAAAGCTTTTCATGATTTTATTTCATCATTTAGAAGTTGATTTTGAAGATCTCAACTTAAGTCACCTTTTTCCTAGTAAATCTGAACTCCACTTCAATGTCCTCTAATGGCAACACTTGTAAACTTTGTTTGAAATTTTTTGAGGCCTCCTAAATAATTTTATAAAAATTCATCTTATTTATCAACTTTCCAATAACATCTTTGACCTTTAAAATTTTCAAATCATCCAAAATTTGTAGGATGAGGGCCTCATGCTCTTAGTATTTAGGGACCAAAGCCCCAATAGCTATTACCCATTCCTTGACCTCTTTTATCCTAATTACCACCATGTTGAGGGTATTATATTCCTCTAATTTTTTAATGAGATCCAAATGGATATAAGCCTTATAGGTTGTTTAAATAATTAATATCTTCAATTTATTCTCATCAGACTTCAAAGAATTAAATAGTTTATGATTATTGATAACATGGGGGGATAATTCAACCCACATAAACTCTAATGCCTCTAATGAATTGTATCACTTTGAGGCTACTTCCTACACCTCAACTTCAATTCCAAATGGGATATGCACTATCTTCTATTGTTCTTTTATTTTTTCCAAATCTACATTTAGTTCCTGCCTTGCTAGCTTTGTGCCTTCATGAATTACTACCATGGCATCCTTATGAGATTTGGCCAGAGATTTTAAGTCTTCATTATAGGGGGATTGATGCAATTTTATATTCTATATTTTTGTCAAATAAAATATTGTTTTCCTCTTTTCTAAAATTATTTCTCTACCAATATCATCTTCTATCTTCTTCTTCCTTACCCTCTAAATACTCCCAGATGGTTTGTCAAACAAATTTGTGATTGATGGGATCTCTATTATTTTGAAGCTAGGCATTTGATAGGTTTTTTCCCTTAAATAAATGTCCTGTAGAGGAATTATCATCTGGTTAGGTTCTTCTCCTTTATTGTTTTGACCACAACCTCATCTTCAACATCCTCATCTAGTTGTTGCTTCTTTGCTACCTTGACAATTGTGTCAAGCAAGGAAGGCCAAATGATCTTAAACCAAACCAAACCTCCATATTAGGAGAGTGGATACACTGTTATAACTTATTTATTTTCCTTCTTCCCTTTTCTTGAACTAGTGATGATGGTTTCCTAGGATGAAATGGTGGATGGTATGAGGAGAGTGATTTAGGTGGATGAGACATAGACTTGGGGAGTGGTCATGGTAATCTCAATCTTCCTAGATGTCTTTTTCCTCTTCAATGATATGATTTTGGTAGTGCTATAAGGAATAGTAGTAGTGGTCATGATGGAATTGGATGACATGGGGGTTGAAGAAGGAACAACAGTGGTGGAAGGTAGAGAAATAGTGGTAGCATCCTTCTCAATTTTTAGGGTGAGTAGAGGGATATGTAAGAGAGAAGAGGAGTTTAATGTATCATCAGAGGTAGAAGTCATAACTTCTAGATAAGTATTTTTTAATATAGATGGAATTATCATAGAACCAAAAATAGGAATATAAGTTGAAATCAAGGAAGTGGTCTTTAAAGGTAAATCATTTTTACCTATTGTGTCTTCCATAGTTGGTGTTTTCTCTTTATCGGCTTCAAGGCTCAGAGCCTTGGCTCTCTCTAATTTTCCATCTTAATCAAGATATTCTTCTTCATCATCAATTTATTTCATTTTTTGAGGTATTTTAGGCAAGCTTTATGATTTTTTAATTGTAAGACTACTTGTAATGTGGATCCTAGGCTTCCTCTTATAATAAATGGTATTCTTAGGCTATGAGGAGGATCCTTACTAAACTAAGGTAGCTACTTCATCTATGGCTACACTTGAAGATGTACATTATTATACTTGAGGGGTATTTTTAGGTATTTTTACTCTTCTAATTAGGTACTCATATCCTTGTCCTTGTCTTTCCTCATCAGATTAATCTAGATTGATGGGGTCTCCTTGAGCTCCCCTAAGATTAGGCTCACTTACCCCTGGTTCCTTCTTAACAAATCTTAATTTGAAAGGAAGTTCCTTTGAATTATTTCCTTACTCTTTGGACACCTCTATGTATGTAATTGAAAATTCATCATGTCTATAAATCAATCTTGGATCAGAGAAGATAGAGCATACCAACACTTCTGATTAGGGATACACTTGTTAAGCAGGAGCATGACCAATATGGGGATCCACTAGACCTGATTAGGGGATTAATTATCACAATATATCATGATAGTAATGGTTCCAAATCCTACATTATAACATAATCACACAACTCTAATGGATTCCTAAGGTTTAAAACATTTAACTTTATTCTAATAGAAAGAAAGTTAAACTATTATAGTGCACACCAAAGCTTGTGGCACAAAGTGGGGGTTAGAAACAATAAAACAAACTAAACTAAACATGTATTAGAATACATATACTCACATAAATGTATATGAAAATATAATACATGGGAGAAGAATACAAATGCATTATCTATCTACTCTTACAAAGGAGAAATAAAGTTAGGAATACTTACCTTTGAAGATGAACCTATTAAGCCTCAATTAGGACTAATCATTAGGTTTGAGCTAGGTCAGTCAAAAGGCTAACAAGCTAAGAAAGTGAAAAATACCCCTAAACTATATTGGGTCGACCTAGTTGACCCAATATAGCCGACTATCTAAAAGGGTGTTAAGAAAATAAAAAGATGAATGGAAAAAAGAAAAGACTAGAATGGGTAGAACTAAGAAGAATAAGCTTAGGGTAAATGGTTTTAGGATACAACTATGTATATAGTAAGTGGAAAAAGGAAAAATAATCTTACAAATCATTGTTGGTCTGCTCACCGCTTTCCTAGTGTACCCCTTAAGACATGCACTTAGAAAGATTGAGACTCAATAGGTTCTTTCAAGATACAAAGTGTTAGTAACCAATAAAATTTTGAAAACATTATGTGTGCACATATGCCCCACTCGAAGCTCATCACATTTCATGTAAGTGAAACACAAAATGGTGCTTCAAGATGAAACATGATAACACACAATTTTTATGCTAAGTAAAGTGTAGTAACTAGAAAATAAGATAAATGAAAGGACTGTATTGAAAAACACATACCTTTAACTTACCATAGTACCATAGATAAATAAGTAGACTTTAAGAAATGTGAAGGTGTTCAATGTAGAGAACACTAGATGAACCTGTAGAAGTTAGTGCAAAAAAAGCCAAAAATCAAAAAAAAATTGGAAGATAAGCATATAGCAGTGGAAAATGAGTTAGTAGAGACAAAGATATGAGGGATTTGTGAAAATTGGAAATTTAGTATTGGTAAATCAAAGTTTTATAATATTTAAGTCAAATAAATGACAAAAGGATGGAAAATGAATGACAAATGCTAGGAAATAAATGACAAACGATTGGAAAACATAGTAAATCATGTTGGAAATCATGTAAAACATGACTGACAAATGAAATATCCATGAAAAAAAACTTAAACAAAGATATGTAACAAAGGGAAAAGTAAGCTCATATAAGATAGGTAAAAATAAAAACATGAAAGACTAAAAATGAAATGTAATTGAAGATGTGAGATAAATAGAAATAAGGCATACATAAAGAGAAACATGTAATAATGGAACTTTTCAAATATAAGATAAGTGAAGTCCACAAAAATAAAAAGAGAACAAGATGGAGAAATGAAAATCAAAATATGTAAATGATGAAAACTCAAACTTAGCGCTTGTTCTAAAATAAAATGTAAGAAAATACAACCACCTAATGACATGACTAGTATGACAATGAGGTGATGTGGTAAGTAAATGGTATAAGTGTGTAATTCATAGTTGTTCCAACATGTTGTTTTGATCTAAGGATAGATAAAACTAAAATAAATTATTGCTATCATATTTTTAAGAGGTGAATAAGAAGAATAGAGGAGGGAAAATAGATTTAGAATCAAAATTTGTCTATCAAGGTAGGAAATGAAATGGGTGGAGGGGATAAGGAAGGAAAAACCAAGGTATATTAACTCTCTATCAAATTCAATACACTCAAATTAGGTTTGTCAAAACAAGAGGACTTTCGACCTTAAAGACTCTAAAGAACTTCTCTTAACCACACAAGTCTTAGGTCAACAAATTAATTATATAGATCATCCTATGAAGAATATATACATGAAAATTAAAATGGACCTACCTTCCCATAATATGTTCCCAATTCCTCAAGACCCCTTACAAAGCCTTTGGTCTACTACAAATATTGGGTACTTACATGAGAAAGTAGGTAGCACCATAGATTTTTATGAATTCCCTTATTATAATCTAGTGGCTTACCGCACTCCAAAGGACCTCAGCTCTATGTGAGGCTAATTATGGAGTTTGATCTCTGATTATAGATAGGATATATGCTTTTAATCATGTATTTTGTCATGAATTTTACATTTGAGATTTTATATGTTGCCTTTTTAAATATCATTGCCTTTCGTTTCAAATGATTTGGATTTTAACTTAAATTTTTTTTTGGATTTTTTGACTCCTCCATGTGGATTTGGAAGATAAAACATGGGTGTTAAACATGAATTTAATTTTAATACTTGAGAAAAGGTTAATAAGATAGATAAACTTCAAAGAACATGGAGTCTAAGAGTCTCGTAAATGTAGTTGAAATAAAAGTGTTATCTTGACTTCGACCTTGTTATATCCAATGTGGAGATGAAAGGAAGGGGAAATCAAGAGGAATGACACATGCAATAATTCAAATTACTTCAAATCATAAAAAATATGACAAAGGGAAAAAAATGGATACAATGACAGTAAAGTGTGATTCCTTATCATAAGAGCGAGATAAATGGAGGAAAAAATGCTAACATAGATTATTGTGCAAATTCCATCTAACAAAAGAAGTAAAAGCTAAATTTAAAAACAAGGATCAAAAACATAAAAAGGTGTTAAGTTTATGAGGAATGTTGGGTCCTATCCATGGTCTTATAAATCAACTCAAAAAATAAAAACTCAAGGGATACCAAAACAACATTGGCAGATAAAGTGAGGTAAGTAAAAAGATGGTAATTTTATGAGGGGTGTTGGGTCCTATCCATGGTCTTACAAAGCAACTCAAAAAATAGAAACCCACGAGAGTACCAAAAGAGAGATGTCAAAAGATAAATAATACTATGGTACATCAAGAGGTAAATGCTAAAAAATGGGCAAAAATGAGCATAAAGCTACTAAGGCAAAAAATGATATGAAAATATAAAGAGACATAGGGGAACAAAAATGAAAACAAATGCCAAATGTGATATGTAAGATTACTAAAGAATGTAAAGGAAAATAATGATAGTAGTAAAATGAGAGTAAAATAATTAAATAAATTCACAAAAATAAGTAAAAATGAGATAAAATAAATAAGTAATATCTATGCTAATGTTTGCATCAAATATGAGCATGTGAAATATAAGTCTATAAGTCTCGAAAGGTTTCTTGAAGTTAAATTTGGTTGTTATTATGCATTTTATAATAAGAGTGGGTATCTCAAGATGCCACAATGGGTTATTGGATGTAGGGATGGGCATCATAATATGCCTCAAAGTCTAAAGGGACATATGGATGGGCATCACAAGATGCCCCAACATGTGAGGTTGAGTGATGTAACATTTAATGATTAGAATGATTTACATTGGGTTGGTAGATGCATTTGGAGATAGGGAAATGTGTTGGTTTGTTATATTTTAAGGAGTTTAAATGTGACATATGATGTGTAGGAGAGGTATGAGGAGATAAATGAGGACCATTGATTATATGCTTTAGAGTAGGCATTTAAACTAGGTACTCCTTTGGTTTATGTCACATAATAAGTTGAGATTCAATGGATGCAACATATTTTTTAAATTTTTCATGTTAGATATCATTTCCTTATTGGTGTAGGAAGAAGGATCAACTATGATTTGAACAAAATTAGCAGATGAGGTATAGGTATGGGATGATTACTATTGTTCATTAGGTAGTTGATGTTGATGTGATTGTGGTTCTTAAGATCTAATTTGAGAAGCTTGAAGATAGTATTGATAACATTTTTTTGTGAGAGTATCAAGATTTAAATGTGGACAAAGTAAGGAATAAATATGAAAATGGTGAAGATCATGATAAGAATCATGAGAATGACCTATAGTAGCATGCCACCAATAAAATTTATCAGGATTGTACCGTTTTGGAGGAGGTTTGGAAGGATCAAAACTCATGGGTTTAGAGGGTAGAAATGTATTCTTAAGTTGTTCCAGACTAAAGGGAGGGTGGGTTGGGTTAAAATTGGTTGAATTAGATGCTCCAATTTGAGGTTTGGGAGGCTTGGATGAATCAATTTTATGATAACATGATTGAAAAGGTGCTTTAGTAGTTGTTTGAGATGGTTCAAATTGAGTCATAAAAATTTCTTGCCTTTTTTCTTGGTCTAAGGCTTCATCTAAAGTTTGAGGTGAAAAGATTCAAACTTTGTATTGAAGGGGAGGTTTAAGAGTAGTGACAAATATTTTTAAAATATTATCATCATTCATGTTATGGTCCATTTTTTGAGTGAGATACTTCCATCGTTTGATGAAATTATGAGCAGATTCATTAGGAATTTATTTGGCATTGATGAAATGGCTTAGGTAATTTTTAGAAAGGTCATGATGTTGGAATTCCTTTACTAGAGCATTAACTAAATCCTTTAGTTATGAGATGAAATTTTTAGGAAGTTGGTTGTAAAATTCAAGTGCATCACTAAAAAATATTTTGGCTAAGATCTTGGAGGTATCAAAGGTGTTAATTTGGACCCATTCCTTATAAAGATTAATAAAAGATTTAAGAAAGATAGTAGGGTCTTTAGTCCCATTCTATGTGATAGTTGGATAAAAATATCTATGGATGAAATTAAGGGGGATAATGGTTCATTTTTAATATGTTGAAGCATTTTATTATTCATTGGAGGTTGAGAGATGATATTCCCATTGGCATCTCTAAGAGGAGAAGGGACAAAATTTTGATTTAGTTAAGACATGATGACTTGAGGTGGTTGACTAGTCATGTTTAATAAATGTTGTTGCATGTTCATCATTTTAGATTGATTGGTTATTTTCATGATGTTCATTTTTTATGACTTGGGCAAGAAGTTGTGTTGTATCAATAGGTTGGTTGGTATTTGTAAGAGGGGTATTAGTGTTGATAAGAAGAGGATTGTTTATAGGTGGAGGATTCCAAACATTAGTGTTATTTTAGTTAAGTGTGGTAGAATAAGAAGGAAGCTTGGTAAAGCCACCATTCTTGTGAGGAGTGTAAATAGTGTTATCATCAAGGTTTTTGAATAATTGAGAACCATCTAGATTATCAATTTGAGTGGTTTCAACCACAAGAGGATTATGAAAATTAGTTATAAGGGTATGATTTTTTATATTAGAGGGATTAGTTGGTGGAATGTTCCCAAAATTTATATTGGGAAGAGGATTATATTTAATGACCTCAACTACATTACATTATGTAGTGAGTGGTTTTGGTTTAGGAGAAGGTGAAGGAAGAAATTGGATAGTTTCATTAAAAATAGTGAAATAAGTGAGGTTATTATCCAAATATTTGATTATGCAATTTTATAGACTAAGAGAAGGTTTAAAATATGTCATCATGATGAAACAATACTAGATAACCATACAAGGAGAATAAAAAGTGATAGAAAATAGTACAGGGTTGATTACATCGATCCTGTATAGCAAATAGAAACTAAAAAAAGTTTGTATATAGTATAGGATTGACTGGGTCGATACTTTATAGTGTAAAAAGGATGAAAAAGTTCTAAAAATAGTACAGGGTTGACTAGGTTGATCCTATACAATGAATAGAGGCTAGAAATAGGTAGATTCCTTCTTTTGCCTATATCTTTGTTTCTACTCCTCCGTTTTGCAAATTTTAAAATGCATTGGATTCATGATGATTTAGGGAAGATGAGAAATTTGAGAATAATTTTTGAATTTAAACAAGGTAAATTTTTAAATAAATGTAAATAATAAAGTAATGAAAGGAAATAGACAATTAATTATATTAACATTGGCTAATCCAATTGAAGCACACAACACAAAACCTTGCACTAATGTTGGCTAATGCAAGATTTTGTCCATAAAATTAAACAAAGAGTAAGAAATCAACTTGAAAATTAAATATCTAAATAATTTTTCAACCTAAATGTTTATTATATTATTAAGATATGATTTTAAATATGATTGGAAGTTGGCTATAAGCAAGGTACTAGATAGAAATCTAAGGATGGTTTTAGGTAGTTTAGGCTGAAAGGGACTATAGTGGTAATGATGCAAGCTTAGCATTGGGACCTAACCCCTTACTTAACACACCAAAACAATAAGGTTAATGAGTTCTCAACCATAATATAGCATTAACCATGCTTTATACTTGACCAAAGCATTAAGTCAGCTTCCCCATTGGTAATGAATTTCAAGTAGGTTAGCCTTGGGTAAATAGATGTTAAAGTGCTTGTTTATATTTTTTTGATTTGGTCATGTGTACATAAAATATAAATATTCAAACTAATAAATTAATTTAAAATCCTCTAATTAGACTATGTGAATTATTCCAAGCATGAAAACAATAAAAAAAGAAAGGTGTGAACTAATTACTAGCAGATATGAGCTTAATTCTAATTTGAAACAAGGTATAATGTTGACACTATATGCATAAAATATAAAATAGGGTCGAAAAGGTTAAACCTATACTATGGAAGTAAGGTCTAAAAATGAACTGGGTTGGTAAGGTTGATCCAGTTATTTCAGACAACACACAAAACATAAAACTAGATCGACAATGTCAATCGAGTTGACTATGCAAGGGTAGTTTTAAAGACTAAAAACTATGAAAGTAAATATTGAAATATAAATAAATATAGAAGTATAAAATAACCTTGGTGTATTAGAGATGTAATGAATTAATATTTTTGATGAAGAACCTTGAAGTATGCTTGAGAAACTTGTAAACTAGGTCGACAGGATCGATCAAGTTTGTGCAGGAACCTACTAAAAAGTGTTGAAACTATAAAGGGTTGACTGGGTCAACCTAGTAGGATAAACTAGGTATTTTAAAGGCTAGAAACCTATACTCAATTTATTGGGTTGATCCATTTTCCTATTGTTATAAACCTACACATAGATATAAATAGCTGAGTCAATAAAATTGATCCAATATGTCAAAATCTATGATAGAAATGATGATCAAAAGAATGAAAATAAGTGAAATAAATCTTGAAAGAGTTAGTTTCACATCAAGTTCACCAAAATGTATGTAATCAAAAATTCATCATGTCTAAAAATTAATCTTAGCTCAGAGAAGATAGAGCATGCCTACACCTTCAATTGGGGATACACTTGTTAAGTAGAAGCATGACCAATATGGGGATACATTAGACCCAATTAGGGGATCACTTGTCACAACATATCATGATAGGAAGGGTTCCAAAGCATAAATTCTAACATAATCACACAATAACCCAAATGGATCCCTAAAGATTAAAACATTTCACTTTATTCTAATAGCAAGAAAGTAAAACTAATCTAGTGCACACCAAAGCTTATGGCACAAAGTGGGGGTTAGAAATAATAAAACAAAATAAATTAAACATGTATTATAAGACATAAAATCATGTCAATGTATATATAATCTTAATACATGGGAGAATAATACAAATGCATTATCTATCTACTCTTACAAATGAGAAATAAAGTTAGGAATACTTACCTTTGAAAATGAACCACCGAGCCTCAATCTCTCCCTTGGCCATGGTGATTTACAAGAGATTGTTGTGGTATGTAAGGATAATCAAGATAAATCAGGTTTAGTCTACACAACCTATCTAAGCATCTAGAAGACTTCTCCATAAGATAAGATCTATATCTCTAAAGAAAGTATGGAGCCCTAAGCTTTATTCCTCAAGTATAATGGTCAATAAGAAGATGTTCACTTGCACTTATTTTCTAATAATTCTTCTCTTATGAAATGGTAGTAAATGAACTTGTATATAAGCATATTTTACCCTAAATCCTCCCAATAATATTGGTTGTATAAGGTCGACCCAGTTGACCCAATGTGTTTTCAGGGACAAATCACTAGGTCTGAGTTGGGTTAGTCAAAAGGCTAACAAGCTAAGAAAGTGAAAAATACCCCTAAACTATATTGGGTTAACCCAATACAGCCAACTATCCAAAAGGGTATTAAGGTATAAAAAGGAAGAATGGAAAAACAAAAAGACTGGAATGGGTAGAATTGAGAAGAATTGACTTAGGGTAAATGGTTTTAAGATACAAGTGTGTAGATGGCAAGTGGAAAAAGGAATGACAATATTATGAAGCACTGATGGTCTACCCACCCCTTCCCCAGTGCACCCCTTAAGGCATGCACTCAAAGAGATTGAGAGTCAACAGGTTCCTAGAAGATAAAAAGTGTCATTAATTAATAAAATTTTGAAAATATTATGTGTATACACTCTGTGGGCTGGCCTTTTCAAAAATTTGTGTGTCCATCCTGTAAAGAGTGGCATTCTTCTATTCAATTCCTTCACTATAATTATTAATTCCTATTGGATCACCCTTAAATGATCCTTATTAAATCTAGTAACTCTTTCCCTTTCTAATATGTCATCATCACTCTATGCATTCATGAATAAAAAGTCATAATCATAATGGACATGTTGGTAGGGGATACCAAGGCCATAAATGTGTCTTTATATGGATCCATGAGGATCCCAGTCCTTATGTGGTATTTTGGGCAAGTGATAACTCTTTATTTTTCTTCCCACATCTCTAAAGTTCTTTTGCATTATGTAGCACATCCTACCAATGACCATATAGTTCCCATAGAACATGTTCTTATTATTGGTCAAGTCCTCCTTAATGCTCCACCAGAGCTAAAAATCAATTTCTTGCTATGATAGTTTATCAAGTACATTTTTTGGGAGGCTTATGGGATTAACCTTGTGTTTGGTAATCATGATAATAGTGTAGTCAAAATGGAAATAATCACCTCTTCTAGATAGTGTTTTCATAATGCTTATTCTGACTCTAGGTATTGGAGATCCATGGATTGATTTATATACTTGAGGATAAACATCCTTAGAAATCCTAATCATATTCTTGGTATAAGCATAAATGTGTAAAATTTGGAAGTAATTATAGATGTAATTTTTGACACAATCAGTTTCCAAGCTCCATAACTCACAAAGGACTATATACCCTATGCTAATTACAGCTTTAAAAAGATAAGACATCATAAAGAAGTGTCTCATCGATTTGGGTTGCTATTATTATGAATGACCTATTCTCTCAGCTAGTAGCTTAAATTTTACCCAAATATAATGTTGCATCACTGGTCATCATCATTACAATAATGGTACCCAGTCCAAATTAAGGAGATGGATTTTGGGCATACTATATAGCCTATTAAATAGCACCATGATAATCCACACTTCCATCCTAAATTTATTGATATGAGTGGGATTATTACCTTTGTATGTCATGGTTTCCTTAGGGAGAATCCTTGAATTTAATATCTTTTCCATTGAATCATCTTGATTCCAAAAAAAACTAGCCTATGTTTGTCAAATTAAGCATTTAGTGTTGGTAATGACAAATACCTCTAAAAATATACTCTAAGGATGTATGCTATAACTGTTTGGTTATCCATATGGTGTTGAAAATCATTCTATGTAACTTTTCCTATGAATAATAATTCTTATAGGAGGTTGATGTAGGGCATCACCTCGGTCTTGGCCAAAACTAAATGCAATCCTTATCTCTTAAGCAATAGTAAGTCTATGATGAATAGCTGCTCTGTGGGAGATATATTTCCATCTAGTGAAAATATGTTAATATAATTAACATCTTATAATTCAAAGTATTTGTCATACCAAATTTCAAAAAGGGTGGTATGAAAGATAGTGTTCATAAATTTTATTGAGTCCTTAATAGAAAATGGTGGTGGTGTAAGTGTTCTCCTGAATACCTTGAATTAATATGTCATTATAATTACATGTTGTGATTATAGTATTCTTACATTTTATGCAAACAATTCTCCTTTCCACTAGTCATTGGTTTACTTGTAGTAATCCTACAAGTAGCTAAGGCTTTTCTCATGCAAGATAGCAGTCGAATTTGAGTTTAAGCTCATTTTTAAGAAATGGAGATTTTCATGGATACACATCATGTATATAGCCTTTGGCATTTAATTATATTTCATGAATTATAAATGCCCAATGTTTACCTATTTTTTATTTTTTACATAGTTTAAATCTCATTAGTTTTAGTTGGTAGGTAGTATTAGGAAGTATTTTCCTTTATCAGCTAAGTATACCAGGATTTCAATAGTTTGGAATCAGGAGTCAAGTTTTGTGTTGGGATCAAGATTTATAAAAAATCCAAACAAATATTTTGAACACAAAGCCTGAATAAAAATATTGAAGAGAAAAATCTATTAGACAAAATGTCTGAATAAAATTCTTGAAGTGTATATAAAGCTCATGACTATTTTAGATAATTTATTTGATACAAAAAAATCAAAGACCAAATCTATTTAGAACAAAAAATTTGAAGACCAAATTTTCCAATAAAAACAAGTCATTTGGAAGAAATGTTTGGATAAAATGTCCATTTCAAAAACTTTGAACAAAATCCCACATAAAATTCCCGATGAATAAATGTCAAATAAATTTTCAGAACACAAAACTTGAAATAGAAAACTTGACCAAAATCTGTTGGATAAAATTTCTAATGCAAATTTCCCAAATACCAAAATCTATTACATAAACTGTCTAAACAAAAAATCCTAAAGACCAAAAATCATGAATAATTTTTCTTTGAAGAAGTTAAGTCTTGAAAAACCTGCATAGTTCAAAAAATCTTTAAAAAGGCATTAATAGGGGTTGGTCCATAAAATGTATAATGCCATGCTTAGTGTAAAAACTAAAGAGAAACTCAAAAATGGAATTTGCATAGATAAAATATAATAATCCTCCATAATTAAGGCCAAAATCTTAAAAAATTGGGTCCTCATTTCTTCAAGAAGAAAAAGGGGAATGTTGGGTATAATAGTATACTTCAGCATATTGGCCTTTATAAGATAGAACTCAAAGTTGCATATCATATGATAAAACTAATCAAAATATTAGTAAGTGTTGATCATAACTTTATATTTAATTGGTTGTTAAAAACTATTAGAGAAAATAATTTTTAACTCATTATCATGGATTTGATGAGACATCTTTGTAAGCATAGTATTGAATATCAACACATATTCAATAATAGTCTTGTTAGGTCCTTATTTGAGTTATGAAATTTTATAAAATGTGACCTTTTGACTAATTTTTATATAAAAATGATCTAATAATATGTCTTCCAAATCATCAAATCAATGCACAAAGTCGATAGATAAGGGTTAAAACCAATCCAAGGCATATTCCTCAAGACTTTTAGAAAAATTCATGGTCATCAATATATCATCATGATATAAACCAAAGCATGAATAAATTTTTTATCTAATGTGATTTGAAGGATCACCATTGTCATTGTACAAGTCAAATTTAGTTATTGAAAAAATATGAGGAAAAGGATGAACGAAGACCTTATGATAAAATAGGTTGTGGAATATGTCATGAGAGGTAACCATATGATAAGACCTTTGATATATTTGGGATATTTATGTGATTTTTAATTGCATAGCTTCAATTTTTTTATTTTATCAATGGACCTTGAGATTTTATAACATATCTAAGAGCCATCATAAGATTAACATTGGCATAAATAGATGCATAGTTGGTAGCTTGACTATGACCAAGACAAAGAGATAAAACATGAGAAATATTTCATGATGATATCGCCATGGAGGTGCCAAATAAACATTATGATATTTATAAATATTAATAATAACTTGAGTATGAATGACAATAGGTGTAGGCATAGAAGAATTATGACCACTAGGATCACTAGCCTCAACACTTAATGTATAAGTAGAGCATCTAATAGATGGATTGAAAAAATTCAATGTAATATGCGTAGCATTCTCAAGTGTGGGTTCCTTATCCAAAATTATTTTATCTCATTATTTGGTAACTATAAAAATCATAACATCAATTTCCCTAGGAATTTTCTTGAGATAACTATCAAAATAAATTTCATTCATAAGCAAAAATTTTGGTTCTTAATTTCAATAAAATATTTTCCATTACAATAACTAGTATTATTAACATTATCATGATTATCAAAATAATTTTAATTATCATAAATAACATAATCATGAAGAGGCATATCAAGAACATAAACATATTTACCATTTAAATCATTAAATTTTACATTATCATCAACAATAGTAGGCAATTTTATGTTGAAGGTGTTCATATCAGGGTACTAGCCCTAAATATTTATCCTCATATTGGAGATGCAAATCTTGGTGCGTATTGGTTTTTAAAATATTTAGATGAATTATCTCACATATAAAATCTAAAACTTTCAGTCGCCTCTTCCAAACAAAATTCTAAACTAAATGGAATAAGGCATCTATATATCACTCTATCATAAATGCATGGCCATTTTTAACCAATTAATAAAAAAATGATAAGACATTTGATTTGATATTCAAAGTGAATTATCAACATAGAATGTATAGTTAACTCCATGTCCATGTGAATATGAATCCTTATGACATGATCTCACATATAATTTTATTTACTATGTTGGCATTTACTGGCTGGATATTTCCCCATGATTTTAGATCATTTTCATTTATTTGTTCAAAGACATTTTTATGTTATTTCCACTAAAATTTTATCTTTTTTCTTTGCTTCTTTCAATCATCTACAGTTTATTTTTATGTAGTCTCCTAGTGTTTTTCTTTACTCCATCTAAGCATCTCTAACCTATTTATAGGTAGTTTATAAATCTATTTTTTCATCCATTACTCTTCCTTTACACCTCTCTACTCAGAGTTTACCTCAAATTTTCACACCCTACATGCTAAAAAAATCCAACCCCATTTCATTTCACTACAAGCATTCATATTGGGATGCCAACCCCAAAGATTCATCTCCTAGTATTGGATATGTGAATCTTGGTGTTCCATAGTTTTGAAACTATATAATGTTACAATTACCAATGATTTTAGTGATGCTCCACAATTTTTAATAGTATTTTCAAGGTTTTATTTTAACTTATATTTAGCTCATAAATGCAACATTGTTTCACTTTGCATCTTCCAAAAACTCATTTAAGTCATGTTCATCATGACAAGGCTAACAATTACAATAGATAAGACTCATTTGAAGGAGTGGTCTCTCTATCATTAAATATGGACACTAATATTTTGTTTCTAATGGTATTCATAAGTTTTTTCACTATCATTCTAATCATGATTCATTATTGTTGAGAAGGGAATAAACATTCTGCATATTTTTGAACATAATAACATGTCAAAATTTTGTTATTACACTATGTATTAACATTTATAGAATGTATATATTATTTGATATTGTAATGCTTAAATATTTTATTGACTATGATTTTTAATCTTGGTAGTTGAGGTGGGAAGGAGTGAGTTCAAGGACTTGCAGTAGAGAGTGAGGTGGATAGGGTAGCGAGCATTCTATAGATATTTGAATAGAAAAATAGGCTAGGCTTCTATTATTATACTTTATATGAATATTTATACAATTCATGTATTACCTAAAAATTTAAACAACTTATAACAAATATCTATTAGATTAAATAATTTATTTACAAGTAATTAGCCTACTACCTAGGTAGTTTGGCTACGTGTCATATGTGGAGCTCCAAAATAGAGAATTTGCCATTTTATAATATACAATGTATAATTAAATATACATATTCATGTATATTTATCAAGATCACTTATTATTTTTGTAATCATGTTAATCATTAGCTTACATTTTCTAATGTACCTCCATTAAATATTACAACTATTTAAAACTAAACATAAAGTTTAAGTCTCAAAACCTATGTCCCATCATTTTCTTTCTTATTGACATAAGCATTTTCAAATTTATATATTATACATAAGAATATATTATATTTAAGAATATAAATCATTATTATATTATATATAGTATAATATTATATTTTTAGATAAAAGTAAACCCACCTTTGATCTGGTGTGGAATCTAGCCAAGGGCACAACAAGAGGCTTGGGCTTCAGATTAAACAAGGAAGTAACCAAGGGCCCAACTACCCCGACCAAAAAATTATCCACATGAAGAGACAAAAATATCTATAAAAAAAATAAAGGTATTTGAGAATGTTGACTAATCAAAAAACATCAAACAAGAATAGCAAAACCCAGATAGGAACTCACAGAGGCCCTAGAGAGTGCTCTTACAAGCCTTCCCTAAGTCCTCATGCTAGGACCCTCTTTGCTCTCATATTTTATACCTTTAGAATTGGAATGGGAAGGATTATTCTTAAGAGTAAGGATAGTAGAGCCAACCATTCTAGATCTTTACTTAATGGAGCCCAAGATCTTAAGTTCAACCCAATCATCCAACAATTCATCCCAAGGGGAAAGAAAAATAGAATCATGGCCCACCATGGTCTTCTCACCTATTTTGGGGAATAAGGTCCATCGAATATCCTTGATATCTCTCCTTATCTCTCTAAACTCAAGTTCCTTCTTGGGAATAATTTCAAGGGATATTAGAATCTCTTTAGGTGAACATATCACCTCCATACCAAAGTCCATCTTAATTAGGGCCATCATGGTGTCCAAGGAAGGGGCATCTAGAGTTGGTTCAAGCTAAACCATTATAGGGTATCCTATAAGTAGGGAACCCATTGTCATATCCACTAGTTCATAAAAATATTTAGGGTCTATAATTATCCTCTTCCTTTTCCTACCAAATTTAGATTTAGTCCCTTCCAAGGCTTCAACAATTGGTATTTCACAAGAGGGTCTTTTCTTAGTTTTTTGGAAATTGATATCAAACTAGGAGTAATACATAACACTTTTCTTTTCTCTGGTGTGGAATTTTTGAAAAGGAATAGAATAAGTGATTGGTGAGAAATAAAATCCTTATTGTTACATTATAAATCTATAATAGAATCTTCAAGAGAGGCTAGTAAGAAAAAAGAAAGACTAATCTTATAAATATCATTGAAACAGTTTAGGAGCATAAAATAGTGGGACCTAACCAAACTAAATTTGGAATCCAAAGTGAGATAAATCATTACCTACTTACACACTTCAGTCCAAGATTTAAGTAGCTCCATGTATCTGATGCTTTTAGTGACTTCTTTCACTTTATTAGTAGAAATAAATAACTTAGACACCCATTCATCTTTCATGGTTTTATATTTATATTATTTTAGGTCATAAATGGTGATACCTATGGCCTCAATAATGAACTCCTTATAAGCCTACATCCTTATTCCCCACATAACCACTATTCCATCCTTATATGTAGCAAAAAAATATCTATAAATCATTGGGTCATTTCCAATAATTTTAACCATGAACAGGATAAGTCATCCATTTTCAATGATGGCCTAGACCATGTGTTTGTTATTTTTAATTTTTGAACATAATTTGGGCTCCACTCTATTGGTAACCTATTTACATTTATCTCCCTCTTGGGATTCATAATCGTATCTGACATCCTTACCTTTTTTAGTTCCATGTGAATCCTAAAAAGAATTCATAAGAATAGGAGCAAATAATACTAGGAGAATGACATCATACACAAAGAAAATAGTTTGAAATAAAGGAAAGTGGAAATTCAAAAAACACTTAAAAGAAATTGGTAGGAATAAATGTGTAATAAGAGATACAATAATCATACAAACATAAAGGATGATAAGTACCTAATAACTGGATGTGATGATAAAGAGGTAAGGGGCACCAAGCCAAAAAGTAAAGCACAGCATCATATCATGGCAAGGGTAAAGAGGTAATAGAAATAATGTCATGAGGGAGAGATATCATGATAGTAATGGAAAAATATAATAAAAATAATAATCAAACCAAATCTACCAAAAGAGGATTTCATCATACATCGAGACTAATCATGACATAATAACCATAATCAAGTAAAATGGTGAAGATAAAATACACGTCCCTAGAGAATTCAAAAAAGAATAACTCCTAACAAAAGGTAGGGAAGAGAGGACCAAAATTAGTAGAAATAATTTATAATACACACCAAAATAATTAAATAAACCAAATGTCACATATAAAGAGAAACCTCCAAATTTTTAATATAGGTAGACGCTAAGGTGTCTAGTAAGTTAACCACAAAAAAGGGCCAAACAAGAGTTTGGGTAACCAAGCAAGATAATGAAAGCACACATTTCATGAGGAATCAAATGGTTTTATTTCTAAAAGGTTAATTTGAGTGCCCTTATCAATTTCCTCCTCCATTTTAAGAATTTATTTATTACGAGAAGGTGGTCTCCCTCATTGCTAATAGAATATTATATGTTATGTATTATAATTTGGTAATATATAATAAATGATAAAGTATTATATTAAATAATATTTAATTGTATACCCTATTTAGTATTTAATATTTGTGTATATGATTTTCCCTTAGAAAACTATATTATATACCATTAACCAACCCTTTATGCAAAATAAATTATATATTTAATGTTGGTAATAGGATAATAGGTTATATTTAATACTGGTAATATGATAATAGGTGATATTTAATGTTGATAATATGTACTAGTTTATATTTTTTATTGGTAACATGACAATAGGTTATAATTTATTGTTTCACCACTTTAATAACTCCTTTTCTTTTACATATTGTGTAGTATGTCACAAGAGGAGGGCATAGGGAGTTATATTAATGGGTTGTACTAGGACCCTCCATCTAGATAGCTCATTGAGATCAACATTAAAATCTTTCAAACCCTATGACATGTGATGGATGTTTTAGAGGAAATGTTTCCGCAAGTTTATGAATTACAAGGAGGATTTTATTCACCCCAACAAGTGCATTGGCATGTTGTGAAATCCTTGCAACAAGATCATCGATGGGTGTGAAAACTATATCACTGTAGGTTTCATGTGAGACATCATTCAATAATGTAAGGAGGACATCTCAATCATCCTCATGAGACAATTCTATGTTGTCCTATAAGTTACATCACTATAAGACAACAAACACCACCTTAGAGGAACCTTCATCAAATGATTTTTTTTTGGAGTTATTAGTCACTTACCTCGAGATTGCCCACAAATGAGGCACTCGATTACTTATCCAATTGACAATGCAATAGGTAGATGGATTGATGATAATTCATATGTTGAAGAGCACCAAGACATCAATGGTTTAGGCACCTAGTCCCATGTTATGAAGGTCCTAATATGGGCTGGTTGTAGGCCTAAATTTTTGATATACTCTCCTTAGTATACTTATACCACTTTATGTATTTGATGAAATTATGTTCTATTTTTTATAGGCATTATGTGTCAGTATTATACTTAGGTTGCTTAAAGGATAGTACATTATCCTATTATAAATTAGCTTTATGTATAGTTACCACCTTATAATAAATTAAATTATACATAACATTTTTAATACTTTATCAATTAAATATTATATTCTAATCATTGTAGACATTCATGGAGAGTGAAAAATCAAATAAATGAGCTCATTTAAGCTATACAATGCATAAGGATCAAATAAATGCATGTTGGTGACTTAATTACCATACATGAACAATAAATATTGACCCCATAGTTACTGATGATGCTATTAATCAACCTTAAAAAGGATTTCATGAGAGTTTATATGGCATGTCCTCAATACATCCATGTTTCATTTATAATGAATTTTATCTAAGTATCCAAATAATAAATTATGATGATGACCATACTTGTCACTGATGCATTACTGAGAAAAATAATAATCACTTCTATGCTTCACATGTCATGTAAGCCATACATTATAAAATATATCATGACTCTTATTATAGAGATGTTTGTCTTGACCATAAAATACTTGATTCCCTACCATTTAAACCTACTAATATCTCCTTCATCCTTCACCACACTACAATTGAGCTTTTAGGTATGAAAATAAATAATCTAAACTTGAATGATGATACAAATGCACCTATAGGCCTTTATCTCCTTGATATTATGTCAGATGGGAATCATATATAGTATTGAGGATATAAATTTTGTTTTTAATGGCACTTTTCATGGCTAACTGGTAGTGATTTGATGTTGAATAGATAAATGGTAAATAACAATGTGGATAGTCATTCAGAGTTGGTAAATAGCAATGTGGAGATTCATTGACATATGGTAAATAGTTGCTTGCATACTTACTATTATAATTTTAATATGTGATTATAGACATCCAATTCCTAACACCATTTTGTTGAAATTGTCAATCTTACTTGAAATTCACTCAAACACACAATTTGGGCCAAAATCACTCAAACATGCTAAATGGTTAAAGATTATCATATACCAATACTAATTTAAGCTAACGTATCCCTAAATGGAGCAATGCATTTTATGTGATTATTAAATTTTATCAAACCATTTTGAGTTAAAATGGAAAGAATGCAATTTGACGCTATGAACTATTGAATTATTCTAATTTGGAAGCACACAACACATGAATGTGTTATTTTGTGTAGATAATGTCCTAAATGAGGTATTGGTATATATGTAACTGACACCTTCTAATTTTACTCTAGTCGAAATATGACCTAGTAACTTGATATTTTGACTAGTTTAATTAAGTGGGCAACCAATTTCTAAAGAATTGTAGAAATTTTAATTAGCCTCACTTAAGAAATTTAAACCAAATTAAGGGCTTAAGTAGAAAATCCATAGAATTTATTGAATATTTCTTAATTGTAAATTCATTTCCAATATTTGCATCATTAGGTGACATCATTTTTAGGGTGGCATCTATAAACCATAAATGGAACAAATATCTAGTTTAAGCCCTCATATGCCTCTTTAATGCCCCTTTCTTCCAAATATTAATGGGGATATTTATGGATTGAGCCTCTAAAATTAAATTTATTCGTGGACACACATGTTGATCTCAAGATGGATGATCATGGTTAATTCTTATCATTTCTAAAAACCTATAAATACAAGGGTTCTCACTCATCTATTCAAGCTTCTTTGGTGTAAACTTATTATGTAAAATTATTTTCATAAGTCATTTTTGTGTAGTGTTATTATGCTTAATTTGTAATAGGATAGCTTTATTATTGGCATAACATTGATCAATAGCATGAGCCTATTTTATTGGTGCATTGAGAGATGATGGAAGAGCAAGACACAAATCATTTCTAAAGATTTAGAGCACCAAATCAAGGGGAAAATCATGTTTTGAGATGAATTTGGATGTGGGACACTCTTGGGAAGGTTCTTTTGTATATTCCTTCATTCAATAGTTCTTAATATTTATTTTTAAAACTCCATTGAATGAGTTGGATTTATGAGTTATGTTCTTTATGCTTATTTGAGTTTTCTTAACTAATTCTTGATCTAACTCACTTTAGATTCCATCTCTATAGTGATAGCTAGTAAATAGATGGTAAATATTTAAGTTCTTATCATTCATATTAGGCTTTGTTTTCACATAAATAGAGTCCTCTTTAAAATCTTGGAGGTTCCTCCTTATATCTTCAATGCTATGGCTATCCTCCTCATGACCATTTTCATCAAATCAAAGCATATTTGTATGATTCCTACCATCTCTCATAGGATATGAGTAGGGTGAATATGGAGTAGAATCCAACTTTTTTCCATAGGAAGTAACCTTTGTTGTAATTGATCATTCTACATTTTATATTTAAGTTTCCCCAATCCTTCATTTGTAAGGCAAGTTGGTTGCAATAGCATTGAGCCACCTAAGTAATCTTGATTCAATCAGCTTATTTCTAAGTTGGATATTAAAATAATTTTCCAATAAATTCCTTGACAAGTATAAATATAATAGCACTTAGTTTTTTCATTTCATATCATGGACATCTTGAAGCAAGAAATATTACCTACACAAAGTAGACACATAGACTCCTTCACGCTCAATAGCAAAATTTGGAGGGTGGACTATGTGGATGTCATACAACATGCCACCAAAGAGGTTGAAGGTAAAGATAAATAATAAAATCTATGGGTATATTCTAATAATTGATATCAACACTATACAAAGGTAATAACATGAAAATATAACAATAAAAAACATAAGTTGGAAGATCATTTTAGTGGTCAAACACAAAGGCAAGGATATAATGAGATGAAATAAATTATAGAGATGTCATTATTATTCATTAAATGTGTGTGTGTGCACACGTGCACGCACGTGTGTGTGTGTGTGCACACGTGCGCGCACGTGTGTGTGTGTGCATGTGTGTGTGTGTGTGTGTGTGTGTGTGTGTGTGTGTGTGTGTGTGTGTGTGTGTGTGTGTGTGTGTGTGTGTGTGTGTGTGTGTGTGTGTGTGTGTGTGTGTGTGTGTGTGTGTGTGTGTCAGTGAATGTAATTAATAGGTGTTCTAGGTGATATAAGGTGGCACTAGCATTAGAAGCAATGTTTTTAGAAACTACCTACAAGGTTATAAATATATGTGCATATTATTAATAATATAATATATTATATTTTTAATATTATATAATAATATATTATTAATATTAATTATAGCATGTGAATATATATTAAAATATTAATAATATAAATATATTAATAAATCTTAATGATTATAGACTAGTTGTGAGTGAGCTAAGTGTTAGGAGTGGGAAGTCTCAAGGTCCATTCCTTAGGATGCCCACTCTCTAGCATCATTCCCACACTAATTTGTAGTGGGATATTCAAGAAAATTATCCAAAATGAAATTAAATATTAGCTTGATGTTTAATGTGATAGGATTTGGCAAATGGCTTAAAACTTGTGTTTAATGCGGTGAGGCAAGTCCATAAGCCATGGCTAGGGATATTATTCATCATCAATTTGATGATATTCTAGTTATAAAAATGTCTTAACCCAATATTTTTTATCTTGGAGATGATATCCTAGTGGTGAGTAAGTTGATTATTAGGAGTCAGAGGTCATAGGGTCCATTCCCTAGGATACCAACTCTCTAGCATCATTCCCACAGTAAGCTATGGTGGTTTATTCATGAAAAGTATCCAAAATGAAATGAATTACTATTTTGATGTTCAATGCAATGAGATTGGATACATGGCTTGAAACATGTGTTCAATCATGAGGCAAGTCCATAGCCTATGACTAGGGATACTATTTATTATTAGTTTGATGACATTCCAGTTATAAAAATGTCTTAACCCAAATTTTGGCCAATGATATTTAAGTGAGTTGGTTAAATGGTTTGGTTATTCCAATCCCCACCCAGGTTCAAATCTCTATTAAGTAAAATGAGGTTGGTTGTGGCCATTATTAGAACTTGGGCTATCTTTGGTTGTTGGAGTGATTCTTGGCTTGATTGTGGCTATTGTTGGAAATTGGGTTATCCTTGGCCCTAGGTATGATTCTTGGGCTATTTGTGTCTTGATAATTATTTTTAATAGTTGGTAATGTCTAATAATTATGGTACTCATATCAAATGGGGATCTGAGCCTCTTGATTATGTCCCAGACTGGTTATGGCTATGGTTAAAATCCATTAACCTATTAATATTTATATAATATATATAACATATAATATTATTTATTTATTATTGCATAAAATATTATATATAAATATATAATATTTAATTAAATATTTTATTATTTATTTTATATAATATATACTATAATAATATCCTATATATTATTTTATTTATTATATTGAACCATCATGGGTTTTGAGTAATGTACAACACTCAATTTAAACTCCTTCACTCTACAAAACCCTAGTTTATGAAAATGAAAAAATTCATCCCTTTAGATGTAAATTTCACTCTTTTGAATGGTAGTTGTAGCCTCCACAATAACTTACACTCTTTAGCATGGCAGTATGGTAGTTACACTATGTAGTACTTGTGGTCTTGTTAGTAGTTTTACATTTCCTTTGTTCACTAAATAAAGATAATAAAATAGTACTACTATGAATACAATAATTGTTATTAGTGTTATAGATAATGAGAATGGAAAAAAATCAAAAATATTTGTATCCATATCTATTTTCTTATGAATTCCTTCATCATTCTATGAGTTTATTTAAAAGGCATCTTTCATTGAATAAGTGTTTTCCATTTTTCATCTAATTCATTTTAGATTCATTGAATTAGGTTTAAAATAGTTAAAGTAATTATAATTTTGATCTAATTACTTTTAGACTCATCTAAATTGACATGAGTGTATTTTCCACAATTTTAGAGGAGTCATTAGATATCTAAACCTTGTTTTCCATTAAGATGACCCATATTTGAATCATGTATTAGATAATTAAAATAGTTATGTATAAGATACATATTGCATTTATAGAAGTGACATGTCATTAAACTTTACAATTTTATGTTCTTGGGTTTCTTCGAGTCCATCACCTTAAATGTGTATTATTCATGAAAAAACTTACAAGTGGTGAAAGATTTAAAATTGAGCTCAGTGATGATTATAAGGGGCAATTTCAATGTGGAAACTAATCTTTTTTTTTACATAAATGCCATTGGAATTTTATAACCAATTTTACCCTATTAATACTAATATTTTTATGTCTTATACAAAGATGAGAGAAACTTGAGGATGCTCATGTATCCTTTCAAACATTGATCTCTTCAACAAGAGCTCAGGAGAAATGATTTTGGGGAAAAATTAAAGGGTGCATAATATCTTGAATGAGATTGAGAAGAACCCAAGGTTTGGCTCATTGAGATGATGCCAAGTGGCATTATCCCATCTGAGAGAAGATAACAAGCTACCAAATGGCATGAGTAGAGGGCCCAAGAGTGGAAAAATTTGACTACATTTTCATTTCATAAATACCAAAAAAAATAGTCTCGACATAACTTGCACCCTTGTGGAAACTATTGGTAGTAATATTTGAAATTTGTAATTACAAAAAAATTAAAAATACCATATAAATTAAGTTTAATTAAATCATAAGTATCACCAATCAATCTAGCACTTAAACTAGTATGATGTATTAATCTAGGCTTCTTAATTGGAATATAATTTAATAATGAACACTATGAAGGAAGCTACAAATAATTATTGATTAATGAATTAATCACCATAAAATGTAGGTTTTAAATGTAAAATTAAAAATCAAATACTGGGGGATCTTAGAATGTGTAAGTGTTCGAACAATGAAGGATCTACCATAATGTTTCACCAAATGGTGACTTTCATGGGTTAATACTAATGTAAAATGGTAAATTAGGGCACACAAGAGGGATATAAATTAATACAATCGAAAATAATAAATAAAAAACCTAATTTTCCAAAATTAATAACTAAAAGTATGATAAATGATTGAAAAAATAGTGAGAAATAATGAAATGAGGAAGGGAGATGAAAACTAACCCAACTGATGATTGTAATGGATTTTTAGAACTAGATCTATCCTCTATAGCTAACTTTATTAATATCAATTAAATATAAATTATTTATTATACTTTAAAATAATTGATAGGTCCCAAAAATCTACAATAGAGAATTAACATGTCATCGACTATGTACCTCTGCTACTATTGAATGCATACCTAGGCACTAATTTTGGCATATACTCCTTTTATGATACAAAAAAATTATTGAG
>JARHVA010003890.1:282500-287500 GCA_037957365.1 Torreya grandis | reverse complement strand
AATATTATTCATCATATGAATTTGACACACATATATTTCTAAATAGGTCTCAATAGAACAACAAAATCAATGATATGATAAAATTTAAATCTAATCTTGGTTAGGTTGATCAAAGTGTTAACTGAAAGGGTTAAACTTAAAGGAAATAATGCATTAATGTAAATATGATATAATCAACCAAATTAGTTTAAAACAATAATATATATAAAAGAAGCTCATTTAATACAATAAAATCCATCTCATAGTGATGATGAAGTATACACCAAAACATTCTAAAATAGTGTACTAGAATGCCAAAAGTTTAGTGTATGACTAGGATAAAAGATAAGCCTATCTTAAATTTTAAGTCCATAATTGCTTTTACGAGTCTGAGTCATTCTAGGTAAACATAATATCTCACATTTATAATCATTAATGAAGTATTATGATTATCATTATGATCATAATTTTGGCCTTAGTTATTCATTAGGGTGAGTATATTAAAGGGGTTAAACCCCACATTAAACATGTTATTACATTTACCTCAATACTTCATCATATGATTAAAAAAAAAAAAAAAAAAAAAAACCAAAATATGATAAGAGAATAAAAATTATTTGTAGAACCATTTAGACCACCAACATTAATTGGACTAATGGGGTGGTATAATTCCTAAGAATACTCACTCACAAAATTCCTATCTTGGGTTCAAAATATATTGCATGATGAAAACAATATGATACTGATAATTAATAATGAAATCACTCATAAGACAAAACACAATGAATTCATAACATGAATTAACTAATATGAAGGTGCTAAAATTACTTAAGGATAGATAGATAATTAAAAGGGGCTTTACACTTTGAATTAAGTGAATTCATTTGTTCAATGCAATCACATGCCAAACAAGTGCACAAGATAGCTATGAGTTAATGAAAATAAAATAAATGAGAACATTTCAATGTAATTAATCACAACATCATCAAACACACTTAGATAAAAGAGATCATAAAATAACTATGTATAAATAAGAGAGTGAATGTGTAAATACTCTAAAAAAATTGATCAAATATCTAAGAACAAAATGTAACTCACAATACCTAGAATAACTAGTTGAAGAGTAACTCCCACTAACTAATAATGGTGGTCAAATGTAAATCCTTATGAAAAATTACACTTAAGAAAAATAAATCCATAAATGTAGGAAAATTCCATGTGTATGAATAAAACATAATAATTAAATACATGGAAAATAATATCCTATGCTAACATCATAAAATGACATATTCAAATATACACATACAACATATAATGACATATTTACATGTCCAAATAAGAAAGAAAAGAATGAGGCCAATAATCAATAGATCATATTCAAATGATCAAACAAACAATACAATTAAATATAATATAAAATAAAGGACACATTCAAGGAAGTGATAAAATGGAAAATTAGGACAAATATAAACAACCAATATGAACCTAGCATACTAGTTTATATAAATATATGTTTACACACACGTTAAGTACATAGCATATCAAGTACATTGTGAAAGGTAAAAATATGGATATATGCATGTGTAATTATTTAATCTCAAATATTATAATGGAAAGTGATCATATAATAATATAACCTGGGTGTGTCATGATCAAAGAAGCATATGCCCCCAATATGCTAAGGGCGCAATTGGAGGAAAGGCACAACATATGTATTTTCATATATCATATATCTAGGTATGCCTGTATCATACTCAAATATAGTGTGAAACATGTGTGTATATAGGAAATGATGATATGTTATCTACAAACATGGAACAAACAACATATGTATAAGAAATAGTACATCTATAAGTATGTTGATTTTTTTTGATAATTTTGAATTATTTGTTTTCTTGGATTTTTATAATATTTGATTTTTTTATACTTTTGGAATATTAGGAAGGATAAGAAAATAAGTCATGTACAAGGAAAAGTGCCATTAGAATATAATGTACTCATCAAGGAGATGTGTTTGTGAAGGTTCTATATCATGTGTGTCATATTCACATGTTGTGTAATTAGTATCATCATGATCATATCAATATTATGTATTATTATGATCATAATTATCAATGTAATCATTATTATAGGAGTTTAGGGAACTTTTTAGGTTGTTCTTGAAGTTGTGATGTGTCATTTTGAGCATCTACGTATGAAAAACCAACTATGCCATATATTGAAGACTTATTAAAAAATTATTTTTCTTGAGTATATTTAACATTGTCAAAATGTTGTATCTCATTATGGGATAAAGAAGATCATGTATCTTTCCTTGCACTTTACCAAAAGATGTAATTTTTTCCTTAAATTTTTTTTGAGGATGAAAGTATATATTTTGTTGTATTTCAATCAAATATTTATTCCTCTATACATGAAATATATATGATGTTTGGATCCTTAGAAATCATATTTATATACTTTGATTTGTAGGCATGTCTTACTTTTAAAAATGCTTTGTTAGGAACCCTCTTTTTTGAATACCTGTTTGCTTATCTCGAGTTTGATTTTTCAACTTATATTCTTTATCATTTTTCAACATTTCATTTTGTACTTGTTCCATTTTATTTTGATCTTTTTGTAATATTGATTGTTCTAGCTTTGCCTTTTGAATATTTCTTATTCTAGGTTTTGTATCTTCAATTGTTTGTGTTTGAAATTATCTTTTGGTACCCATATTTGTTGTTTTGGAACTTTTGATTTAGGAGAGGTAATCATAATGTGAGTGGGTTTATTATTTGATGTATCAATGATATAATCACCACTATCTTAGTGACTTTGTATTTTTTTCTTTAATGAAAAATAATAACGTGTATGATACCCATGCATTCTATGATATGCGCAACAATATTTTGATCTCCTTATAGGATGTAAAGGTGGTAGTTGAATCAATTTGTATTGAATAATTTCTTAGGATTTTACTTGGACTCTTATTATCATTTTTCATATTCTTAAAATTATTGGTTGTAGTTGTATCTATTGTAGCTTTGCAGTTTGATAAGACACCTTGATAGATGAATATGCAAACACATGATTAACACTAGCATATTTTGTATTTTAGAGGCATAGAATTTAATTTTTTAAGGATATGATCCTTTAACTCAAATATTTTATTTTATTTTATAACACTTATATTAAATTTCTCATAGTGATGTTTTGATCTTTGAGGTATTCATAAAAATAAACCCTAGGTAAATCAAATTGAACATGCATACACATACCATCTAGGTTTTTTGGAAAGGTTTGTTAGTTAACTAATTTTAGAATTATTTGATGGGCCACCTTACCCATTGAAAAAGTGATAGCATGGACCTATTTAGATGGATGGTAATTATCACCCTTAGGGTTAGGAGGATAAAAAGTTATTTTTTAGCCTCTATAAATGTTCAAAATATTAATATGATAATATAAAAAATGTATACAAATTATAGGGAATAATTAGTCATGGAAATAAAATTTAGAATTGAATAATTATAATAATCAAGAAAAATTATAAAATCCTAGGATAAGCTAAGGTTTGGAAATCAAAGATTAGATTCATCAAATGTTTAACCCTAAATATAGATATGCATGGATATGTAGGCTTAAGTGGGTTAGATTATACTTTACCAAATGATGGTGAACTAATATAAAAAAGAAAGACAATTAATAGCAAACTTAGATAAACAATATTCTAAATTTATACAACTGAGATTGCTAAAAATAGTAAAGTAAAACTATTAATAGATATTGTAATAAATTTGAAAAAAATTGTAATTAGTTAGTTTACTATGTGGATGAAGGTCTAGGAAAAAACATGTTATAATTGGATTAGAAGATGATCATGGAATAGTCATTATATTTTGTAAATACCATTTTGTGGCCTCAAACACTTACATCAAATAATCAAATGCTCATGTTTTCCATTCCCCAAGTCTTTGATGAGGAGGAGGGAAGTTTAAATAAACTTCGTACAGGGGATAGATACATATATAGATATTTTAATAACATATATGGGATCAAAAATAGTCTAATGGGACCTCTAAACTAAAATTGGTTTAATCAAATTTAACATTTCAATCTAATTTCCATTTGATTATAGTTTGCAGTTTGCACTTTTAGATATTTATGGCATAGTTATTTTATTGTAGATAAGTAATTGTAGACATCTAAAAAATGGTCCATTGAGATGAGAAAGGCATTTATAAATGAATTCAACCTAATGCCCTATATATGTTCTCTTCCTCTTATCTAACAGTAATGCATGTGTCATGTATAAAATACTAATTGGATATGGATGAAACAACTAGATCCTTATGAGTTTTATATCACCTTTATTCTGATGTCTTCAAATCATTCACAGATATTGTCACTCTTTGCCAAATTATCAAACCCTAGCTCTTCACCCTTAGAGTGATTATGGAAAAAATTGGTTAGTGGTCTTGCAGTGTCGATATGCTTCAAGGAACTCTCTTTTAATGGGATATGTTTACATATCCAATACTCTGAAAAGGTGCTTAGACTTATGTATTTATCCCCTACATGTTAGCTTGTGTGTGCATAAGGATGAAATATGTGATAAAAAAAGACATATAGTGACTTAGATTGTAACTTAGAAAGTATAGATCATGGATTCATTATTGAATACTTTAAACCTAGGTAAATGTTTTTCCTATGACCAATATATAAATATGGATGAATAAGACATGATTTCTCACTTGAATGTTTGATTAAGTACTTATTGGTATGCTTCCCTATGATTTATATTTGATTTTTAAGTGGTTGATCTAGGTGAGGAAATAATGAGGGTTGATCTTATATATATATATGTGTGTGTGTGTGTGTGTGTATATATATGTATATATATATGTATATATATATATATGTATATATATATATATATATATATATATGTATCTTGTTTGTGTGTGTGTGTATACATACATACATACATACATACATACATACATACATACATACATATATATATATATATATATATA
>JARHVA010003890.1:102500-272500 GCA_037957365.1 Torreya grandis | reverse complement strand
TGTCTAATCAATGTATAAAATTTTTAAAAAAACTCCATTTTCTTCATAAACATGCCTCCCACCCAATAGAAAAAGATTGTAAAGACTCTAGATTGTCAAGTGGGCACTCTCCCAGCTAACCATCTGGGTATTCTCCTCTTGGCTAGAAAAAAGGATTCCCATCTTTGAAATCCTCTGATTGATCATAGTCAGGAGAAATTAGTAGGGTGGAAAGGGAACCTTCTCACATAGGTAGGAAAATTTTATCTCTTCAAGGCCATAATTTATAGCATTCCTATTTATCTCATATCAATTATTGAAATGCCAACCAATGTTGCATTCAAAATTGAGCAAATCCAAAAAAAATATTTGGAGAGGAATAGAAGAAAGGTTCAAATTAAACCTGATTGCTTGGGAAAAGGTGTGTCTCCCAAAAGCAAATAGAGGTCTAGGCCTAATAAATATAAGCTCAATAAATAGAGCCTTATTAGCAAAAATGGGTTGGTGAGTAATGAAAGAGAAAGGAGAATGGAATAGAATTATCAAGGCCAAATACTTAGAAGGTGTGGAAGAGGATGCATTCCTATGGGAGGAAGGACCTATAAGAGGGTCCACCTTCTAGAAGGCCATATCCTACTATAAAGACCTCCTCAAAAGAGGCATCTTATGAAAAATTGGTAATGTCAAGAAAATTAAATTTTTTGAGGATGCATGGTTATCCCCCACCCCCCTCTCATTACAAGAGACTTGGGTGAGATGGTATAGTCAAATTAAATAGATATGGGGGTCTAAGATCAAGGACTACTAGAAAATCAAGGATGGAAGGAAGTGCTAAAAATCCACCCCTAACAAAGGGTTTCCATCAAAAGAATCACAAGCTATCTAAAATTTTAACTAGATTATTACTAATATACATATCCCTTGGTTCAAAAATATGATCATTTCATCTGGAGAAAAAAAGATAGTAGATATTACAATGGATTAAACTTAATGTTGATAGAAACTAGAACCACTTGAATTTTTTTTGGGTAAAGCATCTAACCCCCAAGATTAACTTTTTATTTTGGCTTGTGGAATAAAAAAAATTTGACTATTGAAAACCTCACCAAAAGGGGACTTATCATCCCGAACAGATGCCCAATTTGAAAAAAGGTGGAGGAATCCACTCAACATCTATTTTTAGAATGCCTTTTTAGCTTAAATTTATTTAATGGAATTCTTAGTTGTTTCAACTTAACTTGGGTCAAGCCGAACAACATAGTGAATCTCATCTTACAATGGAATCCCTTGTGTAATATCCCATCTCTATCTTTCCTTTGGTGTCTTGCACTTACTCATTAGTTTTGGTGCATTAGGAAAGCCCATAATGATAGGTTGTTTCAAAACACAAGGCATCAGTGGAAGAACATATTTTCTATACTTTGTCAAGCCATTTCTAAAAATTGGAAGGCTTTTCCTCCCAAGGACAAGGATCTTTCCCCCTTCTGCACATCTCATCCTTAACAACTAGGATCTCCAAAAAGTCATTAGTTCCTCCTAAAATACATCATATGTAAGTAAACCAAATGAAAACCCCTGCTAGTAGGGTGGATAAAATTGAATTTTTATGGAGCCTCTAAAGGCAACCCTGGCCCAATTGGTAGAGGGAGAATTATAATAAATTCAAATGGTAAATTGTTGGTGGCCTATGTAGGGCCCATGGGTAAAAAAACTAATCATCTAGCTAAAGCTAAACTTTCTCTCTAGGGTATTCAACTTGTATAAAGCCTTAATTAGAGCATAGTCATAGTAGAGGGAGATTGACTCAATATTCTTAATGTCTTAGAAGAAAAAACCACTCCTCATGCTATTAAGGATCTAGTCAAAGATGTGAAGTCTATCCTTCACACCTTTCCTCAAGTTAAAATCATCCATACTTATAGGGAAGGTAATGGAGTGCCAGACACTCTAGCCAGTACTAGAGTATAACTCCAAGGTTTAACTATCTATCATAATAAAGGAGATATCCCCCCTATGACACTTAGTGTCATCCACACTAAATTTACACATGCTGCTTAAATCCATCATGTCTTCACATGTGTGGTTTTCACTTTGAAGGGCCTAATCATGGAATTTTAGTCCCACATTCATTTTAAGGAAAGGGAATGTAATTATGATTGGAAGGATTTGGAGGGCATCCCTAGTAGCATCTAAAACCCTCAACCCACTCCCTCCAACCTTGCAACTCCTATCAATATGGGTAGCAATAGAGACCAAATGGAGCCAACATGCTATAAAGAGGTTCATGAAAATTAAAAGGTGTGGAAAAAGATCAAGAAAGGTGGGATATTAGAGTATATGTAGTGTATCACCAAGCATAATCCTCTGGTGGTAAGAGATTTTATTGTTTCTCGATTGAAAATGAAGGTTTATATGAGGGGGATTTCCATTAATGTTTCTAAGGAGTTTATAGGATAAGTCACAAGCATGGATTGCATAGGTGAAAAAGAGTACAAGGATCTATCAAAGAAATAGGAGTCACTATAATTTTTTTTCAAACTAATGAATTTGTAAAAATGAATAAAAAGGGTTTTCCCCATGTTTACCTACCCAACTATTGGCCCAAAGTCTACTTACATGTATGAGATACATGACCCTAGAAGATACATACACCTTGATCTTTTTACACCATTTCATGTTAATCATTTCATCAATTTTAAGATTAGCCTTCCCTATTTTCTCATGAAATCCCTAGAAAGCATAGTCCTCCTCCACCAAGTTAATGTAGCTAACCAAATCTTGCATCAAGGCCTCATCTCTCTGCTAGTGAAACATGGCTGCACCCTACTTGGCAAAAAAGTCCCCCATGAAGGATCCTCCTCTGAAGAAGAATCCTTGAAGGGCCCTTTAGAGGATGATCCCTTTGTGAGCTCCCTCCCCACCATTGAACTTTCTCCTGATAATATCTTGCCTTGTTCCCCTCTGGATGACCTTCCCTTGAAAATGCTTTTCATCCTTAAACTTAAACCCATCACCCTCAGCTCTCCCTCCACCTATGTTCAGAAAGGTAAGGCCATTTTAATAGGGGAGCATGAGAAAAATAAATTAATATTACAAAATTTCAACATAAAGGTCAAGTAGGAGAGTTTTAATTTGGCAAAACTAATCAAATATTGGAATGAGCTTCACTAAGCGGTAGAGGCCATGACCCATGTGTTGGTGCAGTCTTTCCTATCCCCTCACCTTTCCTCAATTCTTAAATCCCTGAAGGACCCCAAATCCTCCTTTGGGGTCCCCTAGGGGGTCCCTCCTAAGCATCCTTTCCCCCAGGAGAAAGGCAAGAAATTCTTGAATATGATTTTCCCTAGTGAACACGTCGAGGGTCTTGAGAATTGGACCAGAGCCAAAGACTTGAAAGACAAGAGCAACTTACCACCAAAGTAAAATTCTATTGTAAAGGATACCTAGGAGGGTCCCCATAATTAACATGTTTTTCTATGTTTGATCTTGTTTTTATTGTTTAGACTTTTTAATTTTGTTCATTCAGCCATGTAAGGCTTGGTTAAAAATCTGTATTTCACTTTTATGGTTCTGGGTCCCTGTAAAACCCATGTTTACCTTATCTAATAAAAGTCACTTATTTAAACTATGACTACAATGATTCACATATATTATTGAATTTATTTATTGGTAGATATATATTTCACATTTATAATGAATTTAACATGTATAATTTGTTAGAGTGGGTGGCTATCCAATCTATATATGAACCATTGAATGCATAGTGAAAATATGATAATTTAGACTTATCTATAGTCCAACTGAAAAACAAATATCAATAATAAACCTACATTATTCAAAATTTTATAATTTTAAATTCTCTCCAATATAATAA
This sequence comes from Torreya grandis, assembly GCA_037957365.1. NCBI lineage: Eukaryota > Viridiplantae > Streptophyta > Pinopsida > Cupressales > Taxaceae > Torreya > Torreya grandis. The sequence goes on along the minus strand of JARHVA010003890.1, from coordinate 268,647 downwards.
AAGGGGAATAGGTCCAAATTACTACCATACTCTTTACATGTAATTTGCACATAACTCAAAAATATTAACTTTTTGAAGATTATCTCCCACCCAATTTTGGGACATAAGTCCATATTATCTAAAATAGTTTCAATCGTAATGGATAATGGTCATCTATTATAAGTAGATTGAAACCTATTTTCATAATAATATATTATGAATGACACTTATTTGCACTATGCCTAAATTTTTCACATGTATTGTTAAATTTATTTGTTGATAGACTATTCTTCACATTCAAAATGAATTTATCCAGAAAAGTGTTTATAGTTGGCGATCATCCACTTTAAATTTGAACCATTGTAATGATAATGTAAAATAAGTGTCAATTATCCTATTAAATTATATGCATCCCTCATCCACCATAGTTGACACATATTTGTACTATTTAAATAAATAGTTCACATTTAGAGTGGGAGACCACCCATTATAATCAAATTGGCATGTATTTGAATTATAGTTGTAATGATTCACCTTTATTGTTGAATTTATTTATTTGTAGACCTAAGATTCACATTAAAAATGAATCCATTATATGATTATTTTTAGAGTGGGTGGACACTTACTCTAATTTTGAACCATTGTAGTCATAGTTAAAAATAAGTTTCAATTATCATATTGAAGCATTTTACAATTGGCACTGATTTGCACTATGCCTACCATGGTTTAAATTTAGAGTGGGTAACCATCCACTCTAAATAAATTGACACATACTTGCATTATGAATATAATGGTTCAAATGTATTGTTGTATTTATTTATTGGTAGACATATATGTGACATTAAAAATGAATCCAACCTAGGAGAGTTATTAGAGTGGGTTTTTGTCCATCTAAATGTGAAACATTGTTGGCATAGTGTAACTATGTGTCAATCATAATGGATGTTGGTGATCCACTATAAGAATATTTCCACTTATTTCCACTATGATTACAATGGTTCACATGTATTGTTAAATTTATTTGTTGGTAGACCTAAGATTCACATTCAAAAGAATTTATTTTTCGGAAGTTATTAAACTGGGCAACCACCCACTCTAGTTATGAACCATTGTAAGCATAATGATAATAAGTGAAATTTATAGGTATAGTAAAAATAAGTGTCAATAATAATATTGAATCATTTACATCCATCATTTATTATGATTGACACTTATTTTCATAATGATTACAATATCTTACATATAGAGTGGCCAAATGACCACTATAAATAGATTGACACTTATTTGAACTATGTATGCAATTATTCACATTATTTATTGAATTTATTTTTTGGTTGACATAAGATTCACATTAAAAATGAATTTATCCTATAGATATTTTTATAGTGGGTGACCACTCAATATAAATGTGAATAACTATGTGAATATTGTAAACAAGTGTCAAGGATGATTGGCATTTATTTGTACTATGCTTGCAATGGTTCATATTTAGATTGGGTGGCTACCCATTATAAAAATAGTGTCACTTATTTTTTGGTAGACCTAAGCTTAAATTTTTTAATGAGTTCAACTTGTGAAAGTTATCATAGTGGGTGAATTCCCACTCTAAATGTGAATTGTGTATGTTTAAAATGTGTATGCAAGCTCTTGTATGCAACTACCACACATTTAATTTTTTTTTTAATATAAATTTTAACTATACATATGATTTCATCCAAAAATAGTGTAAATATGTGTCAATTATCATAATGGTCCCACTTTAAATGTGATTAAACATGCATAGTGCAAACAAACATCAAAGATTATTGATATTGATTTTTACTAGACTTGAAATGGTTCATATTTAGAGAGTGAACACCCAATATAAATAGAATTAAACTTATTTTTTGGTAGATATAAGCTTCATATTTTTAATGATTCAAACTTTCAAAAGTTATTAGAGTGGGTGGATGCCCACTCTAAATTTTGAATTATGTATGTTTAAAATGTGTATGTAACTACATAAAATAACTACCATAGGTTTAATTCATTTTGAATATAAATTTTATAGCCATTGAAAAATAAGTTTAACCATACATGTGATTCAATACAAACATAATGTAAATAAGTATCATTTGTACCATTCAATCATTTACATTACTCATCCACTACATCTATATGCATTCTCATCAATAGTACATAAAATGATATTTTGAAATCATTGCATACCATGAAACGACATCTCATTCATACATTATATTGAATATTTCACGTGATTCACATCAATTCCATATTATTTCACAATTTTCATACAACTAATTAGATAATTTTTTACCCCTTTTGTATTATTTCATATTTTAGAGTGGGGATTTGCACCCTCTAAAATGTAAAAACATGTAACAAATGTGTGATTTTTATAACTCAATGTATCCAAAATGCTTAAGTATACATAATTCATGTGAAATTATTCAATTTTTTTTGAATGGGATGCACATTTATGTAAGCTATTATTGTGTACTAAAATAAAAATGTATACAACTATAGGAGATGAAAGATGTAATATATTTCAATAAGTTCGTTGACACTTATTTTTAAGTATATGCAAGGAATAATCAATTCTTAAAGAGAATTCAAATAAGAAGGATCATTTTCTAAATGAGTATCTACTATTTATTAATTCAAAATGAATTATCTTATAGAATAGGATGGACATGATGACTTTTGGAATGCACAACCACCCACTCTTAACTGATATAAGAATATAATTTTTTTGTATTGAATATTTTCCCCTCTTTAATTTTTATCAAAATTTAATTAAAAAATAAATTATTTAAAATATAAATTTGTATTTTAGCTATGTTTTATAAATTAAATAATTTTTTTCATGAAGTTAGACAATTTTTAAAAATAAAAATAAGATAAATAAAAATAAGTGAAAATTTAAATCTTTCTATATATCATTTACAATATTTAAAGTAAAATTAACATTTAAATTTTATTAATTGGAACAAAATGAAAAAATTAAATTAAATTTTATATATTTACATTATACATATATTTTACATATGTTTTGAAATACATAACATAATCAACAAAATAAATCAAAGATAAATATTTTTCAAATATAATGAAAGAAAAAGTAAAAAATGAAAATAAATTAATGGTTCACAAGTGGATAAAATGTAGATAGCGTTTCAAAAAAATATTCAGATTTTTGTATATTAGGTTAATTAAGTGTAAAAATATATATTTATAAAAATTTAGATATTAGCTATTTTATTACATTGGATTTTTTTAAAATATCAAAAAATAATAGTATGAAGAAAAAATTGTAAAAATTATATAGATTTAAATACAACAAATAATACATTTAAATTTTTTAAAGAGATTTGACTATAGAAAACAAAACATTTATAAAAGTTAGGGAAAAGGAACACATATGAAGTAATTAATCTTCATAAACATATCTTTTTTTAAAGTACATGTACTCTTCTATACAATGAAGTCTTTTAGATAGATTGCAACAAATATTTATACAAATACAAAAATATAAGAGAAGCAAGAAATAACTATAGAATGTATCTACTTATTGATAGAATGAAATAGTTAAATAAAATTAAAACACATTTTCATTAATACAAAAAAAAGAAATGAAATAAAAAATAAATAAAAACCTATTTGTACGCATATTTTTCCGTGTAATGCATCCAAAGACTTATTTTCTTGAATCATAGCCACATACCTACAAATAGTAGTAAATAATTGTAGACATTATTTATCAATGCTATTTTGTGTTTTTTCCTACCATAGATATTGATATGCTTGATCCTAATATTTCATCCCTGAAAATGAGAGTCATATGATGTTATGAGTGACTTTTGACATTTTTTTTACTTACAAATATTGATATTGATTTCTCTCTGTAAAAAAAACTTATGCTTATATATCATTCTTTTAGATCTCTGGAAAAAGAAAATATGGATTGAATTTTGTATTCTTCTTCTCTTCATTATTTTGGGTGAAAAAATAAAAATGAAACCCAATAGACTTAATTGAAAAACAATTATAATGTGTTGTTTAATAAAGATTTGATGCTCAATTCTTAATACATCATTTTCAAAATTTGAAAATATCACATTGAAATTTGCCACTCAATTTAAAACATGATATTTTTGAAATTCAAAAACACCACATTAAGATTTGTTAATCACTTTAAAGATTTGTTGGCTAATAAATTTTAATGTAGTATTTGAAAATATGAAAATATAAAAATACCACATTTTGGTTTGTTCGTGCTATTGAAATTTAATATGTATTTAAAATGTGACATTTACAAAATTTGAATATGACACATGAAGTAAATATTGAAATTAAATTTTAATTGAATGATGCAATTTAAACTATTCTTGCAAGTAGATATTATAAACATTTATTATTTTAATATTAATGTTTAACTATTATTCCAAGTCTTTATACTTTCATGTGACTAAAACATATTTTTTAAAAATAAATAAATATAAATTAATCATAAATAACTACTCATATTACAAACTTACATTGTAATTAAAAATTTAAGTATATTTTAAATTAATATATAAATGTAAACTATTACTTAAAGGATATATTGTAAATATTTTTATAATATTAACTATAACTATTGCTAAAAACTTATATTGTTAAGAATATTTACAATATTTCATGTAATTACTATTATTATGAATTTAAATTATAAAATTTTATTACAATATTATATATAAACTATTATAATTTCAAATAATTAAAAATATTATAAAATTTTCTTAAAAATCCTAAAAATGATTTGATATTAAAATATTATATTTTGAGTTTTTATAATACACACAATAATTTAAATTAAAATATTATTAAAATTTTAATAATAATATAAGATTATTTTTAATATTTAATCTAAATTAATAAATTTTAAAATAAATAAAACTTAATACAAATTTCCAATATAATCTATATTTCAATGCTAAATATACATTTAAAACTTTTATTTACATTATAATGAATTTAATAATAAATTATAAATAATTAAAATCTCAAATATTAGTATCATAATATCAATTTTTTTTTAATTACTTATTGTATTTCTAAATGTAAACTACAATTACAAGCTTATATAATATGTTAAATGTAATAATAAATTAGTCATAATTAAATTTTGTTACAATATATTCATTCTAATAATAAATTAGACATAAATATCTATCAAATATCTAGTCTAGATATATTAACATGTGAGTTCAACTATTTATGTTATCCAATATAGGCATAATGCAAAAAAGCGTGAATTTTCTTAATAATTGAAATATTTACATCCTTCATCCACTGTAACTAGATTATTGGCTTGAATTAGAAGAAAATATGTACTCTACTATAAACAAATTTCATGATCAAGGAACTTGTGGATTAATTTCCTAGTTCCATACTTCCACATTTACATACATTTAGTTTAGAGTGGGCAGACACCCACTATAAATTTTTTAATAAGGTCCAACACACTCTAAAAACTACTTTATGATTAAGTAATTTTGAATATAAAGTTAGGTTCACGAACAAAGTTTTTCTATTGAATTTATAGTGAAGTGTGCCAAATTTCATATTTAAGTGTTTAAAACATTCAATTCACTTGTATGTTGAATGATTCTAAAATTTTAATTACATTTAGTTTAGAGTGGGTGGCCACCCACTCTAAACATATAGAGTTGGAAGCCAACTATTCATAAAAATCTCAAAAGATTAAGTCTATTTGAATATGAATTTCATATCTTCAAATAAAAATGTGTCAATCATTATACATAGGTTTGTATCTATCTTGATAGACGTGATTTATGTATATTTCCATATTTTCATACATTTAGTGTAGAGTGGGCCTCCACCCACTCTATAAATTACCATAAGATTAATTCATTTTAAATATAAAATTTTACATTATTTTGAATATAAAATTTATACAGGCAATTAAATTATTTCTATTGTATGTATATCTCAAATATGTGATAATCATCCTAGTTAATTATTTACAATAATTAATTAATGTGCATGTTATGTGATTCCATCTTTTCCTATATTGAGTTTAGAGTGTATGGCTGGCCATTCTAAAAACTAAAAAATTAATTCATTTTGAATATGAAGTCTAACTATGCCAAAAAAGTAATTATATTGCATGCATAATACAAACAAGTGTTAAAAATCCTAATTAAGTGTTTATTGCCATCATCCATAACATCAATTACATTCCACAAGATCACATTTATTTCATATGTTTTGTCAAAAAAAATTTACAGTTTGACAAATAAAATTTGCACAATTTGGATTTTTTCCTAAAGATTGTATATGGAATAGTTTTATTCTTTCTATCTTGGATTTAAATTTAAGTGGGCATCCACCCACTCTAAAACATATGTACCATTATATCACAATTATTTTTATTAATGGTAAAAATGGGTTGTTTAATGGACCCAACCCATTACAAAAAGTTAATAGGCATAGTCTTAGAACCATAAGTAAACAAATAAATATGTTGAAATACCAAAAGAGAGCACTAAGAAAGCTTACAACAAAAAGACAATAGAAATACAATATAAAATTACTAAAAAAGGCACTAACACCCTAGGTAGATCCACCCTTCTAGCAATTCATTCTATTCTAATTCATTTTAGTTATAGTTGTTTCCATAACTAAAGAGTTTGTCAATCCTATTTCTCCTCTATCATCCTATTATTCTTTTCCATTATGCCTTGCTCTAGTTATTCATTTTTCCATTTGGCTAACACTTTGCAACCTTCCATGTTTTGAACACAATTCTTCATAGAAATAAGACTAAAGTCTATTAACATTATCAAATTATCATTGAGGGTTTCATTAACATGCTTAATCAATGAGACTTTTTCATTCAGAGTTTCCATCTACACACTGATTTCAATCAATTCAACCTTTAAATATTACATTAATTCATTCTTATTCATGTTCTTCACCACATCCTTGAGTCTAGAATGATCCCCCATAAACCAACACATAAAAGACTTATGTAACTCAATTGAATCACCCATTTATTACAATATATTATAGTTCTCAAGGGAGTTTGTAATAGTATCAAAATCCATGTCCATATTCTCTTTATTAGTAGAAAGTTCTAGCATGTTTATGTTCATCTCATTTTCCAAACCCCTCTCCTTAAGTAAGTGCAGACCTTCAACAAACTCATGAAGTCTATTCTCATTTGTGGTTGTAGAAATAAATTCAACATTGCCTTTAAAATGCTAATCATTAACTATTTCTAGATGAATTGGTCTCTCTAACCCTTTGACCACATTATCCATACCCAAAATGTCAAGATACTCCTTATCTAAATCAATAGGATTCATGCTCTTCTCACCTTGCAGATCCTTCTTCTATTTTTATCTTTTATAAATTCTCATAGTTCTTTTAGATATCCATATTAGTTTAAAATATCTCTTCTTGTGACATGGGTGGATAGTGGAATGATTAAAACCTTTAAAAAACTTATAAATTAGTAATATAATAGCTTGATGTAAAGGGTATACCTTGTTTCCTTTATTGACATATAAAACAAAGCTTTCTAAAGAATGGAAAATGTATAATGTAAGACTAACAAAGATTTTGAGTCTAAAGTAATTTAAAGTAGGAAAATGATGACAATGAAATACCATGAACCTACCTTAAATCATCAAATACCTCATAATTTGTTTTGCTAGTTCATCATAGGGATGTGAAAAATATTCCCTCAAAAACCCCCCTTGATAATCAATTAATTACTCATCCTCTTTTAGAAATTTATCCATCTCTTCTTTTTAGTCTTTTATTATATTTGACATACTTTGTGTCCTCAACCCTAAGACTCGTAAATTGAGTAACTAGTCTCTCATAAACTACCATAGTCACATTAATGATTTCTACCATGTGTTCATTCTAGTTGACAACAAATTTCTTGGATAGGTGCTAGTAATAATGGTCAATGTTGACTATGAATGCTTCTAACCCCCTTGTTTGAAGGATCTCCCATACTTCCACATTCTACTTGATTATCGTAGTTGACATTGGCTCCACCCAATGTAACCTAGCTCATATTTAGTTTGATCTAGATCTTATAATTTCCCAAAATGCCAATAAAGAAGAATTCTAGTAGATGCCTTTTGAAATGTGATGATCAATCCTTTTCAATAGGATTTTTGTAGATCCATAAATAAATCACTATCTAAGGTTGTATGTAATCATTACCATGTAATATAGTGTTCTCAACACATAAGTAATAATTAATACCCATCTTTTCTATAAACTTCTCAATATTATTTTTTGCATGTTCCTTTCTCACATTATTCATAGTGTACAAGACTTAGAAATTACCATGAACATTATTCATCTATAATAACCTTGACCTCATTGGAATATATGTTATCTTTAGACTAATTTTGAAAGAATGGAGAAGTCACTCCCCTATTTGCAAAGTAGTCTACCAATTTATTACCTTCTTTATAGATATGCTAAGATATAATAAAATGAAAATAATTTCAAAAAATCATAATTTATTCAACTATAAGACTTACACTATAACTAGTATTTTTCATATTATTAAAAAATTAAAAATTTTCATAGAATCACCCTCTATAATTATTTTTTCACACCCCATATCCTTAGCCATTTGAAGTCCCCATAATGTCATAAAATATTCCTCTAGATGATTCGTTTATAATCCTATACTACCTTCATAATAACCTATAACTTGAACATGCTCATTACTCCACCACCACCAAACAAATTTGGATTACCCTGGGAAGAATCATCAAAGTTCAATTTAACCCATCTAAGTAGAGGAGTTATCCATTTAACATGTTTTTTGATTTTAATTATGAGATCCACTGGTAGCCCATATTCAATATTAAGGTTCCATTTATTAGTTATAATTTTTCATGAGAGTATCAAATTTTTTATCAATGCATGATTTAAACCAATGTATATTTTTTTTTTAAATATTTTATATTTACTTATTTTATCCATCTCAAATAGTTAATTGTCTAATTATAGGGAACTATGGCTTTGATTGGCCACACCTCTTATAGAGATAATCAACTCAAAGATGGTTCTATTAATTAGGAGAGATGAAATGAAGAGTTATTTATAGATATTTTTTTATATAGATAAATACCAAATGACATGGTTATTTCATTTAATATTAGGGATATAGTAAATAGTTAGAATTACATTAATTATAGATGACATAATTGAACACTTACTACATTTTTAGTATTTTAATATTAAAACCACATAGAGTAGTTAGAATTATATTAAATATATGAATTAAAAGTTAGAAATATGTTTTATTAAATATATAAAATGTAATATAAAATGGATACATGGTATGGAATAATTTATTTGATATGGTATAATAGTGTCAAAAATATGTGTTAAGAGGATAGACCATGAGTTGTCTGTCAAATCAAAACATTTGGATTGTTATAGTGAGTAGTATAATTTAAAAGAATGAATTATGTTCACATGAACACTTTATCTACCACCTCTATTTTCATAAAAAAATGCACGGGATAAGAATTTGTACACCATAGAAATAGAATTTTGATAATGAGACAATCTTGTAATTCAATCTAAAAGTAATTTGAGACAATATTGTACCTTAGTTATAAATTTAATTAAAGTGGAAATAAATGGGTCTAATTTCCTTTTCCTTGTCAATGGATTCACAAAATAAGGAACACATATTTTTTTACTAGACTTGTATATGATAATATTTCATTGTACTAAATATGTTTTATTTCCTATTATATATTTGATTTGTTGTGATTTTCAATAAATATGACATGAATGTGGACTTTATTGGTATGCCATAAATTTTGTGGTGATAAATGTGATGATCTTAGAATATGGCTCATTATTGACATGTTATTTCCATCAATTCATCTCTTGAAGGATATTCTGTTATGCAAGTCTTAGATTGTTAGATAGCTATTACATAGAAAATAGATATTTGTCTTAATATATTGAACCAAAGACTAAACCTTTAATTTTTCACTAATGTATAATACATAGCATGTTTTAGTGATTTTTGTTGTGAATAATGCTTAGAAAAAAGACATAGATGATGTATAGTGAACATGCAATTTTGATCTTCATTCAGTAGAACTATGGACTCCACAGGCTTGCTTTTATAGACTCTGCAGGCTTGTTTTTACAGACTTTGTAGGTTTGTTTCTACAGACTCTGCAAGCTTGTTTCTACAATCTCCATAATTGACTCTGTAGGCTTGTTTCTACGGACTCTACAGGTTCATTCCTCTCGACTCTATAGGGTTAATTTTGAGAATTCTGTAAGGACAAAGCTAAAAATGGGGAAAGTAGTGGCAAGATAGGATAAGAGAGATTCATTTCAACTAGAATCAAACAAGAAAAATAACCACCTAATTTTTTGTAGGATTTTATTTTGATAAATTTGTATATATATTTAGATCTTAGGATTATTATAGGATAGGATATCTATTTTATCAGAATAATTGGATCTCTTGGAAATCCAATCTCTTATCTATAGATGAATGGATTGACCAATGAATCCTATTCCTTTGCATCCTATTTTGAGTTGATTATATTAGTATAAAATGTAAGATTTTCATATACTATAAGATATAGATATCAGATGATAAAGAGTAGATAATAGAGAAAAAATTGTACAAGCATATTACAGGTTCTAGCCAGATTGTAATCATTTTAATTTTATGAATTAATACTTCAATTTTTAGCATTTATTAATCTTTGTTCCTGAGTTTGAAAGGAGTAAGGGCCCACTCTCTTTGGAACCAGGAACTATGTATGGTATTTATGTTATGTTTTACCAATTCATTGTTATAATTAATTAGAATCTTGTTAATATTTACATTTATTCATAAAAGCATCCAAATAAATTCACAGTTTAAAAAGCATTTTATTATTTCAAAGTTATTTCCTTCTAAGTAATGTGTGTTTTCCTTTGTAGCAAACATGTGAAACAAATTTCCTTTTTTTAGTGAAGAGTGTGATTTTACTTTCCACACAAGCATAGATAGGAGTGTGATTTTTACATTCAACAAAAGAGTGGATTTATTTGATTTCTTCCTTTTCAAAAAAATCATGAATCAAGTAGTTTAGGACACATTTATTTATTTATTCAAAGTTTAAATAGGATAATCAAACACCCCCATAAGCAGCCTTTTAGATCTACCATCCCACACCTTACTGCAGACAACTTTAGACACCAGCCCTGGTTGATAAGACATCAATTGAATATTGATTAAATGAGGAGTTAAATGACACTCATCATTTTTGGCACCATTGATAGGGACATAAGATGTTAGTAAGGTAATAATTATTGGTCTAGAGTGAAAAATAAAAAACATTGTAAAAACCCATAAAATCCCATAAAAATTTAATAAATTGATGTACCATCCTAGAGATTCTAAAGGATGATTCATCCTAAAGTTTCCACCAAGAAAATAAGTGGACACTCCTTCAACATCTCTAAGTAGTGAACCAGAAGTTAGAAGTGAAACCTATTTTCAAGAATCTTCTAAAACTTGGATATAAACCAGGCCATTGCCACAAGCAAGCCCCATAGGAAAAATTCCTCAGGATCAATCTCTTGTAGGAAGACACTATTTAGAAGTTGCAAAGGATTTAGAAGAAGCATTTCAAAAATCTGTAACTGAAGAAAAATTTTAAAATCTTGAACAACCCATAACTAATACCACAAATATTTAGTGGAAAGATCATCCCAGCTTTGAAATATCATCAAAAGAAGAAATGGCTCTCCAACAAAATAAACAACTTACACAACCAGGAAGGACTTTCTCCTTTCCTATTGTTGCAGATCCTAATAATCAAACCCCCATGAAAAATATTTCACTAGATAATCTACCAAATTTTTGGGGAAGATCTATATAAGATCTCGATCAATTCTTATTTGAGTTTAAGGTGTTATGTCAAACCTATGATTACATAACAGATGGCTAGAAATTAAAACTATTTCCCTCTACACTTAAAGATGCAGCTATGAGATGGTTCATAAGTTTACCTAGTGATTCTATTAGAATATGGGATGACATGGAAATAGAATTCTTAAAAAAACAAAGATTACTATCGAGTATGAGAAAGAAAAGAGGATTTATTCAAAATCAAATATAATGATGATGAATCTTTAGAGGATTATTTGGATAGATTCATATTCACTCATAAAATAAGTAATTATCCACTCAATGAAGATGTTTAGAAATTGGTTTTCTTAAAAGGGTTGGATGAAGATATTAGAGATGCCTTAAATTTGATGGGAGGAGATATAAATAAGTTGGCTTTTGATAATATTTCTCAGCTTTGTACCAATTACTCTCGAACAAAATTTGGAATTAGGAAAAGAAGATTTGGGAAATCTAATGAAGTGGGTAAGTTAATGGAAGAATATTCTATTCTAAAGATAAATATCTTGGTTACACTAAATAGTACTTTAGATGGCATTCAAGCTAAGGAAAATGCAACAGAACCCTTAGTAATCTATTATCCTAAGTGTAGATATGAAACATGCCCTTAGAGACTATCCCCTAGATAGAACCAATGTTTTATCATGCAGGATCTGTGATGTAATAGATCATGATACCAAACATTGTAACCTTATACCTTTTTTAAAGAATAAAATGAAAACACAAGTCCAGTCCACTGAAGAAGTAAATTATATTTAGAGACAAAAATTTTCCCTATAAAACTAGGCTCAAGGATTAAGAGAAATTGATATTAAACTAAAATCAAACTTGGTCCATGAGCTGAAAAAAATCAATATTGAGGTACCCCTTCTACAAGCTATTAGGGATATACCTAAATTAAACAAGATCATAAAAAACCTTTATATCAAGACACCTATGAGGAAATCAAAATATCCAAGAACCATTCATGTTGATGGAAAAGTTGCTGATTTATTAGCAAGAAAACTATTGGTTCCAAAATATGTAGATCTGGGAAGCCTAGTGATCACAGTCACAATCAGAGGTAAAGATATTCTTAACATCTCGATAGATTTGGGAGTAGCAATAAATGTTATGGAAATTTATACTCTCCATGAATTATCTCTTAAGATAATGTATCCCACAACTACCATTATTTAAATGGTGGACCAGTCTATAACAAAACCAGAAGGGACTATAGAAAATGTTGAAGTACTAATAAAATCTTGGGAGTATCTAGTAGATTTCATGGTTTTGCAACCCAAAACAAGAATCTAGGATATCTCATAATCTTAGGTAGACCATGGTTGGCTACTATAGTAGCATTGATTGATTGCAGGTTAGGAGACATGACCATTTCTAATGGAATAAAGTCTAAATGCATCTCTTTGTATCCTCCTACAAAACCATCAACAAATTACATACAAGAACTTTGGGTGGATAAATCAGACAACACATTAAATGGCATTTCCTCATTAGCTATGATCATAGTTAAAAAATACTTGTAAGAATTGAATGGAGACATATACCTAGAATCTACAGACTTTGCCAGTCTGAAATCTATGGACTCTACCAGTCTGAAAGCTACGGACTCAGCTAGTCTAGAAACTATGAACTACCTTAGTTTAGGATTATTGGGTCAAATAGAATATTTTAAAACCTCCACTTTTACTTCTTCCATTATTTCTTCACCATATGATCATGGATTGATTCAGGAAAGTGTGTGAAAATTGGTAAAACAACATCAAACTAATTTCTTAGATGCATTCCATTATTCTTTAGCAAAATTGATTCCTCTTGGAAAAGAGTTTGTTGATAATGTAACTATATTTCATAAGCTACTTCCTCATCCATGCCCTCCAAACTCATTGATTAGTGAGTTTAAGTAAATAGAATCCAACTACCCAGGTACAAAACCATTCATGGTATTACTTGAAAAGATTTTGAACATCAATAGTTGGTTAATGATTGAAGAAGATCAACTCTTTGAAGTACTGGAAAGACATACCAAGGCTTTTGCTTGGGATTATATCAACATGAAGGGAATTCACCCCAACATATGAACTCATCACATTTACATAGAATCTATCAAATTGGTCAGATAACCACAAAGAAGAATAAACCCCGTATTAAAGGAAATATTCAAAATAGAAATCCAAAAATTACTAGAAGATGGGTTTATTTACCCCATCTTAGATAGCCAGTGGGTTTCACCTCTAGTAATTATGCCAAAGAAAAATAGAAAATTAAAGGTATGTGTAGATTATAGAGAATTGAACAAAGCAACACTCAAAGATTACTTTCCTTTACCTTCATTGATCAAGTTCTTGACAACTTGTCAGAAAAGAGATATTTTTCTTTCCTGGATGGGTTTAGTGGGTATAACTAGATAATGGTAGTAGTTGAAGATCAAGATAAAACCAAATTTACCTACCCTTGGGGAACTTTTTCTTATCAAGTACTTCCATTTGGACTCTGTAATGCTCTAGTAACCTTCCAAAGAGTAGTTCTAGCAATATTCTCTGACCTTATAAATGATTATGTTGAAGTATATATGGATGATTTCACCATTAATGGTGAAACTTATGAAGAGGCTCTTACCAACTTGGAATGAGTATTGATCAGATGTGAGGAACATCAATTATCTTTGAGTCATGAGAAATATTTATTGATGATGGATGAAGGAATAGTCTTGGGACACCATATTTCTTCAAAAGGCATTCATGTAGATCCAAAGAAAGTTAAAATAATCTCCAATTTACCCATTCCATAAACACAAACTAAAATTAAAATTTATTTGGGACATGCTAGTTATTATAGATGATTCATAGATAAGTTTAGCCAAATAGCTACCCTTATGTTTGCCTTGCTTAAAAAAGATAGTACATTCGAATGGAGTGATAGTTGCCAGTAGGCCATTGAGATCATCAAAGCTAAAATTATTAATGCTCTAGTATTGAGAGGAACATATTGGACTAAGACATTCTATATATACATAGATGCTTCCAATATTTCACTAGGAGCAGTCCTTGGATAAAAGAATGAAGAGAGAAACATGTATGCTATATATTATATTAGCAAAAACATGACACCTGCTGAAAGAAATTACACCACAATTAAGAGGGAATTCCTAGCTGTAGTCTATGTAATTAAAAAATTCAAACACTAAAGAATAGGTTACAAGGCATTTGTCTATATAGACCATTCAGATATTAGATATCTTACCAATAAACCAATTGTGGGAGGTAAGATTATTAGATGGCTGTTGCTCTTACAAGAATTTGATGTTACTATCATAGATAAACTAAGGAAGTATAATGTGGTGGCTGATTTCTTGTCAAGAATGAACACTACAGGTGAAGAAGATCCAGTAGAAGATGACTTTCTAGATAAAAAACTATTTTCTATTTCATCAAAATCTCTATGGTTTGTTGATATAGCCAATTACCTCACCACAGGGAAGTTTCCTTTGCAATTTTCACAAAAAGAAAAGAAATGTTTAATCAAAGAAAGTTCTTTTAAATGGATTAATGGAATGTTATTTAAACTTGGACCTGACCATGTGTTTCACAGGTGTGTAATAAATGGTGAGGCTTATGATATCATTAGAGATTATCATGATGAACCAGGAGGAGGTCATTACTTAGCTCAAAGAACCATACATAAGATCTTGGGAGCAAGATACTATTGGCCTCACCTTCATCAGTAAGTAAAAAGATATGTCAGACACTGTGATGCTTGTCAAAGAATTGGACAACCTACTCTTTCAACAGAGATTCCTCTGAATCCTCATCCTTAATTGGTTTTAGAACCATTTTAGAAATAGGGAATTGATTTTATAAGTCCTATAAATCCTCCTTCCAGAGGAAGAGAATATCACCTAGTATGTACAAACTATGTGACCAAGTGGGCAGAAGTGGAAGAATTAACTCATGCAAGAGAACAAATGGTAGTTGATTTTTTATATTTCAAAATCATGTAAATATTTGGTGCTCCAAGAGAGATAGTCTCAAATTAAGGACCACAATTCATGTCAAACATGATAAAGCACTTTATGCAAGTATATCAAACTCAGCACAAAAAAACATCTCTATACCATCCGTAGGATAATGGGAAAGTTGAAGTCACCAATAGAGAACTAGAAACCATTTTAACCAAGGTTGTTAACTCCAGTAGAAAGGATTGGACAAATAAGGTACCAGAAGCTGTTTGGGCCTATAATACTACTTGGAAAATAATAACTGGATTTTTACCTTATGAATTGGTTTATGGTAAGAAACCTTTATTCTCTATTGAATTTGAATTACAAACTCTAAAAATAGCTATAGAAGTAGGAATTAAATTAGAAGAAATAAAAAAAGAAAGACTCCTACAGCTTAATCAACTTGATGAGATGAAGATGGAAGCACTACAAAGAACTGAATTGGTACAACATCAAAGAAAATTTTGGCATGATTCACAAATCAAGCAACAAAAGTTTTAGATGGTGATTGGGCATTGTTGTTTGATTCTAAATTTCAATAGTTCAAAGGAAAACTAAAAACAAGGTGATTGGGGCCTTATCAGATTGAGGAGGTCTATGAAAATGGTTTTGTTAAGCTAATACCTATTGATGATAGCAAAAAAGTTCTGTTAGTCAATGGACATAGATTGAAGCTTTATCATAAACCTCTAAATAAAGAATAATTAATGTAAAAGGTAAAGGATCAAGTAGCTATTCTAGAGAGCTCTACTTCTTCTAGAGAATATTCTCCTTGATAATCTAGTAACACACACACACACACACACACACACACACACACACACACACACACACACACACACACACACACACACACACACACACACACACATAGTGAAAATATTTCTAGGGACGGTATTGATAATGCATGCATAGAAAACTAGCTTGATGGCTAGTTATGCATTACAAAATGGGCTTTAGCTAGAAAATCAGCAATGGCTAGCCAAAGGGAAAAAACAAAATTTATAAGAAAATCTCATCATGTCACTATGATTGGTTGTCTCCATGCAGTAAACTAATCCATGTAAAATTATTTGTGTAGGACACATGGTGAGGAAAGGATACATCTAAGGTCAAAGTAAATAAGACATATATTATATTTATCTATGATTAGTTAAATAATTATCTCTGATTTAATTAAGACCTATTTGATAGAGATGACCCAAATTTGAATCTTTTAAAATGGAATGACATGACACATGCCATAATGACAAAGTATGTAATCAATCCACCAAAGGTGTATGGATAACTATGCAGATTTGATATAATCAATTGAGTCATCAATTATGATATTGATGGGACATCATAAAAAGGGGTTTTAAATGAAATAATGAATCACTATCACCATCAAAGTGACATGTCATCATTTCATCTAACTTGTATCAATGGAAAAAATGGTTGGAACACTCCATAGAAATGTGCAACACCTACCTATATCAAGTCATCATATCAAACTATGAAGTCATGTAACTATAGCATTTTGTATGAACCATTTCATTTCTATAGACTTAAATAGAAGTTGGTCTATAAATCCTCCAAGATTGTCACCTAGAAATCCTTAGTGACTGTTGCCTACCAATTTCAACAAAAGATTAGTCTACACTTGAATCAGAGTTAAAGGAATAGAGTTGACTATAAATTTGCAAAGAAATGGGATAGAAGATGAGATCAGAGCTGAAGAATGTAGCAAAGTTTCATAAAGACAAAGCTTCTATGGTAGTGTTTAGAGCCAATGGCTAGCTACCTTTCATTGAAAAGTTTTAGGGTTTTGATGAAGCAATGGTAAGTGAATTCATCACTAATATCACCCCTGAATTTCAATTGTGAAAGGCATTTCTATTACTATTACAACTCAAGTTATAATCCAAATTATACAAGTTCCAGAAGAGGGAATGAGAGCTACAGGCAGAATTTCATTTAGTGATTTAATTAGTCATTTTAATGGTAATGAGTAGACTGGAACTTCATGTCTAGTAGATTCCAAGGGAAAATCAAAAAGAATTAGTATAAATTCACTTCCTGAACCCTAGAAATTTGTATCCAAGTGGGTACTTAAGTATATCATTTGTGCGGGGCAACATAGTCTTTTAGGGGGAGACACCATGAAAATGTTAATACACCTTAAGCATGGGAGAAAAAATCCTCAATAAAAATTTAACCTCCCATACTTCTTATATGGTACTCTACAAGTTCTATCTACAACCCCCAATGCTACTCTTAGGCATCATGGACTTATTCATCTCATCATCCAAAATCACTTCCTTCAGGGGAGGAATTTCAGAATAACATAGAAAAATAAATTCTAAATTTACCTACACAATAAATCACAAATTTACCATAGTAAAACTCATCTCCACCTGCTACATCATCTGAAAAAATAATGCCAAGGAAGAAATCACAGACTGTAGTCCCAACAAAAATTCCTTCTTCTTTAAGAAAAATCACAAGGTCTCAAATCTCTGAAGTTTCAAAGTCTCCACAAGAACCTCATGAATCTGTAGTACAACCAATTCCCTTGTTAAGAAGAAGAAAATTAAGACAAAATGTTGCTACAAAACCTAAGAAGACTGAGGGATTGATATTTGAGAAGGAAAGCCAACCAAGTATAGCTCAAAGAGTGACCAAAAGAAGGAGAAGGCTCATTCTGACAGATGAAGATGAACACGAAGCTGTAGATATTGTAGAAAGTCTTAAAATGGTATCTCATTCCCCCATACATCAAAATATCCTTGCACTTGTAAATATTGAAGAAATTCCTTATGAAAGGAACTCTCCAATAATAATGGAGGAGCCAAATCTAGAGGAAGAGCCACACACGGTAGAGGAATAAAGTATGGCAAAACAACCACCTATTCCAGTTAAAACTAAAATGGATAAAGGGAAAACTATATGTAACAATGAGAAAGGAAAATCATCTAATCTAAATGATCTTGTTATGTAGTTAACTTTGCAGCTTTCTCAAGCTCAAGATCTTGAACAACAATAAACAATTGACATTGCTGACTTGATCAGTCAATTGTACAACAAGGATCATCTCAACTCATTATTAGTGCAGAAATTAGATACAACATCTACTGATCATGCCGTAGAAGTTCATAGATTAGAGGAAACAATAAAGGAAAATGAAAGTGAACAAATAGATCTTTGGATATATGTATAAAATCTGAAGAAAAAAATAGGAGATTGTAGAGTTTGGTAAACTCTTCTAAAGCACTTGATGTTGCACCTTCTCCTCCTAAGGTATTTGTTGACCACAGTTGTCAAACAAGTGATCTAGGTATTCCTCCCTTGAAAACACTACATCACATTGAATAAGAATATTATGTACTTAAACAAAAAAACAAAGATGTAACTTCTTCAAACAAACTCTTGGAAAATGAAAAGAAAGAATTAGAAGCTAAAGTCCAAGATTTAGAAGAAAATTTGGAAGATGCATGAAAATTAGGGGAATATATTTTGGCATGTATGAATCCTTCTCCTACATAAAGTTTGTTTTTATTTGAAAAATTTTATATATGGTAGCTTCTATGGATCTCTTATCATCTTCCTTATAAAATTTTATAGCTAACAATATTTTTGGAAATTTTCTATAGTGTTGAACTTGATTACCAGGATTTGCTTTGTGGATTTTATTTGCATGATTTGATTCCAAGAGACCATGAGTATAATAAATTTTTGATAAACCTTCATGTGGGAGAAGTTTAACTTAGGGCATTACATTCTACATTCAAAAATCAAATAGCATGGAAAAGTAGATTTGAGGACTATGTAAATCATGCTAAGACTACAGGATTATGTGTCAGACTAGCCTTTCTTATTCCCATATTGATTAAATAGAATTTTAACTATTATTTGTTAGATGATGAAGTTAAAATGCATTATTTACAAGCTTTATATGATTGTGCTGTTTCTTTTTATTTGTTTTCCAAATAAGTTTTGATTCAGTGGTGGCTACAAGTGTAAATAGATGGGACCAAATTTTAGTACCTCTTAAAAGACAAGAGGTCATGTCCCCAAATAACTTAAGATGGAGTATAAGGAGAGAGTCCTCATTTTTTAAAATCTTAATAGAGGTAATAAACTCTATGGGTGAGCAAAAATGTATTGGCATGAAATATAAACCCCCTTTGCTGATCATACTTATTCCAAGATGGAAGAGTTGGGCTCCATAATTAGAGGAGAAATTAAGTATATGGAAACAAATGATTCAAGCACATCAGGGATTAATAAGAAATTTAGACAAGTATATAACAAATGAATTTGATGAGTATGATTTGAGTTAGAGTGTGGAAAGTAGAAGCCAGAGCTATGAACACCACTAAATGTTTGCAATGGGACTTTCAAAAGGTAAAACTTGGGGGAGATGATGAGCTCAAAATATGGCTCATTATTGACATGTTATTTCCCTCAATTCATTTCTTGAAGGATATTATCTTATGAAAATCTTAGATTGTTAGATAGCTATTACATGGAAAATAAGTATTTGTCTTATTTATATTAAACCAAAGACTAAACATTTACTTTGTCATTAATGTCTAATACATAGCATGTTTTAGTGGTTTTTGTTGTGAAGAATGCTCAAGAAAAAGACACAGATGATGTATGTGAACGTGCAATTTTGATCATCATTCAACAGAACTACAAACTCCGTAGGCTTGCTTCTATAGACTCTATAGGCTTGTTTCTACAGATTCTATAGGCTTGTTTCTATAGACTCCATAGGCTTATTTCTATGGACTCCACAAGATTTTTTCTACAAACTACATAGGATTTTTTCTATGGATTCTATAGGCTCATTTCTATGGACTATGTAGGCTTATTTATAAATACTCCGTAGGTTCATTCCTCCTGACTTTACAGGGTCAATTATGAGAATTTTGTAAGGATGGATCTACAAATGGGGAAGCTTGTGGCTAGATAGGATAAGAGAGAATCATTCCATCTAGAATCAAATAAAAAAAATAACTACGTGCTATTTTGTATGATTTCATTTTGATAAAGTTGTATATATATTTAGATCTTAGGATTGTTATAGGATAAGATATCTATTTTATCAGAAAAATTGAATCTCTTGGAAATCCAATCTCCTATCTATGGATGAATGGATTGACCAAGGAACCCTATTTATTTGCATCCTATTTTGAGTTGATTATATTAGTATAAAATGTAATATTTTCATATACTATAATATATAGATATCAGATGATAAAGAGTAGATAATAGAGGAAAATTTGTACAAGCATATTACAAGTTTTAGCCAAGTTGTAATAATTTTAGTTTTATGAATTAATACTTCAGTTTCTAGCATTGATTAATCTTTGTTCTTAAGTTTGAAAGGAGTAAGGGCCCACTCTCCTTGGAACAAGGAACTATGTATGGTATTTATGTTATGTTTTACCAATTCATTGTTATAATTAATTAGAATCTTGTTAATATTTACATTTATTCATAAAAACATCAAAATAAATTCACAATTAAAAAAGCATTTTCTCATTTCAAAGTTATTTCCTTCTAAGTAATGTGTGTTTTCCTTTGTAGCAAACATGTGAAACAAATTTCCTTTTTTAAGTGAAGAGTGTGATTTTAATTTCCACACAAACATAGATAGGAGTGTGATTTTTAATTTCAACAAAAGAGTGGATTGATTTGATTTCTTCCTTTTCAACAAAAACACGAATCAAGTAGTTTATGACACATTTCTTTCTTTAGTCAAAATTTGAATAGGACAATCAAAAACCCCCATAAGTAGCCTTCTAGATCTACCATCCCACACCTTACTACAGATAGCTTTGGACACCAGCCCTGGTTGATAAGACATCAATTAAATATTGATTAAATGAGGAGTTAAATGACACTCGACAAAATGTGTGTGAGTTATGCATGAAAGTAAACTAGGGTCTTATTCTTATGCCAAAGCATTAATGTATCACAAGCTATGATATTGGAAAATATTTATGTCGATAGTTCATTTGGGTTATCATAATAAATAATAAATGTGGATTATTAAAAATAATTCCAATGAATATGGTACTTGTCTTCTCAACCTTTAATTTTAGGATCTCTGAATGCCTTTAGGAGAATTCATCAATAAATAAGAGCCAATGTTAGGCCCTTATTAGGTTCATTGATATTTAGGGGTGGATAGAGTTATGCCATGCTAAATTTATCAGCCCCATACATTTGATAGCATTATAATGAGTATTTTGGATTTTTCATGATTGACACAAATGTTACTAAGAAAAAATTCATAATTATTTTGTTAACAGGAGGTGGTAAGTATGAGATACTTTGAGGTTTTATCCATAAGGGTATAAATTTGAGATATATATGCCCACAAAACATAAAAACAAATATAAAATTCAAGTGGATATTTCCATTTAATTTATAAGTACTATAATCAAAATGCTTTAAGGTAATTAAAGTGACATGTAAAACATAATTTTAGGCATAAGATAAATACTTCATTGGGAAAGTATTAGTTTGTTACCCATATATAAAGTATTTAGGGTGAAAAGGATATGATATATAAAGATATTAATTCTCCATATGGTGTTAAATTTAACAATAGGCCAATGTTCATACACAATAGAGAAAAAAGAATGAATAAAAGTTGATTTTATGTTAGTTGATCATTAATATGAGAGCACAAGGGGAATCAACAAGTTTGAAATTCCAAAATATGAAATTTAGTGTCACAATTATTAATATGAAGGAAATAGATATATCAAAGTATTTATATGTTGGTGATCAATGTACAATGTGACAAAGTGAATGCATGTTAATAAAATAAAATAAAAAAGTGAAACACTCATAAAAAGATCAAAAATAAATTCAATAATGAAGGAAAAATTGAAAATTAAAGAGTATATGTGTTATATATCCACAATGTACAAAGGTTATATATTTATGTCACAGGTGTTCAAAAATTCAACCCATAAACAAAATATATTATAAAGCTATTTTATCTTAAAATTTATCTGTTAGATGCATTACACTTTGGGTGACTAGAGAAGATTCCTATTGCTCAACCATTTCCATTATATTTATCTTTGTTTAATAATTATCCATATAATATATCCTTAATTTTAAAATTTCATTACCAGTCATTCCTTTAAAAACAACATTACTCACTTCCCCTATAAATGTGTTTATCATGATGTCCTCTTTTATTAGTTGATTTGTATTATTTGGTCACTTTTAAAGATTATTAAATATTATGATAGGTAGGGGCATGCCCTTTTAATATTATAATCCATGTATACTATCTAACTTATCTTGAGGTAGTTTCAATTTTTTTAAGCCATTTGTGGATCATGTTCATCATTGTTATTGTAAGACTACTTAACATAAAGTGATATGCCATTTAAAGTGAAAAGAAGAAGTTTGAATGCTGAAATTAAATCGTTAAATTGGTTTTGTTTTATCAAGGGGAACTATAATATTGAATATATTAAATACAAAAATATGATATATATATATATATATATATATATATCATATTTTTATATTTTGTATATATATTATTTAGTTCATTTCCATTATTAAGGATAGTTTCCTACAAAGTGCAAATATGAAAAGTTGACAATTGAAGGTGAAAAATGCCCATATGTTAATTAATCACTTTAGTTATTTATGCTAGTATTAAATAAATTTTATGGGTACAAAAGAGGATTTAATAATATATAAGTCACAAAAAAAAATGATTAAGCATGAAATAATGATTTGGGATCAAAAATGTGAGAATTGTTTAAACCCAACAACATTAATTTAAATATAGTTGTTTCAAGACACCTTGATAAAGGTTTGAATAATCCATACCTATATAATCATGAAATCCAATTCATTTATGAAAATAACGTGTTGATATTTTACTAGTTGATATTAGTTTCTATTGATTATATGTTGAGGTAACATCTTTAAGATGTGTACGAAGAAGATAATATTATAAGTGAATATAATAATTTAGAGTAATTCATATAAACATAAATATACCATATGATTGGTTAATTTTTTGAAAAATCATCATCTATGTCCACTTGCCTTGATATCTTACATTATCATAAATATGCTATTTTTATTCAAAGGATCCTAAAATTATTTTATATATAGTTGAAAAAAATCCTTCATCTATATAATTTTTCTCTTTTGGGAAGAAATTTTATCTATGTCATTGATTTTCACTATAAATAACTAGGACAATTTTACATAGGTTGAGTAATTTCATATCCTAAAAAATTCAAGCTTCATTTTTTTTGAATAATCAAAGATATAAAGGTTTTTGTTCAAAATTTGACCAACCAATAAATGTGTGTTTACTTATATCATTGTATCCTTAGGGAAATTCATTAATTAACATTGGATAAAATTCTAAAGAATAAAATGCCATTAAAAACATTAAATAAAAACATAATCATTAGGGAAGATATGTTATTTCAACTCAAACATTGAATCAAGTTCACATTAGGGTTTTAAAAAACACATTGAACTTAACAACTCAAGATAAAAAAAAAGTTAAAGGAATAAGATGAAAGAAAGATAACCATGAGTGGTTAAGGTAAATATATTTTATAACCATTAAATTTAGATGGTGGTACCTAGGGATTTTCGAAACATTCTACCCTCCCTAGTAGTGATAGTAGGAAGCATGCTAAGAGTGAAACCATCATTAAAGCCCATTGTAGAGGCTAAAAAGGGATAGTATGTGGATAGTTCAGTGGTAGAGGAGAATCAGAGGGCTTAGCTTAAGACAAGGACTAAAAAATCATTAACAAAAGCAAGAGTTTGGATGGCTATCTCAAAGGAGTCAAAGTAGCATCCATTATTACAGTTACTGGTAAATTAGGCTGATAAGGTTTTTGAAGATTTAGTAACTGAGTAAGCTAGGGTTTTCTCTTTTAAATCAGTTGGTAATTTTGAAAATCACCCTCTAGAAGATGTTTTGGAAGAAAATAATGGTTTTTAGAGAGTGGTTTGGTCTATCATTTTGATAGGTTTTGGCTATCCCTTTCCTTCTTGCACCAATGGCTAAAAGATTCATGGAGATCTATGCTAGAAGACAATATGGAAATTTTTCCATGTGCCAAAGGTTTTCTATTATTAATTTTGATTATTTGGATGATTAGAATAATATTTTTCAAAATAAAACATGGAGCTATGAAAATCACATTCTACTCATGAAACCCTAGACTCTTGATTTTAACCCCTTGACATAAATCTCTCACATCGTCCTGTATAGGTGAGATTGCCATATCTTCTTCTTCAGTTCTAGTCTAAAAAAAGTATGTCATTTATTGGCTTTGAATTGGGTGTGATGTTGAAAATTGATGAATATTTATTGAATCTTCTTTAGACTACTTTTGTTAGAATTTGGGTTTGTTTAGATACTTCTCAAGATCTACCCAAAATTATTTAGTTGAAAGTGCAAAATAGAAGCCAGTTTAAACCCTAGATTTTGAAAGAATCCCCTTCAGATGTTGGGACTATTTTTAGGTTGGGCACCTCTCTGATTTCTACCAAAAATTTAAGTGCAAGTGTAAATATTCTTGGGGAAAGGAGACTAATGAGAAGTATCTATAAATTTTGGTGGATATTCTAGATCATTTAGAAGAAGTAACTTTAGAGAGGTTTAAAGGAAAAAATATGGACAAGGTATAATTCTAGTAAGAACAACTCAAAATGTTGAGTCTGTTGGTTATAATGATAATAATGTTAATACAAAGGAAATTTTTAGAGGCAAACATAAGGAAAGTAACTGAATTTTAAGTTCAAATTCAATCAAATTGGGTGAAGATGATGAATGGAAGTTGGTAAAATGTAGGAAAAAGAATGTCAAATCCCTAACTCTCCGTCTAGGAGATCTTTGAAGGATGAACAAAATAATCATGGATATTTAGTTTGATTAATTTGGTTCTTAAGTTGAAGTATGTTTAATTTCAATAAGTGGAACTTATTATCAACTTGATGGATTTATGCCTTGATTGTAATACCATTAAGCTAGATTTTTTATTGTTTTTTGAAATCATATGTTATAAGGGCAAGGGACCCATTAAATCTTTAGCATTGATAAAAAAAAAAAACACATTGAGCAATTAGTTGGTTATAACTATACTCTTCATTTTTAGTAACTAATAAAAGATTATGATTATTGCATGGAAAAAATTATATATATATATATATATATATATATATATATATATATATGTATATGTATATTATTTTAAATAAATTTGATGTATTTATTATATGTATCCTTATTTTTACACACTAAATATTACTTAAATATCTATTATAATTTCACCATGGTAAATGCTACATTGATAGTTGTGATATTTTAGATGCACTGTTAATATTTGTTATAATTGTCCTTATTTTAACTAAATTTATATTTATGATATTTTACATCCAATTATATTTCATCAAAATTAACTATTAATTACTTTTACACTCTATAACAAAATATTTTATTAAACCAAAAAATTACATTCAATAAATCTAGTTGTTAAACTTTGAATTCCAAAAGCCTTCAAATTGAAATTTATAAATATTATATTTGATTTCAAAAAAATTGAAATTGGAATCTGATAATTTGATATTACAAAAGCCAAAAAACTAGTTTTAGTTTTTAATTTGGACTAAAATATATCTAAATTTAATGAAATGATGGTTTTTAACTTGGATGTTAGCTCATCAAGTTTGCCAATTCAAAACCATTTGTATACGAATTTTATAGTAGTTAAATATTTCTCACAATATGAAATACTAAAATAATAAGGCTTACATCTCTCCCTTAACATAATTAAATTCAACATGTTTAAGAGAGGGAAAATAAATAAATTAGTGTAATTTGTAAAAATGTTGTCAAAATATTTTTCCATGACAAAGGCTCTACCCACCATTTTACCATTAACTAATTTTTCATTTATATCTATTTAAAACATGTCACATCACATAGACAATTCAAATAAACTGACCCTATTACTTAACATTGACAATATGGTTGAATAGTTACACATTGTCTAAAGGGTTATTGTAGTTTAACTAAGATGATCCATTGGGTTATGGATATAATGATCTATAATGTAAACAATTTTTTAATCATAAAAAGTGATAAAACATGTTGATGAGACTTTTTGACCAATCACATAAACCCAAATTCACTTATTAAATATTGGGATGTGATTAATTTCAAGTATAAATTACAATAATTGGTACACACATTGACACGTATATCATTAGGACTCATAAAAATCCTTAACTAATTCACCTTCAACCATAATATAATCCATAAGACAAAGTCATGCTATGTAAACCAAAGAATCATAAAATTTAATGTCAATACTGATGCCAAGATAGGTAAGGCATGTTTCCTTATTTGTCATGATTTAATCTCATTATTTAGGATTCTCTCTCTACTAATCATAATCTATATCTAGCTACTAATCTCTAATGATGTTCCCTCTTACTTAGATGTGGAAGTACCTACATCATAGATAAATGAAGGAATGAAAAATTTGTAGGTCATGATATCAAAATTC
Organism: Torreya grandis; assembly: GCA_037957365.1. Lineage (NCBI taxonomy): Eukaryota > Viridiplantae > Streptophyta > Pinopsida > Cupressales > Taxaceae > Torreya > Torreya grandis. Next base: position 241,118 of record JARHVA010003890.1, on the reverse strand, counting down.
ACATTATATGTAATAAAATTAAGAAAAATAAAAAACATTCTACATAATTGTAAAACATCTATTTATCTAAATTAATTACCTTAGTTCTATCACATAAGCATAAAACATGATTAAAAAAATAATAATTTAATTTAAATCATAAAAAACATATAAATCAATCATCGATAACCTTAATTTCACATAAACCATTTTTATTTTTATTAATTATATTTTATAATGATAATCATAGACATGTGCCCAAAATATTTTTCCATGACAAAGGCTCTACCCACCATTTTATCATTAACTAATTTGTCATTTATATCTACTAAAAATATGTCACATCACATAGACAATTCAAATAAACTGACCCTATTACTTAACATTGACAATATGGTTGAATAGTTACACATTGTCTAAATGGTTATTGTATTTTAACTAAGATGATCCATTGGGTTATGGATATAATGAAATATAATGTAAATAATTTTTTAATCATAAAAGGTGATAAAGCATGTTGATGAGACTTTTTGACCAATCACATAAACCCAAATTCACTTATTACATATTGGGATGTGATTAATTTCAAGTATAAATTACAATAATTGGTACACACATTGACATGTATGTCATTAGGACTCATTAAAATCCTTAACTAATTCAACTTCAACCACAATATAATCCATAAGACAAAGTCATGCTATGTAAACCAAAGAATCATAAAATTTAATGTCAATACTGATGCCAAGATAGGTAAGGCATGTTTCCTTATTTGTCATGATTTAACCTCATTATTTAGGATTCTCTCTCTACTACTCATAATCTATATCTAGCTACTAATATCTAATGATGTTCCCTCTTACTTAGAGGTGGAAGTACCTACATCATAGATAAATGAAGGAATGAAAAATTTGTAGGTCATGATATCAAAATTCACATTATATGTAATAAAATTAAGAAAAATAAAAAACATTTTGCATAATTGTAAAACATCTATTTATCTAAATTAATTACCTTAGTTCTATCACATAAGCATAAAACATGATAAAAAAAATTAATTTAACTTAAATCATATAAAACATATAAATCAATCATCGATAACCTTAATTTCACATAAACCATTTTTATTTTTATTAATTATATTTTATAATGATAATCATAGACATGTGCCCAAAATATTTTTCCATGACAAAGGCTCTACCCACCATTTTATCATTAACTAATTTGTCATTTATATCTACTAAAAATATGTCACATCACATAGACAATTCAAATAAACTGACCCTATTACTTAACATTGACAATATGGTTGAATAGTTACACATTGTCTAAATGGTTATTGTATTTTAACTAAGATGATCCATTGGGTTATGGATATAATGAAATATAATGTAAATAATTTTTTAATCATAAAAGGTGATAAAGCATGTTGATGAGACTTTTTGACCAATCACATAAACCCAAATTCACTTATTACATATTGGGATGTGATTAATTTCAATTATAAATTACAATAATTGGTACACACATTGACATGTATGTCATTAGGACTCATTAAAATCCTTAACTAATTCAACTTCAACCACAATATAATCCATAAGAAAAAGTCATGCTATGTAAACCAAAGAATCATAAAATTTAATGTCAATACTGATGCCAAGATAGGTAAGGCATGTTTCCTTATTTATCATGATTTAACCTCATTATTTAGGATTCTCTCTCTACTACTCATAATCTATATCTAGCTACTAATATCTAATGATGTTCCCTCTTACTTAGAGGTGGAAGTACCTACATCATAGATAAATGAAGGAATGAAAAATTTGTAGGTCATGATATCAAAATTCACATTATATGTAATAAAATTAAGAAAAATAAAAAACATTTTGCATAATTGTAAAACATCTATTTATCTAAATTAATTACCTTAGTTCTATCACATAAGCATAAAAAATGATAAAAAAAATTAATTTAACTTAAATCATATAAAACATATAAATCAATCATCGATAACCTTAATTTCACATAAACCATTTTTATTTTTATTAATTATATTTTATAATGATAATCATAGACATGTGCCTTCAAAATCTAGCACAAGAAAAGTAGGATGTGACACATGCTTCATGTATCAATAATAATTTATTTCTATAATAGTGTATAAGTGAATGAAAAAGTATCATGCCCCCTAAATTAGTGCCAATTGATATTGAATATTATGCACCTATATGTTAAATTTTAGAACCTATATCTCAAATGTATGTGTATATGAAAACCTTTAATTATTGTTCCTATAAAAATATATACATATAAACCCAAGTGTATCTTAATATATCCTTGATAAATCATGTATCTATAAAGGGAGTACATATGCATGGTAAATTCCCCCATAATTTGTATCAATGTGTAAATATTTTTCTCATATCTGAATCAAAATGATATTTGAACCACTTGAAAATCTTTGAATCTTGTATTTTATCCCAAAATTTGAATATTTTATCATGGAATCTTAATTATGTACAACAATACCACTAATATTCACCCCATTGAGGTGGGATGAAGTGTGAAAATCACTCATCTCAAAAAAAGAAGAGAGAGTTAACTATATCATATATAAACATGTAATCACGTAGCATCATATCGACATGTAAAATATATGTTATCATAGTAATATATATGTCATCAAGGCATGTATGAAACATATTTAATGAAATTCATATAAGTGTCATGTTAAGATATGTGTAGTAATTAGGCACACTGGAAAAACTATCATTGATATATGTACTAAATATGACTACATAATAAAAGACATGCATTATATGAATCATGGCATCACACATAAATGTGACATGTGTGATATGGATCATGGAACCCAAAAACTTAATAATCTCAACAAGTTTAACAATCTCAATAATCTAAAAAAATGATATGGATATAACACAAACAATAAAGGCATACTCAATATCACTTAGTGTCACACATAAGTCTAAGGGCCACATATAAGGGACATGAAAATGCCACAATAAATAAGGCCAAGGGCCACATACAAGGGACATAAAAATGTCACAATAAATAAGGCAATGCAACATAAAAAAAAACATGATAATTTTGAAACAAGCAAATCCAAGGGCAAAAATCAAGGGACATGAACAATTCGCAACAAGTAAGGCTAATGGACCACACACAAGGGACATGAATATGTCACAACAAACAAGGAAAATGGGCATCCCATAATAAAAAATAAATGACTAGCCTATCATGAAATAAAAAAAACATCAATAAAACATAGAATAAGTCACATAATTTTACTCTATCAATGTATGCCAATTTCATTACCAAGTAAAGTAACATATCCATGTAACATTGTATAAAATGTGTGTAATAACAAGACATGTGTAAATAATTTTTATAACTCAATATGGCAAATGGAAAAGTCATATAAATATGTAATCTATATCAATGTAACATGTGGAGTAACAATCCCCCAGTATTTTCATGGCCTCTGGGTATAGGTAAGTCTAACGTCTATGTATCCGTATATCATGTATATATGTAGTCCTACATAACACTCATGTATACTATGAAATTCATGCATAATAAAAAGGATGTGTAATCTACCAAACATATGATAAATAACTAATGAAAATAATGTAAAAAAATAATCATGTCACACTTAGGTGATCATTTTTTTTTTATTTTTAAATGTTTTTATATTTTTATAAATTTTTAGATGTGTATTCTAGTGAAGGATCCAATCAATTGTATGTGCCTGTGTAAAGTAATAGATCAATTAATATAAACTACTTTTTTTGGGAAACTATATTAGGATTATTTATATCATGTTTGGTTGTTGATCAAATTACTACAATCATGTCTTGATTTTTAATCTGATGTTATAATTCCCCAATGATTATTTGTAAGATGTCCATGTATTTTATGATAAACACAAGAATATCTAGATTTATTTATAGGATGCACTAGAGGGAAAGTGATTATTTTTTATGGAATAATAGATTTTATAAATTCACTTGAATTATTAGTAATGTTGTGAAAATTGTTCAAACCATTTATTATATGTGTATTCCATTTTTAAACATATGTTTTAGATGAAATATTTTGGGGTAAAAAGATATTTAATGAAGAGGTAAAGGTGAAATTGAGACTAGCATGCTCAAGATTATCTACACATGAAATATTATATTCAAGTGATGCAACCATTAGACATAAATATTGAATTTGATTTTGTTTTTTATATGATCTAGAAATGCAACAAGTATTTGTATTCTAATTATGTTGATTGTCTTTAAGTATTATTTTTCCTTTACTCCTGATAGATTTTAGTTGAGTAAGGACCTTTGAAATATCATTGTTATTTGTACATGAATTATTTTTATAATCTTTGGGACCAATAGGTATAAACATATAATGAAATGAGTACTCATATAGATAAATATGATTTAAATTTATCTTTCACAGCTGATTATCTATATTTTCTTCCATATAATCATCATCATCATCATCATCATCATCATCATCATCATCATCATCATCATCATCATCATCATCATCATCATCATCATCATCACTACTATTCCAATACGTGACTATGCAATTAGTATCTTACGAATCTACCATAAGAGATACATATATTTATATCTATTTTTGAACTAAAATAACCTATGGTGATTTATTTTTATCTTCATTAATTCTCATAAATAGTTATTTGTCATTTAATTTACTTGATTCTCTAACTTTATATGTATGGAAATGTTTAATCTATTTTGAAATGAAATGAATCAAATATATAAATGTAAAGAATTAAAATTGAAATATAATTAATATACATACCTAAGTGTAAAATATAAAATTTCATAATTAGAAATGAGATTTAAATATAAAATTGATAAACAAGTGTGTAAACCTCCATCAAACTAATTTTATGTTGATTGTGCAGGTTGTTTATGATTAGAAATTATCTGAAATGACTTGTGAACATATCATGATTGAAAATAATAATTTAAATTGAGTTGGTACAAGGCAATAATAGGAGGATTAGGATGTAAAATTACATTATTTTTATACTAATATTATACCTTGATTGACCATCAGACTAATTTTTTGATCTGGATGCATGCATTTATCTGTAAGGGTTTATTGATTGATAATTTGTGCCAATTTTCCTCATAGAAGACTTGAAATAATAAAAAATATATCCTAAATAATAAACATAATAGATATCAAATACCATATGGGGGGAATAGGGTTAGGAGAATAACCAAGATATCTTCATAAAACCCCATGTAATTTGAGTAATGCCTACATAAGCAAAATAGGCCTTAGGATAATATAGTTATCCCCCATAAAGTGAGTGTGCGAATATTAAATTTCCTAGTTGAATTCAACTAAATAGGTTTCCTTAAATGATTAAAATTGAATGACCTTGAATTTAAATAAAATATACTCAGAATTAGCCTATGACTATTAGGATGAAGAAGAATTGAAATTGGAAACACTAGTGCTCTTTTACTCAATGTGTAGTATAATTTAAAAGTGATTTCTAGATATGATTTTAGAGGCCTTGATGTAATTATATAGGGGAATATTTTTAATATTTTTTATAATTAATTTTTTTAAAAATATGGGAAGCGTAAAATGTAATAACTCAAATTTAAAACGTTACCATTAGAGTGTGTGTGGGGGAAGGTTTTACTATGGGATAAGGATGTATTGTGACCCTATTTAACCTCAAATAATCATGTATAATAATGAAAAATACTACTTGAATTTGTATAATAAGAGTTTTTAATAAAAATATGTATGTTTGAATGATATTATGAGTAGTTTCAAGATGGTTTATAGAGTAGTGAATGCTACCAAAAATATTGCTAGTCAATAAAATGATGAATAGACCAAGAAAGGTAATAATGTCAAGATTAATTATTTTCAAGCACTTAATGATTAAATTTTAGTGTCTAAATTTTCCCCCACTTTATTCTAGAAATGAAAAAAAGCAGAATTACTAGAGTAAAGTAGATGTGAAACTATGTGTGTATACATAATTTGTATTTTGATATGAAACTTGATTTTGATAGATGACTTAATGTGAAACCTATAATAATACCACTAAAACTAGTTACTATTAATTTATAAAAATAAAAATATAAAGTTTATAATTTTAAATTTGAAAATAGATCAAGGAAAGTATACACCTGAAAGAGTATGTAATCTAATTTAAATGTAACTTAAAGTATTCCCCTTGTTGAGGTATTTGGATAAATGTTGAACCTATGATTAATTTAGAGTGATAAAGTTTCAATTCAAAAACCTTTGATAGTGCTTAAGTTGGAAAGATTGTATATTCCAACTCTCATTTGACTGTGTAGAATACTCTGTAAAATAACTAAAGGGGTGGACCCACCAACTATGGATCACTACATAGAAAAAGTGCAAACATAGATATTGAGTGTCACTAGACTCAAACATGGCTCACATGAAACATGATATGAATCACATTGATACATATGTATTTATATTCTATTTGAGACATTTCACCTTTAAAAATTTTGAACTTGATAAATTTTTAAACTTTGTAGATTTTAAAACTTTAAAACTTGAGAAAATTTGAAATATTGAAATTACCATGAAGTTACATGAATAAGAATTAATATCATTACCCATATATATGTATTTAACTGATATTTAATTCCATTTAAACTTGAACTATTAAAAAATTATTAATAATAGGAATAAGTGAACATACATGTCATATACCCCCATAGTCTGAAAAGGTTAAATCATATTACAATCTAAAAACTATATATTGTCATAAATCTATTTTTTTCTCATGAGGACTTTGAAATTTAAATTAAAACCTAATGTAATGCCCCATTTTGATATGAGAGACATAAATTTAAAGTTACTTATCTCAAAATAAAGCATATGTTAAAGATATAATAATGTAGTATCATTTTGAGTCATTTTAATTAGATTGCATCATATTTTAAATATAACATTGAATTATATTTGAAACATGGGTTTGATAGATGTATCATTGAAACACATAAGCATGATGTGCATGCCATGCACATCTTGGCACAAGAGTAAGAATTAATAGGCAAAATAAATGCATGATATGAATCATGAAACCATAGTAAAAAGTAATTAACATACAAGCGATGTCATATAATGTCACACATAAATCCCAAAGGCCACATACCAGGGACATGTGAATGTCACATTAATACACAAGGAAAATGGCCACACACAAGGGATTGGTGATGTAGTAAAATAAAGAAACAATATACTGAATAACCAAGACTAAGGACCATACACAATAAGTAAATACACCCTATATTAACATGTAATAAATAATAATGTAAAGCATATCATATATATCAATGTAATTATTATAAAATGACATATTCATGTAACACATTTGTAAAGTATGAGTGATTAAAAAAATGTTTGTATGATATATATATCAACAAGATAGAAAGGTTGTGTATAGATACAACCTATTTAAGTGTTCATGGAGAATGAAGAGATTCCCTTTATAAAGTTTTTTGGGTAATAAGGGAGTCTCGACATAAAAAAATAGGTAAAAGTATATCCTGTATCACACTCAAATACCTCATGAAAAACATTGTGTATTGAAAAATTAAATATGTTATCTACTTTCTATGAAATAAATAAAACATGAAAATAAGTAATCTAGAAACATTTGAAAATGCTTTTAAGGAACTACTTTTTAATTTTTTGATTTAAAAAAAAATTTGACATATATTATTCTTTTGTTTATAATTTACCATATTTAAGTTTTTTGAAAATTTGAAACGAAAAATATTTTAAAATTGCTAAGAAATAAGGCTTTGGAAATATGAGTATGGGGGATTCGAAAGACCTGTAATAATGTGCTAAAACATACAATGGAAATAAATAAGTCAAGGAATATGCCTATAATGCATGTGTAGTTATATAAATGTAGATAAGTATGTTTATGCCCCCAGTGGTAAAAAATTTATATGTGCTCATGGAAAATTTAGATAAATTGATATGATCATGTAAGTGCAAAGGAATCCATAACATAGTAGATATGCAATAGTAAACAAGTGGAGTTTCATAAGGAATGTGCTTGGAAATAATTTTAAGATAGTTTTTTTTGGATTGTTCATATCAATTTGAAAATGTCAGAGGGTAAGCACCCAAAGTGAAAATAAATAAAATGACTAAAATAATGCTTGAAATAGGAATAGAAGAAGTAGTAATGAAGCAAAATTAAAAACATATTTAGAAAGAAAAATGAGAGTATCTAACTAATAAATTTATTAGAGGAAAGTTCACATGAAGTCCCTATATAAAGGGTATATCCACCTAATTTAATTTGTGATAAACCACCTATGTAGAGGGATTAGATCTGATATATTGCATATCAGTCATAACTATATTAGGGTTATTTTTTGGATTATGTCTTGTGGTGTGCTCTTGTGTTGTGATTATGTTCTCTTTAGAAATGGTAATCATTGCACTATCTTGATGAAAGGTTAGATAATAATATTTGATACTCAATGTATCTTCCATTAAAATTTGACATGATATTATAAGGACTACATTTTATGGTTCCATAATATGATCAATGTGAAATAACTCTTGAGAAGATTTAGGACCAAGAGTGATTGGTAATTTAATAGATCCTATGTAATGGTTTTATTATGTAGCTTTATTGAGATGTTGTGTGTCATACCCAAGATATTTGAGAAGAGATAATATGCATATATTAACTTCTTATAATTATGTAAGCACAAAAATAGTGTATTTTTTTCCATTAATAAGTGGTTTAATAATGAGAGGCTATATATATTTATAATGTTTCATTGTTTCCTCTTTTATAACCATACCTATAGGAGAGACCTTAGCTATTGACTCTTGATTTAAAATTCCTTTATTGAGAAATCATTTTTTGAAAGTAATTTGATTTAAATATATCTCTAAATGTGGATATATATGAGTATTTGACTATTTCCTTTGTTCCTTCTCTTTGGGATACATGATCACTGTATTAAAAGTGGTAGAGGTAATTGATTGTGAACTAGTATTACAATTATTTGAGGTATTTTGTAGATCTACTTGATTGGAAATGGGTGTTTCCCTTACTTAATATATAATATATACCTCTATATTCACCACTCCAACAAATGTAAATAAATAATGAAATAAATAATAATATTCATCCATGGGATTAAATTTTATCTTGCATACTTGATCATCTATTAGTTATTGTGTATCTTCATCATAATTGATATAGTTATCTTTAATTATATAACATTTTTATGAATTGACCAATAATTTTAGCTCTTAAATATGCTTTATTATTATTTTGGTAATTTTTGCATGTTATATCTCTTATTTGATTAGGAATTTTGACTTTTGACATAACATCCTTGATATGATCCTATATTTGATTAGGAATTTGCAAATTTGTCATAAATCCTTTGATATGATCCTTTATTTCCTTAGGAATTTGATCACTTTATGAGATATCATTTACACTTATTTATTCCCCCACTTAATAAGTATGAATTTGTGCCATTATAATTATTTTCTCAAGTGTTATGATAGAGACCTTATTAGATTGTGATTATGTCATTTAAAAATAATGAAAAGGTTCATTACTAGTTGAAGTTTTATATTCATGCGTATTATGTAAAGATTTTATGCATCTATGAAATGTATAACGCATATATTAAATTGTATGAATCTAAGTCCAACCCAAGAGTAGTTTATATTGTAAGTTATTAGGTATGACTTGAAAAATAATAGATATTATGTTTGGGCCTATTACTAAATCCAATATGATAGTTCCTAAAATTTGTCTTGTGATATCAAAGCCATATATGGGTTGCTCATATTTTTAAATACTATTATTTTTGAATCCCATTTTATGTATGAAGTCATAGTTATAAATATTTATCTTAGAACCATTGTCAACCAATACATGTTTGACTATTTTTATATATTTTTGAATTTAAATGAATAATGGAAGATTTTGGTCAATTAAATGCTTGGGAGGTAGATATTCTTAATTAAATTTAACTATATTTTTAATATCCTTGAAGGTATTAATGATAGAAGAAAATGAAATTGGTTGGATATTCATGGAAGAGTGGTATAACACAACATTACATATAATCTATCATTGTAAGTTGGTGATTTATTTAATATTAATAAAATATAAAATTTGGATAGAGTATTATACATTTGGCCAATGAGATCATACCCCTTTGGGATGAGAAACTAGACTTGGAGGAGGTGGAGGAACATTGTGATTAGTAGGATTAGGTTGGGGAGGTAAAGGTGGTCATCATATTCTAGTTTGAACAACATGGACGTGGGATTCTAATATGAGTCATGGATGACTAATGGTGACAAAATGATAAATAAATGTAGGTTAAGGGTGAGGATGAGGAATAAAAAAGGTTATTTTCATGTTTTTTGGTGTCTAGTTGTGAAGGTAGTAACTCATATTGATTGTTATAATAATAGGTATTAGTAAAAAGTATGATTTTAAGAGATGATAGAGGTTGGTTTTTTCCACAAGGGGTAGAATATTATTTGTATCCAAGTCATCTTAATTAAATATAATGTGAAATATTCATACATTCTTGCCCCAAAATGGTGAAAAAAATATCTTATGATGATGGTAATTTTTTATGAGAATTATTATAAGATGCAATATTATAAAAATAATAATTGAAAAGTTATTGAGAGTCTATATTATACATTTTATCATTTTGATTTTATTTATAATTTATCCATTCTATAACATAATGAATAACATATTAGAAGGGAATACAATATTTAATGATGAATTTAATAATCCTATGAAACATATCAGATAGGTTTCCATTCATTGAATCCATTATGAATCAAATATAATTAATATGAATACAATAGAAGAAAAAATAAAAGTATGATAATGATATATGCAAGGGTTTGGATGATTGTGTGGGCTCTCAAATATACTTTCTCATTTATTTATTAATATTGATCCAATGTTTTATAAAATTAACTACAAAGGTAAAACCATGCTTGTATCTCACTAACCAAATTTCTAAGGGTTAGTTGAGATTAACTTCCTTGGGTGATATGATCCTCTTAGGTTCACCACAAATCAAACATATAAAAGATGATTCCTATGGTATAAACAAGGGGACCTAGGAATTTTCAATATGTCATGAGGTACATAGAAAATAAAATCCATTTTTAGTGATATAATGACTAAGAGTATTAATTTAAAACTATCACATCACAATATATATATATATATATATATATATATATATATATATATATATATATATATATATATATATATATATATATATATATATATATATATATATATATCAACATGTAGCTTATAACAACCACTAAGCAGTTTAAAAACTGTTAGAGCACAATTTTTATAAGAAACAAGAAGTAAATAGAAAATAAAATTTAATTTTTATTATAAGAAATCAATATTTTATGATTTATATGAAATTATAATTTTATTTTAAACCCTATAACCCATAAAAATAAATATAATAATCAAGTAATGTTTTAAAAATAACAGGTTCATCGAAATGTTTAATCTATTTTGAAATGAAATGAATAAAATAAATAGATCTAGAATATTAAAATTAAATTAAAATGAATATATAAATATGAATGTAAAAGATATAATTTAAAATGAATTATAAATAGTAAGTTGAAAAAAATTATTGTAAATCTCCCTCAAACAAGTTTTATGTTGACTGTGAAGGTTGTTTAGATAGTTAACTTCTTGAAAAGACCTGTGAACTATGTCATGATTGAAAATAAGAATTCAAATTGAATTGGGACAAGGTTGTGATATGAGTACAAGGATGAATTATGGATTTGTACTTTTAATATGGACACATAATGGTTTAATATGCAATTAATTTTTTGAGATGGGTGTGTGTGTCTATCTATGAGGGTTTACTAATTGATTTTTTGTGATGATTTTCTATATAGAAGACCTAAAAAGTACAAACCCTAATTATTTCACAATAAACACAATATATATAAATTTTAAAAATGGGGAATAGGGTTATGGGAATAATTGAGATATATTTAAAAAACACCATGTAATTTAAATGCCACCTATATATCCCAAATGGGCCTCAAGCTGATATAGTTCTCCCTCCTAGAGTGAGTGTGTGAATATTAACTTTGGTAAATGAATACAAATAGATAGATTAATTTAAATGATTAATAATGAGTAATATTGACCTATAATAAAATATTTTCATACTTTAACTATGACTAATTGTATTAAAAAAAGTTAAAATTTAAAATAATAATGGTATTTTGCTCAGTGTATCTTAGAATTGCCAAGTGATTGCTAGATATGATTTGAGAGGCCTTGATGTGCTTATATAAGAGAATAGTTTGAATATTTTCACTAAATAAACTTATTAAAAGTGTGGGAGGGGTAAAAATAAATGTCTCAATTTAAAAATATTATCGTTAGGGTATGAGAGACAAGGATGCACTAGTGGATAAGGCTGTAGTGTGATCCTATTTGACCTAATGTGGTCCTATCCCAAAAGGACATATACTATTATAATTGGTTTCACAAGAGTTTATAAAAAATATCAATTTTCAAATGAAGTTTTGATTAGTTTCAAGTTGATTTATATAATATTGAATGCTCACATATATATTGCGAGTTAATGAAATGGCTAATAGGCCAAATAGGGTAATAATATCATGATTAAACATTATCAAGCACTTGATGATTAAATTTGAGTGTCAATTGGAGATGATATAATGGGATATGTTGAAAATGAAATGATATAGGGTATCACATAAAATATGACTTTGAATGAATCCAATTATTGGATTATGTCATTTTAAAATATTTTAAGGGTCCATTATTGGCTAGACATATGTGCACATATCCATTAGGCATGTGTGCACATATCCACCATGCATAAATTTCACACATATGTATAGTGTATATGGTACTACTTTTATAGCATGTATCCAAGTTTTACCTAAGTTAAAATTATAAGGTATATTATTAGGCATGACTTCAAATAAATTAGGCAATGTTTTGGGTCAAATTATCACAACAAATGATATTAATTCATGTACTTAACATGGGATTCCATCAAATCATTTTACACTTTAATTTGATTTTTTTAATACTTTTATGGACATACAATTATTTTAATAATGTTATTATGTGTATACTTTTCTCACTCCATTATCTATCAATACATGTTTGAATGATTTGGTTTATATTTGAGCTTGAATGAAGAATTCTAGATTTTTCTCAATTATTTATTTGGTGGGTCAGACTTCCTTTTCAAAAGAAATCTCTTTAGCACTAAATTTTAATGTAATAATAAAATAATTAATGTATGATTTTTTTTAATCATTTATGTGAGTTGTCTCACATAATGTCTCATATATGATGTCCTTGAAAACAACTGATCTCTATTATGCCCTAACATAACACCTTATTTTTTGAAATCAAATAAAGACCCAATATAATTTGAATGTATTTATTTAAGGTCCTATAAGACTTAGACATCCATCATATTTATATTAATATGCATAAGTCTAAGTTAGTCCTAAATATATAAATTTAGAGAAGTTTAAATTATAAAATTCAAAGTTTGGACATTAATTTTGATTTATTTTAAACCTTTGGTTTTCATACTTAATTTATGAACTAATGAAACTAATGTGTCATTACCTAGTGTTTCTATGATTTATTGTGTGTTCATAGGATTATGGGCAAAGACTTATAAATTATTCATGGCTGGGACCTACCTTTATTATCCAAAATTAGAACAAGTGTCAATATTACATTACACAAAGCCCTTTGGCCTTTACAAAAGATTTTAAGTGTCCAAAGTTTTTGATCTTTGAGACCTTGATATATGTAACTAACATATTAATCAGAACCAATCATGATTCAATAAAATTTCCTAACTTTATTCATAGCTAGGTCAGAATAGGACATCCACATGGAAGAACCATGTTTAATTAGAAAAAAATTCTTCAAAGATAATTCTAAGTCTTCAAGAATTTTAAGCCTAGAGAACACACCATGTGGCATAATTTCATTAACCTAGAACCACATAATTTTAAAGTAAAGTTAATTATCTAATAGTCCCAAGGTTTCACAGGTTTGAGATCTAAAAAGTGGCATAATTTTGTTAACCCAAAACCTAAAAGTATTAAACAATGTATAATGACCTTGAGGACCTAAAGTATAATGGACCTAAGGTTCTAAGCTCTAAGTATTCAATATTTTGCATAATTTTGTTAAATTATAACCATATAAGTTAAAAATAAAGTTAGTAGTTTAATTTTTTTATGACTCCAAGGCCTCGAGTATCCACAGTAATGATATCACACCATATGATAAGATTATGTTACCCGGAGCCTTCCAAAGATGTATATAGTTCAAAAGTTCGAATAGTTGAGGTCTAAAAATTTTGAGTTCCCACAAACCTGAGACCACTCCATGTGGCTCAATTTTGTTAGCCTAAAATCATATAGTATATAAAGTAAGATCATAAGTCTAAATACCTAGGTAAGTGAGAAGTAGACAAGTGTAATGATCTAGGAGATGCATGGATAAAACATGAATAAATGAGTTTTAAAACAAATCAAGAATTGACAAGTGAGAAATTGACACCTATCTTGAATAAGTTATTGGATATAAAGTTAATAAAAATTTATTATATAGAAAACACAAACCTATCAGAGTTGACTGACACATTTAAATTTAAAACAAGAACAAAATTAAAAGTCATTATTCACATTAAAGTTACATAAATTATGAATTCATGGTGTATAATTTAGATTATATATATATAAAATATAAAGAAAGGAAGGTCACTTATTCATTAATATATGATTGAACATTATAATTTTAAACTCTTTAGTGACCAAAAATCTTAGTTTTCTCAACAAATTTATGAAGAGAGTTTAGACAGTTTGAAAAAGGAATTACATAGTCTAGACCATTGAAATGGCTTCTCCAAAATAACCACATGTATAGGCTCCTTACATATACTCCATTTCTAGAAACATTGAGTA
This sequence comes from Torreya grandis, assembly GCA_037957365.1. Lineage (NCBI taxonomy): Eukaryota > Viridiplantae > Streptophyta > Pinopsida > Cupressales > Taxaceae > Torreya > Torreya grandis. The sequence goes on along the minus strand of JARHVA010003890.1, from coordinate 226,019 downwards.
TACTAACATAGAATTTGACAAAATTTCTTTGGATTTTAAGATTCCTTACTATTTGATCATTTGGAATGAGGTGGAGTCTATATCACCATAATCTTCATATGATAAGATATCCAAAGAGAATAATTAGTATGTTGATGACCTGATGCTAATTAGGATCATGGGACTCTATCAAATGGTAATGAAACTAGAGGTAATACCTTGTACTGATTTACTTTGTTATTTAGTTTTCAATGGTACTTGTTGTGGGAACTATTTATAACTCAAAAAAGGGAAGAACATAATTACATATATTTTTAAAAGATAATTTGAAAGGCACACCAATATCATAACACCTTAGTTAATTATAACTAAGTCTTGACTAATGCATGGATCAAGCACAACATTGTAGAAGGGAAGTTGAAATAACGGTTGGTGAAGGGTGAAAGATTGAACACCAAAAGAGACATTTATTCAAATAGTATCATCAAATTTAGGCTTGAAATTAGAATATCCATGGACATTTTAAATAGATTATATGGATTTTCTAGTATTATCTATGTATAATTAGAATGGGCACCATTGCTGGAATTCTCCTAATTTATGATAAAATTGTGGCTTTGAAAGATATAATTAGTGTTAGACTAAAGGCTCAAATATACAAACATGAATAAAGGCCTACAAATGGAAAATTTTATATGATGTGATACTTATTGGATGAAATCCTTGGGATGGTCCATAGGGCCTGTAGTGAATTATGACATCCATCTACATAATATGTAGATAATATAATTTTTGAGGATTACTATATCATGTTTTTCTAAAAATACAAGAATGAAATCACAATAATTTATGTGGAAATCTATCCTTAGTTAATAAATTCATGTATGGCACTCAAATGTCTAGAATATATGAGAACCTAAGAAGCATAATAAAAATGGGGGATTCTTTGTAATATCTAGATTGTATCATAATTTGAATTGTAGGAATAAAGGGCACCACCTCTATTTTTACCACACCATATTCCAAACAAGCTTGTATATTAAGATGTGTCCCACCAACTATACAAATAAATAGATGAATAACTTGGAATTAAACAATAGACCTATTATATAAGACCCCTTTGAACATTGGAAAAATTTAATTTTTGGTGAGGGAACACTTCAGCCAAGTAGGAAAAATATTATCCTATTATAATTTAAAGGTGGCCTAATTCAAGGAGTGGATCCCTAAAAGAAAGGCCAAGAATTATATTCAATCACTTATGGAGAAGGAGGTAATCATTATATATGGTCTCCAATATTATAAACTTGATGTTATCTTCATGAATTCATCATATGAATTATAAATGTGGACACATACGAAGAAAAATAGAATGTCCATGATAGCTTCCCAAGTCATTCAATATGACTAGAACATTACTAAGAAACATACAAATTAAATGATAATATAGAACAAGTTTGGATCTATAAATGACCTCCTACATAGGCTTAGGACTCAGTAGGACAAGACCAACATTCCTCCACTATATGAGAATAAATTATTCTAAAAGAGGTAAAGTCTAGTAGTTAAAGAGAGGAGAACCTCCAAATTAGAAAGGAAATTCTTTGAGGTCTCCCTAATCCCCATCTAGCTTCCACACATATAGTTATTACCAATAGTTTTGTAATAACCACTATAGTTGAGAGGATTGCATCTCCTTAGGATAGGAAAAAGAACATATTCTATGTGAGACCTCTCCCTCTACTTACAACACCTACATAGATGAACATCTCAAAGTTTTGGTAAGATTTATTCTCATCTTTCTCATCCACTCCTCCATCCCCTCAACTAGGTCCATCTCCATCCATTATTACTGTTGACTATTTTGACCACATGTCAAAACATGTCAACCCCCTATAGTTTAAAACTTGATAGAGGGGTCTACTAAGGTCTTGCAAGTGTCCCATGGTCTTAACAAGGTCAACATGGTGCTTTAGCTTTGTCATATTTATCTTATATAGTCTTATGTCATTCGAAGACCACTTTTGGGTCATTTATGATACTAGTACAATTTTCATAGAAGGAAAAATGTTTAAAAGTGTATTTAAATGTTTCATATGTTAAAATATGTCAGAAGAACTATTTTAAAATAGACAAAATGTAGATGTAATGTTAGAACAAGAAAAATTAGGTTGTTAGAGGTAGTTTTCAATTATTATATGACTTGTATAGTAGTTTTGGCATGTGTGGTGAATTTAGGAGTGTCTCTTGGACTCACCATAACTCATTTACATGCTTATGGTCTTAATAGGGTCAACATGGTGCTTTAGCTTTGTCATATTTATATTTGATAGTATTATGTCATTCTAAGGCCACTTTTAAGATCATTTATGAGACTAGTATAGTTTTCATAGAATGAAAAGTGTTATAAAGTGTATTTCAACTTACCCTATGTTATAATATGTTAGAAGAACTATTATAAAATAGAGAAAATGTAGGTGTAATGTCACAACAAGAAAAATCAAGTAGTTAGAGGCAGTTTTCAATTATTATATGACTTGTGTATTAGCTTTGGAATGTGTGGTGAATCGGGAGTGTCTATTGGCCCATAACACATTTAAATTATTAAGATGATTTAATAGACTTGAAAATGGAAAAAAACCATTCTACCTATCCACCACTCTTCTTTGTATGTAAAAATGGTGAACTCACTTTAGTTTAGTAAAGATGGTAGGAGGTGAATTGGGTCAAATGATCTTATGGGATGAAAATAATATTTTTCCATTCCAATTTCATGATAAGATTTCCAAGTTTGGTGTACCAAGATTTAATAACCAATGTTAAGAAGGTCCACTCCTCTTTCTACCTATTCATCCCCATAGCCTTCAAGTGTATCTTCTATTTGGATTGGTTTGAGAAATTATAGTTATGATCATGATCTTGAGGACATGATAATCCATTTCAAAAGAATATTAACATTTTTTTCATTTGTGGAGATCAAGAGATAAGCATAACAACATGTATAGCTAGTGAGATACACCATTGAAGTTGTAGACCAAGTTTTAGTTATTGTAGAGTCATACTTCCTATAGTCATTTCAAAACAAAGGTATAATGTTTTTTCCACCCTTAAATTTAATGGTGGTTAATTTTAATTTGAAATTTTTGGTCTCAAATTTTTGTTATGAGGAGTGAAGATACTAATACATACACATACAGTTAGTTTTCCTTGCAGTAGTCACCTACATTCAAGTGAAAAAGAGTTTTGATCAACCATGATAATGATACATGAAGATTTAAATATTATAGTGAGACTCCCGAGGTAAGAAAACTGAAATAAAACTATTTAAAGATGAAAAAATTGGTTATGAGAACTAGTTTGATACACATAATCATATACCTTACCTTCACAGTCCTGTATTTGAATGTAAACCTATAGGAAGTCTGTATAGAGGCTGAATAGAGTTGAATAGTAAGTGTTTGATTTTTTTTTAAACCCAATTAAAGTATAGGATCATTGAGAATGTTCTGGTAACAATGGTGGAATCATAAGATGGTAGGTAGACCTGATATCCTATGTCCACAAGTTGAGAAAGTTTCTATAAGGACATATTATATTGATATTTCCAAATTAGGGACTCTACCTTAGATTTGATCCTTCCATAGTAGAGTGACGTGAGGTTTAGAAAAATATGGTTGTTTCTATCATGAATCCCAAGCATAGGGGAAAGGAATTGATACAAAAACATGGTTGGTTGATCAAAAAAGGATGAGGGTGGAATGGTCCCTAACTTATACATTTTTAACTTCAATAACTTAGTGATTACTATGGTAAGATGGGATAAAACAACTAATATTACAGTGGCTTATGGTATTGAGTGAGTCTATAACCTAAAAATATGAGAAGAGATCACATAAGTGGAGGGTAGCCTAATGAAATTCAAGTAATGTATATGATCACCTATATGAATTTTCAATTCCTATCTAATGCATATCTATAGGTATCTATAGTCACATACAATCATGATAACTCATGTTAAGTGTCAAGATAAAGGTAGTTTAGATGTTGGCACAGTCATTAGGAAAGAAGTGAATTAAAACAACCATGAGATGAAAAAATATCCCTCAATATGAAACCAAAGAATAAAAAACCAATAACTAGGCCCTGATGAGTACCTATAGGGGTCTCATTTTCTTGAAATGAACACCTACAGTCTGCTAAAGTCTGTAGGCTAGGCCTAGCCAAGTAGATATGTGAATGGGGAGATTTGGTAGAAAGGTTAGATGTTGAACATGTTTGTAACCACCTTCACAATTTTTCCATCATTTTAGTGATGTTCTCATACCAAATAAATAGAGCAAGGGTAAGTTTCACACTTTAGCTTGTAATTAACTCAGTCCATAGACTAGCCAATCCAAATAGAGGAGGTGAAAGTTGAGAGGTAAGTAGAGTTTTATAATGAATTAAACATGTATATATCAATACAATAATGGTAGGAACAACTATATATGATATTTTATGAAGTAAAATAGATAAAATACTTATTCTATCTATGTACTCAATTTGATGTTTCAAAAAACCCTCCACAATCATCAACTTGAGAAGTTTGTATTAAGGTTTTTGAAGAGTTGAAGGGTATATTGGTGTGATAAAAATATAAAAATTGGTACAGGTAGTCATCAATACCTAATTAATCACTCCATAAATTCAATATGATAGGGAAAAGAGGGGATGTGCCCTCTATTTTATATTAGATAAAGGGCATTCACATGCAAACATGACTGCATGCTTGGTAAGTAAATGGTGGAATGATAATATGAGAATTCTTGTATCACCTAAAAATTATGTAAAATCTTGTGTTGAGAATTAATAAAGGTGGAGAAACACCTTCAATTAGCATTGACACTCAATGGTGGTCATAAACAACTAAAACACAGTTAGGCCTAATAGGCCTAAAACTAGACCTAAGACCTAAAGGGGTCTTGATTCATTTTATAGGACCATATGACCATTATATTTCAATATAAGACCTTAAATGGAAAATATAATATTATTTATAACCTATATTTTACATAGAGGCTACATAATTTGGTTAAATTTTGCCTATTTCACCTTACGCCTATCTAGAATGCACTCAAGAACTCAACATGCCAACTTCAAATGTTCACACCCATATAGACACATTGCATGGAGACAAAAGTATTTGGATAGATATTAATGAGGTCCTATAATTGATTTTAGTCAATTTTTTTCATAGTTTTAATGTTTAGTTTTTATGAATAATTGCTAATACTTTAAACATGGTGAAGCCTCCTAAACCCTTTTTTTTGACCTAATGGAGAATATAGGTAATATATGAAATAATAATGGGTAATATTGTCTATAAAATATTTTTAAATTGTATATTAATCTTTTAGGATCCTTTCTATCTAATTGGTTTGTACCCTACTTGTATGGACAAGGCCTAACATAGGGATTTTGTAGGAATTTGACTTCTTTTACAGGTGTAGAGGAGTTTTGATGAATTAAATATATTTAATGAGGTATATATAGACTTATTATAATTATATATACTCATATATAACCTTATTTAAGTTCAAAAGGTCTTATACTGCATCATTCACTTCAGACAGTCTATGGAAAATAGTGAAAATGGAGAATGTCTACCAAGTGAAAAGATGATAAGTATAATTAAGAATCATTTAAAGGTCTAATTCATGGATTTTAAGGCATATTGGTCTTATATATATGTAATAAAACCTATTATATGGATTTTTTTGAATAATTGAAGGTCATTTTGATGACAAATGTGAAGATAAACCTATAAGGCTAGTGATGGTGACTACAGATGGTGAGTACAAGTGTCATGAAGAATACTAGAAATTAAGAAAGCATATAATGAATATTGAAGATTTTTTATAACACCTATTTCATATTGAAAATGTGTTAACTCTTCCTAGTTTAGTTTTGATTAGTCAAAATTTGCCTAATCATGAAGGCAATTTCAAGAAGGAAAATGGAAGATATCTATGCTAGTTTTGGAGAGTTTGATACTCTACATGGACAATTATCTAAGAAGACATTATATACATATTTTATACACTTAATTAATATGAAATATAAATATTTTTCATGCCTTTAAAAGTGTCATTGTGTCCTGTTAACTTCTCTTCTTTCTCTCCTCTCACACATTCTATAAATGCAAGCCATTTTGGATTTTATATAAAAAATTCCACACCTATTATGGGAAAACCCTAATGGTTTGATATTTTAATTTATTTTTGAAATAGGATATTCATTTTTTTTTTTAATTTCAAAAAATATCTTATCTAATTATGTGAAGTGATGTATAGTGAAAGGTCAAGTGATTGATATCTATCCTTATTTTATATCATTCCTTCCATGTTTTATGCAAGTTATTTACACTCTAGCAGGTCACATTATATTTTTTCAAGTGTATTGGTATAAAGTGTATAAGTATCCTTAGTGTTATAAAATTATATATGGTTCACTTACATTGATTACTTCCATGCATATCACCTCCATGTTTGAATACTAATGTTAGAGTAATTTAGGATTTAAGACTAGTTTTATGAGTGAGTCATGTCTCTTAGTGTACATGTATCATATTATATATATATATTTTTCTAGTCCAAAACCTTAGTAGAGTAGGTTATTTTCATGTATAATTCTATCTTTTTTCATTTAATAAAATGGTTAGTGTAGGTGATAAACATTCAAGGATCAATCTAGGAAGCTAGCCCTTAAAACTAAAGGTCAACATATACCATAAGCAACCTAAAATCCTATAGGTATTCCAATGTTACCCAAATATTAGAGTGGGATATAAAAACCTCCTCTAGGGTGTAATATTTGGTGACAAAAATTATGGAATTCTTGTTGGGACTATATTCCTAAAGACACCTTGTCAAGGCGAATGCTGGCCTTGACAAAACCACAACTACATATGGTGTTCTACTCAGCATTTGGTGACTCCATTCAAGGCAATATCTGGTTGTATACCATTATTTTTTCATATATTTTTGTTCATGATTCATGATCCTTACTAGTTCATATAACAGTAGAGATATCATTTCCATAAACTTATCCCTCTAACCTAAACTTCCCCTTAAATTTCAACATCCTCAGCCTATATTTATGTTTGAAAAATAAGAATAATTTTCAAGCCAAGAAGATCAAGAGAGTGAAGAGGAAATTGAGGATAACATGGTTAGGAAGCATGCCTTTTTATAATTTAACAATTAAAATCCTATCCATCTCAATGCATATGATTATATACCTAGTAATGCTACCAAAATTATTCCCACATTCAATAATGAAGGTCATGTCACTCCTAGTGAGCATATTAGGGATATCTCAAACTTCTATAGTTTTCACAATGTCATTGTGCTCAATATTACCATTAGACTTCTTGCCATGTCCCTTAGAGGGAAAGAACTTGATTGGTATTGGACATTTCTTGGAGCTTATATCACAACTTGGGATGATTTTGGAGAGATGTTGACATCAATGTTTGAAGATAAAAGTGATCACACATCACTTATCCATCAACTCAATGTGATTCAAAGAGCCCCTGAAAAGGAAATGCATGAGTTTAATGAGATATTCTAAATAACTTGGTATAGGTTTCCTCCCCCCATGAGACCACCTAAAATCTTTATGTTCCCTACTTATATAAGGGCTATTGGTATTAACATAGACATAGTGTTGTAGTCTGTGGGTGTTTATAACTTCCTGAAGCATATGACCTTGCCATTAGAGATGAAAATGACCTAATACAAGCTATAATGTTGCCTATAAAATTTTATATGCTTAATATACCTAATATTTTTTTTATTCTCCAAGTTTTTCTCAAGTTCCTAATGCAAATTCCAAGTTAAGGATTTCTCTTAAGAATGTAAAAGAGATAACTGATTGGAAGGCAATATATCAAGCCTTAGAGGCTCAAACTAGGAAAAATAATCTATAGTATGGTGTTAATAAAAACCCTTATCCCTATGCTTAGAAATTAAATATGTTACCACCTCATCAATATGGTAAAGGTAGAGGTTAAGGAAATCCTAACTTTAATAGTCCTTCCAATACATACAATCCCACTTCTACCTATAATACAAGAGACATGGTATCAGTGCATATAAACTTGGTGTAAGGAGATGAATGGAAAAAAGGTGAATTCATGGATGAAAATTAATGTGGAGATCAATATTTTGTTTCTAAAGGAGGAGTAACTCCTCAACTATTAGTGGAAAATGAAGTTCTCATGCAAGCAAATGAAGGATGGTAACCTTAAGGAGTGAACTTTGAAAATTTTATAGTAGAAGACACATATGTCCTCAATAAAAATAGTTTATTTATAGACAATAATAGATAAAAAATATGCCTTGGTATATTCCCATGACATTCATAAAAATTCAAATAGCTCTCTTACAAGGTAGTAGGTTGTGACTACAAGCATGGTAGTCCCTAAAACTTCTACATCTCATTCAAATAAGAATGTTAGAAGGGTTACTTAATTTACTCAAATTTATCTATCTAAAAACACTTAATTTTCATCAAAGACTCAATAAAATTTTATTGTTCCTATTTTTAACATTGTTGACTCTTTAAAGAACGCTAAAGCTAGTATTTCTCTTTGGGAGATGCTTCACTTTCCTAGCCAAAAGGAACTTATACAAAAGTAGTTGTCCCAAATTCATGTTAGCCCTCAAAAATAAATTCATGGTGATGTTTCCCTCACTAATTACCATAATAATATTTTTTATCCCTCTTTCAAATCTAAAAAATCCTCCACCCTTCTAATTCACTCTCTTTATGGGAGACAAACTTGTTCACAACTACATAGTGGATAATGGGGCTAGTACTTCAGTGATGCCCAAGGTTTTAGATGATAAATTGGAATTTAAATATGAAACATATAATAAAGGGGTACTTTAAATTCATTGGATTCTTTCTAAGTCATTGGGAATTATGAAAGGGCTGAAGGTTTACCTTCATGATTGTCCTAGCTTCCCCATACTTCAAGACATTGTCGTTGTTGATATGCCTACTCAATTTGATATCTTCCTCTTAAGGGATTTCATATCCAAGATAGGGATATACCTCTCAGATTATTTATTCTTATTATCCTTAAAGATAAGGTATGGAGAAAAAGTAGCCATTATAACTCAACCAGTAGCTAAGTTCCACATTGATCTTTATGTAGAAGCAAGCTCTAATTTGAATTGGGTCATCAATGATCATGAGGATTCTATTGTGGATGATTGAACATCCTATAAGATTAAGGTAATATTTGATCTATTTATATATGAGTATGATGCAAAAACCTAGGGACATGATCCATACACTTACTTTGAGCAAACTGATCTTGGCACATACATCATCCATGAAGGAACATACAAACATTCTGAGGTAAGCATTGAAAATTATTTTCCACAAGATATTGAGGTAAATTAAATTATTAAAATGTATGATGATGATAATTTATAGATCATGATAGATTAATATGATGAGAAAAATAATTCCATTCTACCTATATTTAATGAAGGAGTCCTTAAGGATGATAGTCATGAAGAGGAAGATGATCTTTGGGAAAAGTTTCATGCCATAAGTCAGGAGTTTGTGTATTTGAGTAAGTATACTTCTCCTCTTAAGAAGTGTGCATCTAATGATAAGGTTTTTGATGAACCTAAAAATTAGGTTTTAGAATGAATTATTAAGCATAAGGATGAGTGTCTTATTATTGTCAAAGAAACTATAATCTTAAAAGAACCTAATGAAGCCAAAACATAAGACTTTGTGTTTAAGGAGAAATAAAAACCTATACCTAAATTTAAACCATCCTCAAAGCTCTTGAAATAAAAATATAACAAGCTTGATGTTCCTAAAAATCAAGTACATTATGTCCTATAAGGGAGCAATGTTGAATTAACTTTGATGACTCCTAATTTATAGTTTAAGGAGTACAAATTTGACATGTTAGAAGTTCATAAAGATGCAAGTTCAAAGAATATTCTTGGAGGACAAGGAGTGTCCTTAAAATATCTAATTAACACACTTGAATATATAAGAAGATATAAGGATGGTAAGTCTTTTGATGATCCACATAAGCAAGTGTTTGTTGACAAACATGTTCGACATGATAGGTTACTTTCATGGAGTAGAAAGGATGAAAGAGGTATCATATTTGACCTTGGTTGAAGCATGGTGATTTGTTCTTCACCTTAAAGTGTTTGAGGAATTATATATACTAGGATATATGTGTTTTGATTTATTTATGTGTGTTTTACCTAAGTGTTCTTAAGAACATGTGTGTTTGATTAAGTGTGTTATTTTGTGTCCTTGTTCTTGTTTTTTGGTGTGTTTTGTGATTTTAGAGGCAATTAATGTCATATTTATGCATAGATGACTCCATATCATAATGGATAGGATTAGGTTACTAGTCTCTGACACAACTAACTCACCAACCCTAGGAAATCACCAAGAATGTTGAATAATTTAACCATAATTCAAAATAAGTTAACCCGCTATAGTTAAAAAATTGATATATGGGTCTACCAGGGTCTTGAATGTGTCCCATGGTCATAATAGGGTCAACATGGTGGTTTATCGTTATCAAATTTGTCTTAGATAGTCCTATATCATTCTAAGATGACTTTTGGGGTCATTTACAAGACTAGTATAGTTTACACAAAAGAAAAAATGTTATAAAGCGTATTTAAACATCCCCCATGTCATAATATGTTATAATATTTTTTTTAAAATTGAAAAAATGTAGGTGAAATGTTAGAAGAAGAAAATATAAATAGTTAGAGGTAGTTTTCAGTTATTATATAGCTTTTGCAGTAGTTTTTCCATGTGTGTGACTTCAATAGTGTCTCTTTGACTAAAAAAAACTCATTTACACACTTTGGAAGATTTGATAGACTTTAAAATGGAAAAAAACCATTTTACCTCTCCTTCATTCTCCTTTTCATGTAAAAATGATTAATTGATTTTAGTTTAGTACAGATAGCAGGAGGTGAGTTGGGTCAAATTATCTTGAAGAATGAAAATAATATTTGTCCACTCCAACTTAATGGAAATATTTCCATTTTTTGTGTACCATGCTTTATGAACCAATGCTAAGAAGGTTTAATCCTCTTTCTGTTGTTCATTTCCATAGCCTTCAAGTTTCTCTTCCATTTGGATTAGTCTGAGAAATTCTAGTTATTAACATGATATTTAAGACATGATAATTCTTCTCACATGACTCTTAACATGTTTTTCATGTGTGTAAATAAATATATAAGTAGAACATCCAATATTTTTAGTGAGATACACCATTGAAGTTGTATAACAAGTTTCACCTATTACAGAGTCATCCTTCCTATAGTGGTTTTAGAACAAAGGTGGAATATTATTTCCATAGTCACATTTCATGATGGTTAATTATAATTTTAAATTTCTTGTCTCAAGTTTGTTCTATGAGGAGTGAAGAGACTAATACATATTCATATAGTCAGTTTCCCATGCACCAGTCACCTACAGTCAGGTGAAAAATATTTTGGAGCAACAATGAAAATGATACATGAAGATTTCAATATGGTAGGTAGACTCCCAAGTTGTGAATAGTGAAATTTAACCATTCAAAGGTGATAAAACTAGTTGTGAGAACTAGTTTTATACACACAATCATATACCTTACCTTCACAGTCTTGTATATAAATGTACACCTATAAGAAGTCTCCATAAATTTTGAGAAAAGTTGAATATTAGGTGTTTAAACTTGTTTTAAAACTAATTAAGGTATAGGTGCATTGAGAGTGTTATGGTAATAATGGTGGAATCACAATATGGTAGGCAAACTTGAATCTTATGTCGACAAGTTGAGATAATTGCTTTAGGGACATATCACCTTAATATTTATGAAACAAGGACTCTACCTTACATTTGATCCTTCCATAGTAAAGTGACATGAGGTTTAGAAAAGTTTTGTTATTTTTATCATGAATCCTAAGAATAATGGAAAGGACATGGTTGGTTGATCAATAAAGGATGAGGGTGGAATGGTCCCTAGCTTAGACAATTTTGACTTTAAGAACTCAATGAGTACTATGGTAAGATGGGCTAGAACAACTAATCTTGCAATGACTATTGTTATTAATTGAGTCTATGGACTCCAAATATGAGAAGAGATCACATAATTAGAGGGTATCCTAATGAAATTAAATTAATTTATATATGATAACCTACATGATTTTTCAATTCCTATATAATGCATATCTACAGGCATCTACAGTCAGGTTAACTCATGCTAAGTGACAAGAGAGAGGTAGTTTGGATGTTGGCATAGTCTTCAAAAAGGAGGTGAATTAAAAAAAACATGATATGACCAAATTTACCTAAATATGGAACCAAATAATGAAAAATTAGTAACTAGGCCCTGATGAGTACCTATAAGGGTCTCATTTTCTTGAAATGAACACTTATAGTCAGCTAAATTCTATAGATTGGACCTAACCAAGTAGAGAGGTAGATTGAGAGAGTTGGAAATTTTTTTGAATGTTGAAATTTTTTTGAACCACATTCAAAAAATTTCTATTAGTTGAGTGAGGTATTTAGACCAAATAAATAGAGCAATGATAAGTTTCACACCTTAGCCTACAATCAACTCAGTCTATAGACTAGCCAAGCCAAATGGAAGAGGTGCAAGTTGAGAGGTAAGAATAGTTGTATAATGAATTAAACATGTGGAGATAACTACCAAAATGTTATGACCAACATTATATGTTCTTTTATGAAGGAAAATAGATCAAGGACTTATTCTTTCTCTGCACTTAGTCTAAGGTTTCTTAAAAAACTACACAATCATGAACTTGATAAGTCTATCTTGAGGTTTTTAAAGAGTTGAATGGTCTATTAGTGTGATCCAATTGTGAAAATTGGTAAAGTATTAAATATTACCTAATTAATCCCTTTATGACTTTAATATGACAATAAAAAGATGGGAGTTCCCTCTATTTTATCTCAAACAAAGTGCACTCCTAGGTAGACATGACTATAGGATTGGTAAGTAAATGGCGGGATGATAATATTAAAAGTATTTGATAACCTCAAATTTTTTTATAAATTTATGTTTATAATTAATAATAAATACCTTTAAATAGTACTAACACTTAGTGGTGGTCTTAAATAACTAAAACATAGTTAGGCCTAATAGGCCTAGAAATAGACCTAAGACCTATAGGGGTCTAGCTTCATTTTATAGGAATATATGAGAATTCTATTTCAATTGGGAGCCTTAAAGTTAAAATATAAGATGAGTTATAACCTTTTTTTTGTAGAGATACTACATGGTTTGGTCAAATTTGGCCTATTTTACTATAAACCTATCTAAAATGCATTCAAGAACTTGATAGGCTAACTTCAAACATTCACACCTGTACAAACACATTTCATGGAGACCCAATGATTTGGGGAGAGATGAAGGATGTCCTAAAATTTATTTTACTGGATATTTTTCATATTTTCAACATCTAGTTTTTATAAACAATTGATAACACTTCAAACATGCTAAAACCCTCCTAAACCCTTATTTTTGACCTGATAGAGAATATAGGTAAGAAGATGCACTCAGAAGGGGTAATATGGTTTGGAAACTAATTGAAAAATTTAAAGGAATTTCTTAGGTTACTTCCCATTGAATTGGTCTTTACCATACTTATATGGACAAGTCTTGACATAGGGTTTTTGTATGAGTTTAAATTGTTTTACAAGTGCAAAGGAGTTTTGATGAATGAAGGATATTTAATGAGGTATACACACACACACACACACACACACACACACACACACACACACACACACACACACACACACATACATACATATACACACACACATATATATATACCTCATTAAATATCCTTCATTAAATATATATATATATATATATATATGTATGTATGTATGTATATGTATATGTATGTGTATATATATATATATATATATATACACATATACATACATACATACATATAATATATATATATACACACACATATACATATACATACATACACATATACATATACATACACACACACACACACACACACACACACACACACACACACACACACACACACACACACACACACATGTGTGTGTGTGTGTGTGTGTGTGTGTGTGTGTGTGTGTGTGTGTGGTGTGTGTGTGTGTGTGTGTGTGTGTGTGTGTGTGTGTGTGTGTGTGTGTGTGTGTGTGTGTGTGTGTGTGTGTGTGTGTGTGTGTGTGTGTGTGTGTGTGTGTGTGTGTGTGTGTGTGTGTGTGTGTGTGTGTGTGTGTGTGTGTGTGTGTGTGTGTGTGTGTGTATGTATATGTGTATGTATGTATATGTATATGTGTGTATATATATATATATATATATTATATGTATGTATGTATATGTATGTATGTATATATATATGTGTGTGTGTGTGTGTGTGTGTGTGTGTGTGTGTGTGTGTGTGTGTGTGTGTGTGTGTGTGTGTGTGTGTGTGTGTGTGCCCACCTCTCATCTCAGTTAAGTTCAAAAGGTCTTTTAATACACCATTCACTTTAGACAGTATATGGCAGATAGTGAAAATGGATAATGACTGCCAAGTGAGAAGATGGTAAGTATAATTAGGAATATTTTTAATTTTTAATTGGTAAAGTGGAAGGTATAGGGGTATTATATAGGTGTTTTAACACCTATTCCATGTATTTTTTTGAACAAACGAAGGCCATCTTGATGATAAATGTGAAGACAAACCTATAAGACTAGTGATGTTGATTTCAGATGGTGAGTGCAAGTGTCATGAAGAAGGCTAGTGGTTAGAAAGCATGTAATGATTGTTGAATCTTGTTTCTAAAAAATCCTTTATAGTGAACATGTGTAAAATATCCCTATTATAGTTTTGAGAAGTTAATATATGCCTAATCATGAAGGTAGTTTCAATAAAGTAGTTGGAAGGTCTTTACGATAGTTTTGGAGAGTTTGATACTTAAGATGGACACTTATCTAAGAAGAAATTCCAGACCTATATTCTCCACTTCATTCATATAAAATATAAATATTTTTAATTCCTTTATATTTGTAATTGTGTCCCTTTAACTTACCTTCTTTCTCTCCTCTCACACATTATATAAATGCGAGCCAATGTGGCTCTTGTATAAAAAATTCCACACCTAGTATGTTGAAGCCCTACTAGTTTGATATTATATTTTTCCTTTGAAATAATATAACTAATTTGGTTTTTATTTCATAAAATATGTTTTATAATTATTTTGAGTGATTTATAGTGAAATCTCAAGCAATTGATATCTATCCTTGATTTATCTCAATCGTTCCATGTTTAATGCAAGTTGTTTTCACTCCAGCAGGTCACATGAACTATTGTCAAGTGTATTGGTCTATTTTCAAGTGTAAAAGTAGAATTAATATCTAAAAATTATCTCTATTTTAGTTACCTTGAGTATTTCCATGCATATCACCTCCATGTTTAAAGTACTAATGTTAGAGTAATTCAAGATTTGAGACTAATGTTGTGAGTCATGTCTCTTAGTACACTTGTATGGTAATATTGTGGAGATATTTATAACATATAAAATCATTATATTAGGTTATTTTCATGTCTAATTATATCCATTTTCATCAAAGAAAATATTTATTATATTTGATAAACATTTAAGTATCAATATAGGGAGCTACCCCTTAAACCTAGTGGTCTACCTCTACCATAGGCAACCCACATGCATAGAAGTATTCTAATATTTCCCAAATATTAGATTAGGATTGAAAAAAATCCTATAGGTTGAAATATTTAGTGATGAAAATTACTTATACCACTATTAATCCACTTTCCATTCCTTTACCACCACTTACAGTAGTAGTCCCTACTACTATGGCTCTAGAATATGTGTCATCATCCCCCTCATTTCACATTTTTTCCATAGACACTTTCTAAAGGAATTATAAAGTTATTTTAGCCTCCTCAAAAATTTAGTATCTAGAGGAAAGATCATCATTATGTCTTGATAACCCAAAACATACCTTGATAAGGAAGAAGCAGAGGAAGAGGAACATGGACATGTAATGTAATTATTATACTATGATATGGATGAGGAGGAGGTAAATGCATAAATAATGATGGGACTAAAACCAAGGTCAAGTAAGGAGGGAGATATATAATAAGCATATGAGGAATAAAAATAGAAAAGGCCAAAATAATGATCCTAGGAAGTTTATATAAAGAAGAAACTCTAGATGGATTATTAGATGACTAGATCCTCATTGAAGAGGAAATATAAAAAATAAATAATGTATTTTCTTCCCAAGCTTATTTTATTACTATTATAAATACTTCAGATATAAATTTACCTTTGCCTATTCCAAAGCCACCATTATCTAGTTCAGGTGATTATTTCATTTTTTAAACATCCACATCAATAATGACTTGAAATAAAATAGTTTATTTTGATAACTTATTTTTGATTTTCACTTTTGATTCTAAAGGGATCACAGTTTGTTGAGCATCATTTCTATTTTTGAGGCTTGGAATTGATGTTGTCATTGATTTCAAAGGTTGTTTATGAGTATGTGGTCATCAAATAGTGTTTTATTTTATTGAATCCTTGAAAGGAATCACATTGTTGTTGTCACTTGAACTTGCACCCCTTGAGGAGATGACACCACCTTAGGTCTATGGGTGACCCAACTTTGAGGTGGATCTATAGGTTTAGGGCTAGTTCCCCTTGATGTACCACTTTCATAAATCCTACTACTAACTCTTGGGGGGATGAAAAGGGATAAGAATAAATGAAAGTAAATCTAATATAGGGGAGGTGATACATCAATTAATTTGTCTACTCACACCATTTAACATGCACTTAGAACCAAGGAGAAGTCTACACATACACTTCATCTAATGACAATTTTCTCTTCCACTTCAATGTTTGAAGCATGGGCTCTTGAAGAGAGCCTAGGTTAGGAAGACTTAGATAATAGGCATTATAATAAACACTATTTAATATCCTACTCACTACACCTAAAATCCACATTAGACACTTCTTGATAACCTATAAAAGAGAGATTTCAAAACACACAAGGCACTAGGAAGAGTAATATGTGAAGGTAAGCAAAACTACACTTACACAAGACCAAAAACCATCACATGAACTTAGTGAAAACTTGAATTAGGTAAAAATAACTATATTTTATATCTCAAGGAAAAATATTGGAAATGATTTGCCATACCTAGGTGGAGAGATCCATATAACAACCAAAAAGGCTAGAATTCATAGAAATTATGAGAGGAGAGAGAGAGAGAGAAGGGGAAGCTCAAGAGTCATAAAGACACTTGTCAAGAAATGATAAGGAGTTAAATTAGCATGGTATATGGAATGAGATAGGTTATAAAAGATAAGGACAAATGTCTCCCAAACTTGTGTAACTCCTCCACATGTGGCATAGATTCCCTTGTGGTTACATAAGAAACTACCCTCATCATTTACCTTCACAAAACTACATCATCATTGTATAGGGTAAGGTATAATGATGGATATGAGTGGTAATGTTTACTAACAAGAATTTGCATGCATTGGATTAGTTTTTTATCATCCATATTCTTCTATTCATGCACAATCAGGTGAAACAATCTCAAAATTCCTCCTTCTCATGCACCTCTCACACTTGGCACCCAAAACCTTCCATTTATAAAATATGATAAATAAAAAATTAGGTATGACACTTTTAAATAGTATCCATATCATTATTTTCATGAAACCATGCCTAAAAATCTTCCCATTTGAAGTTTCACTAGTTTTCACTAAGTGTGCACTATCACTAGACTGGCTTAGATGGAGAAGATAACATAAGAACTTAAGAGTTTATTTAAATCATAAAATGGCCATGGAGACTTATAAAAATTCTTAATCTACCTGATTTGATCTTTTGAAACCCTCTCACACATGTAAAACACAAGAATTAGTCAAAAAGAGCCCTATTTTGCACCATCCATACAAGTGTAGTATGCCTCAGTCACATGGGGAGGATCCTTTGATATTTTTATATCATCCCCAATCAGTTTCATGGCCTTTCCACTACATTTGGATACTTCAATTTATTTCTTTCCCCAATTGGGTCCTTAAGGAGGGTTTTGTGTAGTTTTAGGCTATAACATTTATTCATAAAGAACAAACATTAGAACTCTATCTAAATGAAACTTATGGATTATTTAGGACCCTATTAATCATCCCAAAACAACTTAGGGTCCCATGAATAGTTTTATGAGAGATATAAGCATCTCAAGTTGACTACTCAAGTTCTTCCTACATATTTTGCATGGTCTAGATACACTTCAAGTTAGAAGATGGATTATTGATGGATTTATTTAAAATATGAAGGAATAAATACACCTCATGACTCTAAAATAACATATACCAACTGATTTCAATAGTAATATATCTCTAAAATGATGATGCATTGCTTCTAGGTACCAGGTCTAGATTAGGTCTAATAGGCCTTACTTGAAACTCTTGTTTAACCTAACCCTATAATGAATTAATATTACTTTTAAAATATAAAAAGCCTCTAGTAAACTTCCATGTACATTATTCAAATAAATATAATGATTTAATAATTCCAAAACTGAAACTGGTCCCTCATTTGAGGCTAGGTTTACACCTTGCCTAGCTACCCTGCCTATATACCTTTTTGCATAGATAATCATGTCTACCTTATATAAAGGTTTCATATGGTTATTTAGGTATGTAAAATGTATAAAAACCATATTTAATTATATTTTATGGTTTTGGTCCACCATTTCATCTTTTCCCCCCAAAAAAACCCCTTTATTCAAGGCAAATATGCCCTACCTCAGAGATATAATAGGGGCATATTCCTTTACTTGTTTATAAAAAAATTATTTGAAGGAATTATACAGGTAATAGTGGTTATCAATACCAAGTTTTAGATCTTGGTGATGATTTTATATCCCTTATCCTATCCAGTTTGCTAGGCAGACTTTTGGAGTGCACACTATCTATAGGGTTTAGAAATGGATTGAGTGTTTTCTTCGTAAAGGCTACCTGTAGGTGTTCATGGACTAATATAAATTTGAATCATCTATATAAAATCAATAATAATCTCAAAAAAGTGATATTTTATTGTATTTCATCCATTTTATACCTCATTTCACCTTTTAACTCCTTTTAATGGCTTTGCAAACACTTATCTCATAGTTTTGGTCTTTCTTTCCTGACTGAGATTCCTCATTTCCTTGACATGTTTAGAGGCTATATAGATTATCCCAGAGCTCATGAGGATTTGATATCCATGTATAATATTTTTATATTTTGGTTTCATCTCTCAAACATGTTACATGCACCTTTTTCCACCTAAAAGTGGGTCCCTGTGTAATTAACTGAGACAGTCCTTATACCCCCTATTGTAGTTGAAATTGCATGTTTTGTATGCATTGTCATAGTGACCATGAGGTATTTATTACATCATATAGTTTTTTATCACATTTACCCTTAATTTTAATCATCTTGGTTATCTCAAAGGACACACAAACTTATGCCAACTTATTCCTTATACACCTTGCCTGTTATAGGTGGATATATACAATGTATAGACTAGGAAGAAGTTTGGGAATCAAAACATAAGTGCCAATATTTCATGGTAATACTTTATAATATGGATGTAATTTCACCCTTTTAATCATTATAATATATTAAAAATTCATGGTTACTCACTAAAGATGTTAAAACCATTCATATTTTCACAAGCCTGTAGATATCACAATAGGTTTTTAGTGTGTTTGAGAGCATATTTGGGCTTATTGAACACCTTCATAGTTTTTGTCAAATAACCATATCACTTATAAATTTAATTTTCCATGGATATGGATATAATATCAAGCTATCAACATGCATCATAATCTCTTGCACCTTCATCATGAAAACTCCAAAAAACCTTGAGGAGCACTATTTTGGCTTTTTTGGGACAATATGCCTGAAATCATAGTCACATTGTTTTGATCATGGCATTACACTTTCCTTAGCCACAAATCACCTCATGAGGTTTTTAATGCCTATTTACTCATGAAAGGGTCATAAATGAGGTCTTACCTTACTTTAACATCCAAATGGCTATCTCTAACCCCTGTTTAAGCCACCTATAGGAGGAGGTCTAGTGCACCAGAGTGAGCCATAATATGGGCAAGCTGAAACCTTTCATAAATTTAAAATTTGTGTGCTTTAATTTTGAATTACACTAAAATTTTGACAATTTTAAGTAATTTAAGCACCTTTATACCTCTCCATACATCACCATGATGTCATCAGAGTCTTATAAATGCAAACCTCCAAGTTATAAGATAGAGAGGATGGAATTGAGCACTGATATGTTTCTTAAAAGACCTCTTAACACATTTAAATGAAAATTTAAACCATAAATTGGATAAAATACACTAACAACACTTAGATATAATCCTTAAAACACATTCTTCAACATGAAAATATCTTATACTAATGCTCGCAATGCACTTTCATGGTTACCTAGCTGAAATAGGCCTAGAAATGACCCTTAAGAATTTGAGAGATCCAAATCCAAAATAAGAATGTATAACCTATGTAAATGTCTTATAAGACATGGAGAAACACTTTAAAATAACCAAATTATCAAAACCAAGTAGAAAAACCAAAAACTAGCTCAAAAAATATACCACTCATGAACGAAAGTGTATAAAAATCTACCTGGAGTCTAAGTGATGGCTCATAAATAAGTGGACATGAAATTGAGAAGTTTTTAAATTAAAATTAATCTAACTTTGATTAATTTACACCCTGAAAATCATTCCTCTCAAATCTAACTGTATGACCCACACTAAGCATTTGAAATTGACCTCTCTTTGTTTGCAAGGACAATAAAGAAGAAATAGAAGCAAAGAATGAAATTTATAATGAAAAAATATGCACAAAAAGTGTATAAAATACCATCGGAGATTAAGAGACACATTCTCATGTTTTTAGCTAAAAATGGACTTCCCAAGTCTATATAAATGCCATTAAGGGCTTAAAATCAAGGAGAAACTACCTCTTTCTACATGAAACTACTTCCTTGAATAAAAATGACTAATCCGTAATGTATCATAACCTCCTCCACATTAAAAAATTCCTTATTGAAATTTTTTATTCCTTGATAAGTCGTATAAGTCATTAAATGAGCTAGAAATATGACCAAAAGGACCCTTTTTACATATGAAACATGGTGAGGAACAAATTTATGACCTAAAAACACCTTAAAAAACCTAAATAACCATATTATGATATTTTCAAGATAATTTTAACCTTTAACCATGTTTATTAGGGTTTACTTTGGTTGACTAGACTAGCATAAGGAAGATAGTCTTAAACCAAGGCTAGAGTGGGATAGGTAAAGTATTTAGACCAACATGAAACCCTTATAGGACATATGGAAACCTATAAAAAGTTTGGAAATGTAAGGTTTGACCTAATTTGACTAAAATTCAAATTTGGTCAATAGTTTTGGTAATTATTAGGGGTAATGTGCTTGCCTATGTTAAGACCCAGTACCCTCATCCCATCCATTGGGCAAAGGGAGTCAGATGCACTTTGAAACAAAAATATTAGACCTTTATTTGACCAAAAATACAACTAATTGACCTCAAAAACACATAAAGGAAAGATAACACACAAAAAGACCAAAGAAAACACACAAAATAGAGGCACACTTTTGCTATTAAGCAATTAGGAAACACAAGACACAAATAATAAGCAAACTAAGTATGTACATACAACTTAAACATACCTACCTTCCTTGATCAAAAGGGAAGTACCTTTAATTTCCTTCCTCACTAGATAAATGAGGATTCCAAGAATACTTTCTTTTAGATATGGTGTTAGATGACTCATGTTTCCTTTTTGCTCCTTGGCTTGGCATGTCATTTAATAGAGTCATTTACCACAAACCTCCAAGGTAGATGAAGTATTATTGACCTTGGAAACATGCCTCATATTAATATCCTTTTATCTCATTATGGTATATTTTCATGTATATGAAGGGGATAGCCTCTTGTAAGTCTATACCTTCTTGAAAGACCTCATTGTCCTTCTCATTTTCTATAATATCTTGAAATTATTCAATAAATGTTGTGTCATAGCTCTATAAATGTTTATTTTTCAAAATCCTTGTTGATTTTTGTAGGAATAACTTCACGTGTGGTTGCAGGATCCATATTTAAAATATTCATAGCCATAATAGATTTCTCTATCATGGTTTGGAATATCTTGATGGTGATGCCTTTCAACACATGTTTGCTTCTCAATATCTTGGGGGTTTGTGTTCTTAAGAGTCTTGTCCTCTGATTATCTTTAAATTATTTAAACTTTTGCATGTATGTGTGCCACATGTCTTCTCCTTGAAAAACATATTCTTGCTTACCATGTCTTGTAGTCAGCTCCAAATGACTTGTAGGCCTCATGGAACCTTTAACTTTATTGAAAATGTCCTCAAATATATACCATAATTAATCATCATTCTATTGATCAACATTATGAAGTGGAACAACAAGACAAACCTTTTCCTCTTCTTCTTTGGAATCTAAAAAAACTCCTTCCAAGGCATCTTCTTAAACACAAGGAACACCATCTTCATAAGGATTTAGATCTTCTTTATCATTAATCCAATCTAAAATATCTATCTCCTCCTCCCTCTTAGTGATTTCAATACTAGGCATCTTAAAAATAGGAAGTTTAGCCAAATAAGGTTCCAAAGAGAAATGCAATCCTCAACATTAGAAGGGCAAAATGGATCAACTAGATGAGGTTGAAAGACGGGTTTAATGGCTTCTTGATGAGGGGTGGGAGGGAGTTGATTAGTTTCAAGTTTCTTTTCAATTTAAAATTATCCACTTGAAAATATCTTGTTCTTATTTTCACAAGCTACCACTACCTCTTTCCATCTTGGGAATCTAGGCTTAGAAAATTCTCCATGGGGCTAAGATGCAAATGGAGGTGTAAATGATAGACTTAAGAAAATTGGAGTTTCCTTGGGTTTGGTGTCTTGTCTCCCACTTTGGAAAGTAGGATCAGGAACCTCTCCATTTTTTTTCCATGATGGATTTCCTTAAAAGTTGATTGGCTAATTTAATATCTTTGTCAATATGGGCCTCAAAACTCAAACTTCCTTTCTCAAAATCTTCTCCAAATAAATCAACCTGCTCAATAGTGATATCCTCCTTCCTTTATCTACCCTCTTGGATGTACTTATAAGAAGGGAAACTTTGGTTAATTCATGAAGGACTTGGGGCATCATAAAACATGCTTATATTGACATTTTGAGTGGGCAAAGTCGACACACTTGAAGGTTGTTTTGGGGTATATTGGAGCTACCAAGATTGAGCTAGTTCATGATCTCTCAACCTCTCTTATATGTCTAAAATTAGGCCATAAACATAAAGCATCTTATTATTAATACCTTTCTAATTATATCTCTCTATATGCATCCATTCTCTTTTAACTTTCTCCAAATTGTTTATCACACTTTTGATACAATCACTAGGGATGACTTAACCACAACCATTTCTAGTATCCAGGTCTAACATGTAGTCTTTGTAGCCAATGAGAGTCTTCTTTAAACTTGAAATGGAATTATTTAGAGAGGAAATAGGTGTGTTAGGTGAAGCACAAGATTGATATGGCTGATTATAGGTAACATAAGATTGATAGGGATCATGACAAACGTGGACAAGGACTTATTCATATTAAGAGGGAAAAGGCAAGATGGATATGTCTCCCCAAATTGTGTTAAGACAAACTCAACATCAAAATTATCCATGATTCACTCATGAGAATATGAGAGAATAAGAAAAAAACTTTAATTATAGTACCTAGACTACTTAAATAATATATTTATGCTTGGAGTCACCATTGGTGCTTAGTGAAATCACCTCCAAAGGTTGATATCTTGAGGAGAACACCAAAATTCCTCAATTTTTTGGAACAAGTGTCCCACCAGGAATGAAATTTTTTTGTCACTTTAAATTTCACCCTTGAGGAGATGACAAGTCTCTCCTTGTTCAAGTGGCACAATGGAACCACCTCAGGGCTATGGGTGACCCAAATTTGAGATGGATCTTTAGTTTTGGGGCTAGTTCCCCTTGATGTACCATTTTGATCAAACCTACTACTAAATCTTGGGGGGATGAAAAAGGATAATAATTAATGAAAGTAAATATAATCTAGGGGAGTTTATACACCAAGTAATTTATCTACTCACACCATTTAAAATGCACATGGAACCAAGGAGAAGTTTGCACATACAATTTATCCAATGAAAATATTCTCTTCCACATCAATGTTTCAAGCATGGGATCTTTAACAGAGCCTAGGTTAGGAAGACTTAGACAATAGGAATTATAATAAACACTATTGAATAGACTACTCACTATACTTGCAATCCAAATTATACGCTTCTTCTTGACCTTCAAAAGAGAGATTCCAAAACACACAAGGCACTAAGAAGAGTAACATGTGAAGGTAAGCAAAACTACACTTAAACAATACCAAAAACTATTGCATGCACTGAGAAAAATCATAAATGGGGTAAAAAACTATATTTAATATCTCAAGGCAAAAATTTGGTAGGGATTTGCCATACCTAGGTGGAGAGATCCATACAATAGTCAAAAAGGCTAGAATTTATGGAAATTGTGAGAAGAGAGAGAGAAGGGGAAGCTCAAGAGTCATAAATATACTTGTCAAGAAATGAGGAGTTACATTAGCATGGAACATATAATGAGATAGGTTTTGAAAGATAATCAAGTAAAAATGTCTCCCAAACTTGTTTAACTCCTCCAATTGTGGCGTAGATTCCCTTGTGCTTGCATAAGAAACTACCCTCATCATTTGCCTTCACAAAACTACCTCATCACTACATAGGTTCAAGTATGATGATGGATCTGAGTGGAGGGGTTAATAATAAGCCTCTACCTACATTGGATTAGTTTATAATCATCCATCTTCTACTGTCCATGCACAATCATCTCAAATAGTTATAAAATGACTCCTTCTTATCAACCTCTCACACTTGGCACCCAAAACATTCCAATTATATAATATGATAAATACAAAATGAGGAATGAAACTTTTAAAGAGTTTTCATATCATTATTTTCATGAAACCAAGCTCAAAAAGTTTCCCAATTAAAGTTTCACTAGTTTTCACTAAGTTTGCACTATCTACTCACTAAACTAGCTGAGATGGAGAAGAAATAAAAATACTTAATACATTAGATAACTTATAAAATGGACATGGAGACTTATAAAAAGTCTCAATATACCTCTCAA
This sequence comes from Torreya grandis, assembly GCA_037957365.1. Taxonomy (NCBI): domain Eukaryota; kingdom Viridiplantae; phylum Streptophyta; class Pinopsida; order Cupressales; family Taxaceae; genus Torreya; species Torreya grandis. Next base: position 200,667 of record JARHVA010003890.1, on the reverse strand, counting down.
AGGTGATTTTATCTTTTGAAACCCTCTCACACCTACAAAACACATAAATTAGTCAAAAAGATCCCTATTTTGCACCATCTATATAAGTGTAGTACACCTTAGTCACATTAGGAGGAGAATTGGATAGTTTTATATCATCCCCAATTAGTTTCATGGCCTTTCCATTGAATTTGGATACTTCAATTTATTTCTTTCCCCAATTGGGTCCGTAAGGAGGGTTTTGTGTAGTTTTAGGTCTCAACATTTGTTCATAAAGACTAAAAGTTATAACTCTATCTAAATTACACTTATGGCCTATTAAGTACCCTCTTCATCATCCCAAAACAAATCAATGTCCCATACAAAGTGTTATGAGAGATATAATCATCTCAATTTGACTATTCGGGTTCTTCCTACACATTCTATGTAGTCTAGATACACATTAAGCTAGAATATTTCTTCTTGATGGATTTATTTTCAATATTAAGGCTCATATACACCTCATTAATCCCAAATAACATATAAAAACTGATGTCAATATTCATCTAGCTCTAAAATTATGATGCATTGCTTATAGGTATTAGGCCTAGACTAGGTCTAATAGGCATTACATGTAACTCTTACTCAACCTAACCCTATAATGAATTAATATAATTTTTTATGGTTATAAAAACTCTTATACACTCCCATGTACATGAATTAAATAACTATAATCCTTCACTAAGTCCAAAACTAAAAGTGGTCCCTTATTTGAGGCTAGGTTTGCACCTTGCCTAACTACCCTGCCTACAGACCTTATTACATAGATCACCCTGTCTATCTTAAAAAATTATATCAAGGTTTCTCATTTTTATATGGGTGTTTCCCAGCTCTAAAAACAATCTTGAAGGATATCTGATGGTTCTAGTTCACCATTTCATCTTTTGCCCCCAAAACTTACCCTTTATGCAAGGCAAAAGTGCCTTACCTCTGAGATATAATAGGGGCATGTTACTTTATTTGTTTCTATAAAACTATTTGAAAGTGTTATATAGGTCATATTGGTGCTTAATACCAAGTTTTATCTCTTGGTGATGAGTTTACATCCCTTATCCTGCCTAATTTCCTAGGTAAACTTTTGGAGTGCACATTGTCTATAGGGTTTAGAAATGGACTAAGTGTTTTCTTTGCAAAGGCTGACTATAGGTGTTCATGGAATACTATAAATTTGAATCATATATATCACATCCATCTTAATCTCACCAAAAATTTCATTTATTTTGTTTCATCCATGTGTTACTTCACTTCACTTGTTAACTCCTTCAAGTGGCTTTGCAAGCACTTGTCTCACAGTTTTGGTCTTACCTACCTGACTGAGATTCCTCATTTCCTTAACATGTTTAGAGGATATATAGATTATATTAGAGCTCATGAATATTTTATATCCATGGATATTATGTTTATAGGTTGGTCCCATATCTCAAACATGCTACATGCACATTTTTCCACCCAAAAGTGGGTTCCTATCTAATTAACTGAGATAGTCCTTGTACCCCTATTGTAGGTGAAATTACATGTTTTGTATGCATTGTCATAGTGGCCATGATATATTTATTACATCATCTAATATTTTATCACATTTAACCATACTTTTACTTATCTTGGTTATCTCAAAAGACACACAAACTTATGCCAACTTATTCCTTATATACCTTGCCTATTGTAGGTGGATATATACAATGTACGGATTGGGAACAAACTTGGGAATCAAAACACAAGTTTCCCTATTTAATGGTAATCCTTTAGAATATGGATGTAATTTAACCCTTTTAATCATTATAGTATAGGAAAAATTCATGGTTTATCACTAAATATGTCAAAACCATTCATATTTTCACAAGCCTATAGATATCATAGTAGGTTTTTGGTGTGTTTGAGAGCATATTTGGGCTTCTTGAACACCTTCCTCATTTTTGTCAACTACCCCTCTCAATTGGTAAGATCATTATACATGGATAGGGATATAAGATCAATATATCACCATGCATCATAAGCTCTTTCATCTTCATCATGAAAACTTCAAAAAAACTTGAGGAGCACTAGTTTGGCTTTTTTAGGACAATAAGATTCTTGAAATCATAGTCACACTCTTTTGATCATGGCCTTCAACTTTCCTTGGCCACCAATCACCTCATGAGGTTTTTCATGCCTATTTACTCATGAAAGGGTCATAAATGAGATATTTCCTTACTTCAACATCCAAATGAATATCTCTAACCCTTGTTTAAGCTACCTATAGGTGGAGGTCTGGTGCACCACAATGAGCCATAATATGGGCAAGATGAAACCTTTCACAAATGTGAACTTTGTGTGCTTTCCTTGTGCATATCACTACACTTTTTAAAATTTTAATCAATTTTATCACCTTTATACCTATTCATACATCACTATGACATCATCAAGGTCATGTAGATGCAAAAATCTAAGTTATGAGGCAAAGAGGATGGAATTGAGCACTAATATGTTGTTTAAAAGGCATCTTTACACCTTAAATGAAATTTTAAACCCTCAATTTGATAAAATACACCATGAACACTTGGAGATAATCCTAAAAACATATTATTCAACATGATAATCTCTTATACTAATGATTGTAATTTAGTTTAATGGCTACTTAGCTGAAATAAGCCTAAAAGAGATCCTTAAGCATTTGAGAGATCCAAAGAAAAAATAAGAATGGAGAACCTATGGAAATGTATTTTAAAACATGGAAAAACACTTGAAAACAACTAAATTGTCAAAACCAAGTAGAAAAATGAGAAACTAGCTCAAAAAATACACCCCGCATGTATGGAGGTGCATAAAAAGCTACCTGGAGTCTAAGTGATGGATCATAAATAAAGGGACATGAAACTAAGAAAATTTTACCTAAAAATTAATCTAACTTAGATTAATTTAAAACCCCAAAATAATACCTCTCAATTCTAATTGTATGGGCCACACCATGCATTTGAAATTGACCTCTCTTGGCTTGCAAGGACAAGAAAGAAAAAATAGAAGCAAAGAATGAACTTTTTTATGAAAAATATATGAACCAAGAATTTAAAAGACCATAGGGAGATTAATATACACTTTCCCATGTTTTTAACTAAAATTGAACTTCCCAAGTCCGTACAAGTGCCATTAAGGGCCTAAAATCAAAGATAAACTACCTATTTCTACATGAAACAACTTATTAGACTGACACTGACTTATCTTTAATGTATCTTGACCTCCTCCACATTTAAAAATTCCCTGGTGACAAATTTTCTTCTTGTATAACCTATATAAGTAATTAAATGAGCTAGAAATATGACCAAAAGGACCCTTTTTGCATATGAAACATAGCGAGGGACAAATTTATGACCTAGAAACACCTTAGAACACCTAAATGGACATATTATGACATTTTTAGGATAATTTGGAGATTTTATTATGTTTTACTAGGGTTGAATTTAGGTTACTTTGGTTGACTAGACTAGCACATGGAAGATAGGCTTAAACCAAGGCTAGAACAGGGATAGGTAAAGTATTAAGACCAACATGAGACCCCTATAGGACATATTGAAACCTTTAAAAAGTTGAGAAATGTAGGGTTTGACCTAATTTGACCAAATGTCAAATTTTTTCAATATATTTTTTAAAAACTTATAAGGCATGTAATCAAGGTATATAAACATCAAATAATGTTTCAAGATTAGTTATCAAGGTTATCAAGCATTTGAACCTCGTAGGAGACTTGAAAAGATTTTTATATTGGATTTCTAGTCTTCTTCATAAAGGAGCATGGTGGCCTAGTGAGATAAATTAAAAGAGGCATGAGAGGTTGTATGAGGTGGTTTAATCATTCATATGAGGCATTGGAGATCTCATGAGTGTCTTAGAGTAAGCCTTCAGGGGTAAGACCTACAGATCTAACATGTAACTAGACTAATTATAGACTCTACCTAGCCTAATGAGGGGTTATGAGGTGTTTTCAAGGCTTTTGAAGGATGAAAATTAGTGTTATATCATGTGATAAGTTGATTAAGTATGTGAGTGAGGTGGAGAGAGCATAAACAATGGATAAAAGGTTAGTTTCAAGGCCTAATGTGACTTGCATGTCAAAATACTAAAAATCAAAGAGATAGATGGTGACCTAATGGGGTATCAAGATCTATTTCCAAGGTAAGACTGAAAATTTGAGCATTATCAGTGTTGTGATAGGTTATTTTGGTGTTTTGACCAAGTTTTAGGTCAAAGTTTGTAATAAAAGGCAAGAAAACATGTTTTAAGGTCTCTCAAGTTCACAAAATGAAGGGTTCTCAACCCAAAAAGGACTTTCATGTGTTCATTGGAATGTGTAACCTATGGATGAATAATTAATACATTTATGGAATATGGGGAAGGTTCCTAAATCAAATTTACAAGTATTGGTTTTTGGAATGAGGGGATAAGATTTTTAAATGATCGTTAAGACTGTAAGGTGGTTTAAACCTCTCTAAAACACTAAATTTAACATAATGTGGAAGATATTTAGAGAAATGGAATAGAATGGACTGGATGACCTATTTTTATTATTGAATCATGTATTAGACTCTCCCAAGTACCTCCAGGTGGCATTTGTTTGTCATGTGAGTTAGTGGACCTATAGAAAAGGCCTTGTTTCTTAGAGATTTATTGTATCAATTAGAGTTGACCAAGTCAAAGTTGATAAATGAATGGAGGTTGAATATTTTGAATTATTTTAGTTATCCAAGCTATTTTATTAGTAGGTTATATACCTTAGATTATCTAAACTAATCATGCAAGTTGACTTATCATTAAAAGGCCTAATGGTGTAAACAATGATAAAAACTAAGTAGAAGTGAGAATGAGATTAGGGATGTGTTATCATGGATTAGGTATGGATCAAAATGCATGGTGTTATTTTTAAATACCTATAATACATTTCCATATTGGATATAATATTTGGAGATTATTTTATATAGCAAAAAAGTTAATATCAAATTGACTTATCTAACTCAATGAGGTCTTTGTATAGTGAAGTCATGATATTGGTCTATAAGACCAATATTTATATTATATATTATGATATATTTTTTTAAAGTTATTCTAAGTATGTTTTAGGATCATTTAAATTCATTTTAAGTCTATTACAATGATTTTTTAAGTGTTTTATGTCATTATTTCCATGACTATGTTTTGAAGCTTATTGGTAGTTCTGAGTGGGCTACTTGTAAAGAAGGGTTTGAGTACTTTTGAATTGATTTATGAGGTATAATTCATATGGTGATGAATATTAGGTCATGATTCTTATCTGTATATGTTTTTTCCATGTTTTTTGGTAATATTTTATTTTTGGTTTAGTTGTTCAAGATAGACTTTATGGGTATGCATAGACCTAATTATAAATAGTGTTAATGGTATGGTTCAAGTGGTGGTTATATGTAAAATGTGTCATAGACTAAATATTAGGTTTTTATGGGTATATTAAAGTGATATATGATATGTTTGTACCATGTGATGAGTCTAAGAGTGTTCTGAGGTGTTCAAAGGGTAACATGTGATAATGAAAGCCTAATTAAATTAGGTATACTTAAGGCCTAAAAGGGGTTTTTGGTCCTATATTATATGATTGACCAACCAATAGGTGTATTATAAAGATCCTAATTTAAGAACAAGGCCTAATATGCCTAATTGTCCAGAGTGAGAGTGTGTGTGTTTAAGTGAATGAGGTAAAACTTTAAATATCTAAATAATGTCTTATAAACCATAAGGATGGCATAAATAAACCATAATAAATATATGAAATGGGTAATATAGATGATTATCAAGGTCATATGACCTAACCAAGTCAAGAAGAGGGCTAATTGAGAAAAGAAGGCTAAAGACTAGTTTGAGAAGGATAGGTGTATGTGAAGAGTTAAAGATGAAGATCACCATATATTATATGATTAAAAAAGGGTTATGATGGTGATAAATTATTTTAGGTGGATTATTTTATGCTGAGTCATCTAGGGGGTTGGTCCCTCCTTGCAAGTGGATGCTTGCCAAAGCTTAGTCAAGTTGGTGCTTGACTAGTTAGGGTTGGTTCTCCAAGTGAAGTTGGTGCTTCACTAAATATTGATGTTTGACTTATAATATAGTAGTCCATTTGAATAATTAGTGGTTTTTATTCCCATTGAATATTTTTTTGGAGTTATATATTACACTCTACTTGAAATCAGAAGTGTACAAGTCTTACTTCCAAATTTAGCTCAATATGGGACTGACCCTAGGGTATGGGTATCCTATAATGGGGTTAGAAATCTAAGTTTTTTAATGAGTCTAGCTCCTATAATGAATTGTTTTAGCTCATTTACACTAATAAAACCTAATAATGACCAAGGAAAAGGGAAAGAGAGATAACTTGAAAGGGAAACCTAAGATAATGATGGTGATGCACCTAAAATATTGTTTATCCACTCCATTTGAGATCCTATCAAACACTAATGAGACAAGAAAATGACTAGATATAAGACTCATAATCATCTATCATGCATCAATATTTCATTTAGTGGTTCATAAAATGATCAAAATCTAAGGGAAATGATGAAGAGGTCTAATACAAGACACTAACCAGTCAAAATATCAACATACAAATTTAGTTAAAAGATATTTGAACACTAACCATGAGCTGCATAGCAATAAAGCTATTAAATATGTGGGATCAAGACTTGAAAATGGAGTGATATATACCACATATGAAGATCATCTGATATAAACACACTAGACTATCATAATGAAATCTGAAACATAGTTTTCTATTCATTCTAAGAGGTTACAAGCTAAATCTTGGTAGAGTCTAGTCTTGCCCAAGAGAGGGAATAGAGGGATCATTTTTTAGGGTAAAAATACTCTATATATATAATAAATGAGAAAGAGATATATGGAAACATTTTTTGAGAGTGGAGAAAGAGTCATCATGATCAAGAATTGAGGTGGCAGTTTATTGATTCTTTTCCTCATGCATCCTTCTTCAAATTAGGATCAATCCTTATCAATAAGATAACCTATTTTTGTTCTAATATTACTCAAGATCTTCTCATTAGATGAGAGATCACTAAATGACAAGGTTTTTTTCTGCATGATGACAAATTTTTATTGAAAGAAATCAATGCTCTTAACCACTTCTTTAACCACTAGTTCAACATCGTAGGACCTTAAGCCTACTTGACATATTCATGAAGATCAAATCCTCAAATCTTGAAACTAAAAATGACATGATATGAATAGTGGTTAGTTCTTATTTTTTTAGTGGAAGATCCATGTCGATAGATGATACCCTTTACATTAATCACATATCTACTCCATTTCTAATCTGGACATAGATCTCTTTTATAGATGAAAAACCAACCTCTTTTATTAGTTTTTCTATAGCTATTTATGTCAATTACAGATATATAGACTACATATCTTTGTTATTGATCTCTATTAGGTATGAAATACCTATTTTTTCCTTTGAGTATCCATAGAAACCAAGAACTTCATCATATACAAGTCCCCTTTAAAGAAAGGTGAACACAATCATAGAATGGACCCTGTATGATACAAACCTTTGAACTAAAAGTCTATATTTAACTTTTATGGTGTTCCTTTGTGTTATTTATACATTACTACATGGATATCTCAACTCCATGTCATTAAATAAAGCTCTGATGGTATAAATATGACCTTGTAAGACCTTGTTTTCCTTGGTCAAAAATGATTTCTTTGGTTTGACCTTTCCTGTAGAATATTATTTGGACCAATCAAAACATTCCATCTTGTCTTTAATCTTATTGGTCTCAAAGGTACCTATTGAATTAACTTATCTTGAAACATAAGATCAAGCTATATGAATGAATGCAGTCCATTGATTTCCTACCATTGAATATCCTTTGACTTATTAACTTGATCGCACACCATTGGATCAAGATGTATGAGCTCACACATATTGTAGATCATATTAGGCCCACTTTCCTTTTAGTTCTTACACACCATCAGATCATTGGTATAAATGAATATAGTCCATTTATCTAGGATTAGACCCACATTTTATCATTGAATTCACACCATTAGATTTTTGTTTAATTGATTTGTACCATTAAATCTTACACAAATTGTATCTCTTTAAATGGGTTTAACCCAAAGACCTTTTGAATAGTTTGACCCCTAGTGTAAACCATTATATCTTATGTGTCACTATGAAATATCATGTGTATCATTATATCTCGATCAAATTTAAACCTTTTAAGGACATTTCAAACCCAAATTATTACTTTCTGGATCTTAAACTTGACACTTTCATGAACATCTTATGTTATAGATCTATCTTTGAAGATCCATAACTTGATCTAAAAGCTCATACAGACATGAAACATCCATAGCATGTTCTTGGCATGAAGAATAATATGGTGCTACAATATCTTAGCTTATGTAAATTTTTGAAGTGCATTTATAAAATGCATAAGATAGCTGGTCCATTCAATTCTCCATGATGTCCTTGTGATGGTTGAACCTTTCAAAAATTTTATAGGTTATTGGATCATTCATCTAAGTAGGAAATTTTCTCATCTAGTCAATATATGTAAAGATATTGGTATGTGGGCCAAAATTAGCCAACATCTTTGGTGAATCATAGGGATTACATGCTTGTCTATGAAAAAGAACCTAGAACATATTATTTTGTCCAGTCCGTTGGGCATGGAGTCTCTACTTGGGTTCCACATTGACCTAGATCTAATGATAGCTACCAATATTGTTATTTCCTCCTAGATCAAAAGGAAAGCTTGATAAACTTTTTGCATCATGAGATGAGGGATTGAATGAGACATACAACTCCTTAAACCTTGACATTTATGCCTACTTATTTTTTTTTGCATCTACCAACTTCATTGGCATAATGCTTAGTGAGAACCAAACAACTCCAAATAGGTCATCTATGTGCATCCAGATAGTCTCAAATTTCTCATATGGTTCCTCAAATACAACCTCCAATAGTGGTTCAATAAGGCATACCTCTTTGATTTCCATGGTGGTCTCAATAAGATTAGGTTTCTTCTTAGCTACAATTTCTTCAAACTTATCCAAGATCTCTACATATTATACCCAATCTTGGTCATTATCCTCCATGTAAAATTTCTTTGTCCACCTTCTCAAGAACTTGATCCTCAAATTGAAAAATATCTTCAAGTTCCCACTCAAATAAGTGTTTTTTGTGTTGTGTTATTCTCTCATGCTCATGGATCTTAATGTTTTGGTATCTTACTATTTATTTTAATAGTACATGAATGATAAGGTAAAGATTTTAAAAGTTTGAAGACTGATTCACTGCCCCTCTTAGTCATTGTGATTCTAATAATTGGTATCAGATCTTGGTCCTTTGAGGCAAGTCTAACATCTTGAAGGTGGTACTAAGAAGAACAAGAATATCTTGTGATCAAAAAGAAGAAGACAACATGTATGATGAAGAATTATACTATTACAGTGAATAAGGAAAATCTGAAGTAGATCTTGAAGTTGAGCTCATAAGTACACTTGATGATTTCAAACATAAAAAGAAGACTATCAAAAATCTCAAATGTTAGTTAGAATAGGTCAAAATAAGGTTTAAGTCAAAGGAATTTATGACTAGTTGAAGACAAAGATACATTCCTTGAATGTTGAGCATGAATAACTCATATACAAATTAAGCAAGTTTGAGAAAGAGCATGAGAAGTTAGAACAAGTCAAGAGTACTAACCAAAAAAGATCAATAATACAACCCAATTGTATAAAGGATAAGTCACCATGGAACCATGGTAAGTACGAAAAAGTTATTTGCTAAATTTGTCACAATATATGACACATTGTAATATTCTACTCTAACAGAGTTATAAGGTCCACAAGATTCAAAAAGACATATGAAGCTCTTAGAATGCATAATAAGGATCAAACATTGAATGGAAGCCAAATCAAGCTAGGATAGATCATATTGAGCTCAAGAAGTAAGATGGATTATTTGCTAAAGAGGAATAGAAGACCAAAGAGGAATCTATGCTAGCTTAAACTACCTTTCACATTCAATATGAAAGCATGAAATGGTATATAGATAATGGTTTCTCAAGCCACATAATAGGAGATATAAAAAAGTTCATCTCCTTGAAGAATAATGTCATAGGAATAGTGAGGTTTGGAGACAACATAACTACCAATATAGTTAGAACGGGTGTCTTGAGTTTAGACAATGGAAAGACCAAGACACAAAATGTACTATATGTGGAAGGTCTAAAACATAACTTACTTAATGTGAGTCAAATTTTAAATCAAGGACACACACTAACCTTTCATGACAAAGGCTATGAGATAAGGAGAGCCAAATCAGGAAGGATAATTACCAATGTGAAGAGAACTAATAACAACCTATATATATATATATATATATATATATATATATATATAATACACACACACACACACACACACACATATTGAATGAGATCAATAAGGAGAGATGTTTCATCACTAATATAGATGAAAATTAGATATGGAAAAAAAGATAGGTCATCTAAACTTTTATAGTCAAGATTAATATAAAGAAGTATGTGAAGGACATGCCTTAGATCATCAATCCTACAAATATACTCTACAAGGCATGTCAACATGGTAAGTAGACTAGAATACGTTTCAATCTTAAGGAGTAATCTACTACAAGACCCTTGGAGTTAATCCACACTGATCTTTTTGGGCCTAAAATAAATAAAAACATTCAAGGAGATAAATACTTCATGTTAATCATTGATGATTACACAAGAATGACTTGGGTTGCAATCCTGGAAGATAAATTAGAAGCTCTTGATAAGTTCAAGGAATTCAAGGCTCTTGTTGAGAATGAAAAGAATGGGAATATCAAGTTTTTAATATATGATAGAGGAGGATATTTTTGGTCTAATGAGTTTGATGACTTCTTTAATGTTCATGGAATAAGGAGACAATTCTCAATAACTAGGACACCTCAGCAGAATGGGGTGGTAAAAAGGAAGAATAGGATAGTTGAAGAGATGGATAGAACTATGTTGAATGAATATATATTATTTAATGGATATTGGATAGAGTAAGTAAGCACTAATATCTAAATTTTTAATAGGGAATAGATAACAACTAATGACAACAATACTCCTTATGAAATATGGAAGGGTAGACCTACAAATGTAGATAACTTTAGAGTGTATGGGATAAAATGTTTCATCAAAAGATATGATGAAGGCTTGGGTAATTTTGATTATAGATATAATGAAGGTATATTCTTAAGATACTCATCAATGAGCTCAACCTATAGATGTTAAAACAAGAGACTACAAAAGATAGTGGAAAGTACCAATATGAGGATTGATGAGACAAGGAAATATCACTCATAGTTAAAGATTAATTTAGAGAATGTGGAATTAAATAATGAAGAGGAGAATATATAGGTTGATGAGTAAGAATAATAATTTTAAGCGAGGCAAGATTTAAAATGACCATCAAGATAGATTCAAAGAGACCACCCTAAATCTCAAATCATTGGCAACAAGAATGCATGTATGAAAATTAGGAGAAGACTGGTAAGTGTTCTAAATCATGATAATGATCTATTATCCAAGATTTAACCTACAAGTATTATAGAAGAAATCAAAGACAAATTTTAGATAGATTATATGAATGAGGAGCTAGACCAAATAGATAAGAATGAGACTTGAGAATTAGTTTCTAGGCCAAAAGATAAGAATGCCATTGACACAAAATGGGTGTTCAAAAATAAGTTGAATGAATATGGATAAGTCACTAGGAACAAGGCTATATAGGTATGTAAGGGATAAGCACAATTTGAAGGGGTATACTTTGAGGAAACCTTGTAATAGTATAAATATTAGAGGCCATGATATTGTTTCTATCTTATGTAGGATTCAAAGGATTCAAGAGATACTATATGGATGTTAAATCTACCTTATTGAATGAAAATATGAAAGTGTACATTGAGAAAACTGAAGGGTTATCACTATCATATGACAAAGATTATGTTTTTATATTGAAGAAAGATCTCTATGGTCTAAATCAAGCTCCTAGAGCTTGGTGTGATAGGTTGGATAAGTATATATTGGATAAAGGATTCAAAAAGGAGTTGTAGATAGTAATATATACATCAAGATATAATATGAACATCAATTGATATTAGATATCTATGTGGATGACATCATATTTGGAGGAAACAATCAAAAGATTACAAAGGCATTTACAGAGGTGATGAATTTTTTTTTGAGATGTTCATGCTAGGAGAACTATCATTCTTTCTTTAGTTGAAAATCATTCAATATAAAAAAGATATATTCATCTCACAATCCAAGTACATAAGAGAGATGTTGAAGAAGTTTGAGATGGAAAAATTTCAAGGCAGTTAGTACACCCATGATTATAATATGTAATTTGATCAATGAAGATGAGTATTAAAATTTCAATCAGACATAATATAGGTCAATAATTAGAAGTTTTTTATACACCACTACCTCTAGACCTAACATCATTTAAGTAGTAGGTCTTATGGGAAGAGTTCAAGTAGATCTAAAGGAAAATCAACTACAAGCAGTCAAAAGGATACTCAAGTATCTCAAGGGGAATATGAAGTATGGATTATGGTATCTAATAAGTAAGGAGTTCAATTTGATAGACTACACAAATGTAGATTGCATAGGAAGTATAGGTGATAGGAAGAGTACCAGTGGAAGAGCCTTCTTCCTAGGTGGGTGTCTAGTCTCATGGATAAGCAAAAATCAACCATCAATAGAATTTTCTACTTTTGAGGCTGAGTACATTACAACAAATTCATGTTTCACTTAGGTTCTATGGATGAGATAGACTCTAAAAGACTACAAGGTGGAGTATGATGGTCTTATCCCATCTATAGTGATAATACAAGTGTTATAAGCATCTCAAATAACACTGTCATGCGCTTAAGTACCAAACACATTCCCATCAGTTATAAATTTTTAAAAAAGTAGGTAAGTGAATAAAGTGTCAAACTTTAATATGTTTCTACATAGGATTAGATTGCAGACATCTTGACCAAACCACTTCCAAAGGAAATTTTTGAACACATAAGACTGGAATTGGGTGTAATTATTTCCCATAGCAATCATTTAAGAATCCAAGTAATTATGTGGATCTAATCATGATAATTATCTAAAATAATAGGTGAGTTTTTCCAAGAAGGTATGTATGGAGATAGGGGAGCATGTTTATTTTATGTCTCATAATCTCATAGTTCTATATGTTCAGTATATTAATTACAAGGTGTGCGATCCAAGGAATTAAAGACATCACTTTGTAATTTATGTCAAAAGAGGAGAAATAATTAAATGGGGAGATAAGGATTTTTAGTTTTTAGTATGTTTTTCCATCAATGACAAAGGGGGAGATTATTTTGCATTTTTTCTATTGTTGAGGCTTGGTATTGATGTTATCATTGATGTCACAGGTTGTTCATGAAATATGTGGTTAATGAATAGTGTTTTGTTTTATTTAATCCCTAAAAATCACAAATTTTTCAAAAAAAATTATAAGGCATGTAATAAATGTATAAAATCATCAAATAATTTTTCAAGAGCAGTTGTCAACATTGTCAAGTGTGTGAACCTATCAGGAGACTTGAGAAGGCTTGTGCATAGGATGCCTAGTATTATGCATAAAGGAACATGGTGGCCTAGTGAGATAAATTCATAGAGGAATAATATGCTATATGATATTGTTTAAAAATTATTATGAGTCATTGGATCACTCATGTGTGTCTCAGAGTAAGCCTTCAGGGGTAAAACCTATAGACCTAACATGCAAATTGACTAGTTCTAGACTCTTCCTGACCTAATGAGGGGTCAAAAGGTGTTGTAAAGGCATATGAAGGATTAAAATTACTATTATATCATGTGATAAGTTTATTTATTATGTGATTTAGGTGGAGATTGCATGAATAATGGATAAAAGGTCACTAATGTGACTTGTAGGTCAAAAACCTAAAGACCAAAGAGAGAGATAGTGACCTATGGGTTAACAAAATCAGTTTCTAATGTAAAAATGAACATTTGATAATTTTAAGTTGTGTGAAAGGTTTTACAAAGTGTTTTGACCAAGTATGAGGTAATTTTTTGCAAAAAAGGCAAGAAAAAGTGTTTCAAGGTCTCTCAAGTGCACAAAATGAAGGGTTCTCAACTTGAGAAGTATTTTCAAGTGTTTTTTGGAATGTGTAACTTATTAATGATAACCTAAAAAATTCATGGTATATGGGGAAGGGTATTAGATAAAATTTAGAAGCATTGGTTTCTATAATAAGGGGCTAATATTTATGAATGATCGTTTAGACTGTAAGGTGGTTTAAACCTATCTAAAACCCTAAATTTGACCCGATATGGAAGATCTTGATGGAAATGGATAAAAATGTAATATATGAAATATTTTTATGATTATAAAATTTATTGGAATCTCACATGTATCTCTAGGTGGATTTGGTTTGTCATGTGAGTGAGTGTATCCTATAGAAAAGGCCTTGTTTCTCAGAGATATGTTGTAGTAGTTAGAGTTGAACAAGTCAAAGTTAAAAAATGGATGGAGGTTGAAGATTGATATATTTTTTATTTTTAAATGGTGGTTTATGATAGTTTTATATAACTTAGATTTTATAAACTAGTCATGCAAGTTGATCTATTTCTAAAAGGCCTAATGGTTCAGACAGTGTAAAAAACTAGGCAAAAGTGAGAATGAGGTTATGGATGTGTTATCATAGATTAGGGATGGGTAAAAATGCATGGGGTTATTTTTAAATACCTATAATACATGTAAATATTTTATATAAGATTTTTATATGATTATATATAGCATAAAGTTGCTCTCAAATTGACTTATCTAACTCAATGAGCTTTGTGTACAGTGAAGTCATGAGATTGGTTTATAAGACCAATATTGCTATTAGAGATTATGATATATTTATTTTAATTTATTTTTATGATGTTTCAAGATAATATAAATGTATTTTAATTATATTAAAGTGATTATAAAAGTGTTATAGGTCATTTTTTCCATGACTATGTTTTGAAGCTTATTAACAGTTATGATTGGGCTACTGCTAGAGAAGGGTTTAAGTAATTTTGACTTGATTTTTGAGGTATAATTAACATGGTAATGAATATGATGTAATGATTAATATATATATATATATATATATATATGATTTTTTTCCATGGTTTTTTTAAAATATTGTGTTTTTGTTTCAATTATTCAAGATAGACTTTCTAGGTATGCATAGGCCTAATTATGAACAGTGTTAATGGTGTGGTTCAAGTGGTGGCTAGATATAAAATGTGTCATGGACCAAATATGAGTTTTTTAGGGGTATATTAAATTTAAATATGATATTTTAATTTTGTGTGATAATTCTTAGAGTATTCAAATGTGTTTAAAAGGTAACATGTGATAATGAAGGCCTAATTAAATTAGGTCGCCTTAAGGCCTAAAAGAGGTTTTTGGTCTTATATGCTATGAAAAATATAATATAATGTTTTTTTAATGTTTTTTAAATTTAATAAGTCCCATTTTATTAAAAAAATAATTAGGAAACTATGTATGTCTGACCAAGAGGTGTATGAGAAAGAGCCTAGTATAATAACAAGGCCTAATAGGCCTAATTGTCTAGAGTGAGAGTGTGTGTGTTGAAGTGAATGACATAGAACTTTGAATAGATAAATAAGGTATTTTATACCTTTATGAGGGTAAAAATAAATCATCATAAAGATATGATATGGGTACTATATATTATATCAAGGTCATATGACATAATCAAGTCAAGAAGGCTAATTGAGCGAAGAAGTCTAGAGACCGGTTTAAGAAGGATAGGTGTGTGTGAAGAGTTGAAGATAAATATAATCATATGTTTTATGATTAAAAAATGGTAATAAATGTGATAAATTTTTTGAGTTGGCTGAGTTATTTCTAAGTCATCTAGGGGATTGGTCCCTCCTTGCAAATGGGTGCTTTCCAAAGCTTAGTCAAGTTGGTGCTTGACTAGTTGGGGTTGGTACTCCAAGTGAATTTGGTTCTTCATTAAATATTTATGTTTTAATTATAGTATATTAATCCATTTGTGTCATAATTGGGTTTTATCCCCTTGATTTTTACCACTCAAATGTGAGTTTTGTGTGTTATGTTCTTATCTCATGCTCATGGTTCTTAATGTGTTGCTAGCTTACTATATTGTTTTGATAATAGATGAATGATAAGGTAAATATTGTACAAGTTTGAAGACAATTTCACCTCCATTTAGTCATTATTCTTCCAACATGTTCCATCTAATATTTTCAACTTAATTAGAGCTACCCTTTCTATAATATACATTAGTACAATAAACCACAATGATAATTATAAAAACCCCAAGCTTGACTAAATATTTGGATAAAGTCACTCACAGAGGGAAGACTTGCCATGACAAATAATTATTTATCCACCTCTCTAATTCTCAATTCAAATAAATAATTCATTAAAACCTCCAAAAATTAATCCCCATCTAATGGCAACTCAAACCTCTACCTTTGAAGACCAAAGTATAATATAAGAAGAAGGATTATTTATTGTTCCCCATTGGGTTAAATAGATGTAGGGCTGAATGGGCAAGAGATAAAATTTGTTATTACAGAAATACCTATAGTCTCCACCCAATTTTATAAATAGATTTTCATCATTTAGAGGGTGAATAAGAGGAAGGTGGTGGACATAAATATAAACAATGAGATAGAGATTGAACAAAAGGAAAATCTATTTCCCTTGTCCAAAAAATCTAAAAAGAATCCACCTGACCTAATAGAGTATATAACAAATTTTTATTGTTTTATGGATTTAGTTAAAGAAGCAATGGAAGAAATTTACAAGAGTAAGGAAGAGGCACAAAAAAATTTACCAAAGAGATAGATTATTCATGCCACTTAGGAAAGTATGGAAAATATACATAGTGCAGCCATAAGGTTGTATAATATTTTGAATAACATTTGAGTCTTTAGAGGGGAAAGCCAATATCTAATAGGAAAAAGGTGCTCAAAATTTATAACCAACTAAAATAATGTGATAAAGGCTTACCT
This sequence comes from Torreya grandis, assembly GCA_037957365.1. Taxonomy (NCBI): domain Eukaryota; kingdom Viridiplantae; phylum Streptophyta; class Pinopsida; order Cupressales; family Taxaceae; genus Torreya; species Torreya grandis. The sequence goes on along the minus strand of JARHVA010003890.1, from coordinate 183,538 downwards.
TTTTGGTTTAGTGTTTAAGAAGCAATGAATTTAATCATCTAAACATGATTTCCAATGAAGATGTTGCATGGACCATGAGTGATGTAATTACAAAAATAGATGGTGCCTTTAATTGGCATATGAAGATGAAGGTTTTTATGAGACATTTTATAAACCATGAGAATGAGGCCTTAGAAATTTTTAAATACATGAGGGTAATTAATGTGATTATCCCTACTGGATAATTAGTTAACATTCCCAATTTTGAGACACTCCTTAAAATAGATATGGATATGTTTAAGAAGGAATTTGAGGGAACTATATATAAAAATAATGATGAGTTCTTGTAACTGATCAATTTTGATAAAGATAGAGTGACAAAATTTGAACCCCTTGTATTTGAATTCAAGATATCAAAGGTAGAAGAGACAAGGTTTATGATTGATTCTATTAAAATGTTCAAGCATGCCTTACTCAATTTTGATCTTATTAATAAAGAGTTTTTGACAACACATTCATTTTAAAAAACTCAAGGCCAAAAAGGAAGCATCAAGGTTATCACCAAGCACATAGTCAACTTCAAGTGCTTTCATGTCGACACATGGTCCCATTTTTTTTGGATATGTAGTCATACATACTCTAATGAGGTCATTCTTGATTCCCCAAGGGCCTACAACATCTATTTATATTTCTACAATTGGCATTAAACTATTTTCCTCTAGTAATGCAAAATGATCACCAATTTAAATATGACTATGTATTTACATATTTTAATTAAGCTAGAATTGATGGTTCTTAATTTATTTGGCACACACATACACACACACACAAAATATGAGGAATTCTATTCTGGTTAAACACTTTTGTACATGCATGATCTACATGATTTTGACACACAATTCTATTTTTGGAGATGTAAATTTAAGATTCATTTAAATGATGAGGCAACCCCTCCCTAAGTTTATATATATTTTTATCCTCAATATTACAAAGGGAGGATAATTTTGGCTATTAAGATTAATATAAAATTTTATGGATTATTCTATAATTAGTCTTGATGTGCAAATCTGATCTTCTCCAAACTTGTGAATCTTATAAGAAGTTATATCATTTTGATATTTTAGTCTCTTGTTCATGCATGAGTATTATTTTAAATACAATTATCCATATTATATTATTGTTAATTTGAATGTCTTTTGTGTAATAATCATAACTTTCCTTTTTAGGTGTAATAATAATCTCACATTGATAATAACCATTTATCACATATGTTAAAGTTTATTGTATTATTATTTCATTAAACTCTTAACCATGTTTTATTGTTGTTGTGATTATAATATATTATAATAGACATAGTTTATTCATTAATTTTCTAGTTCCTAGTTCAAGAGCTTATTTACAAATGTTTCATCTTGTTTGCTCCACATGCTTTCTTATTTACCCTACCTTTCCCTCTTTTTTTGAGTTTATTTTGGTTAGACCCACCTTGGATTATATTTATCATATATCCACCAATATTAAGTAGATATAGATTCACATCCATAACTAAACCATCCATAGTAACAAATTATCTATTTACCACTATTACACCAACAAGTTATTTATAAAACCCAAAACCCCATAGCTTGTATTTTAGAGTGAATTTATTTCACTAATCCTAAAATGTTAGATGCAACCTCATAAGGTTCCCTAGTGTAAATAAAACCCACATCAATGAGAAGTTATCTAGAGTTATAAGGAGGTATTTATCCTTTGTATTTATGGTTTATTGAACCTTTGTTTATTAGAATTAAAATTGATACCCTCTCATTTTGTTTATATCAATTTATATTTTTTGATTGATGAAAAAAAATGAATTTACATGGAGCTAAAAGTAGGGCCTCAAATTCTACCTCTTTTATTTTTAAAGAATTAATTAAGTTTCACTAGATATACTCAAAATATTAACAAGGTCCACCTTAGACACTAAATTATTATACCCGCCTTTCTAAATCCATAGAAAATTTAGGTTAGATAAAGGTGTCTAGTGAAGACCCAAAGCTCAATCACACTCTCTAAATATATGACATGATATTCCTTGGTGCTTGATGGACCAAACTTGGTTAACTGATTTGGTTATCAACATCATTAGAGATGTGCATTATTTAGAAACCCTAAAAAGTATCTTCCTTCATTTTCTCCCTTGGGAGGTAGGATTTATGAAGAGAACATAAAGGATTTTAAAACTACTTTGGGAATATTGAATTTAGTTCATGAAGATGTGGTATGTAGAGTATTTCCATTTACATTTCAAGATGCTACCTATGACTAGTTTATTAATGTCCCAATAGTTTTAATTACATCTTAAGATGAATGTAAAAATACCTTTTTAGTATAATTTAGACAAGTCACTAGTGAAAATGTTGTATAAAAACACTTTAAAAGCACAATAAGAGAACAAAATGAACTAATCTAAGGCTTAAATATTAGATTATAAAATACATATAATAGAATTGAAGCTACTTATAAAATTACTATAGAGTCTCCAATATTGGTACATGAACTTTAGATTATGTTGAATATATCAATTTAGATAAATAATTGAACCCTCAATCACAAGCCTTAGATCCACTTAATTTTTGTCCCATTTTTATCACATTAAAACCAATTTTAAATGTAAATTAGAATATTGTGACCTAAAACTAGAAACAGGTGTACACTCATTTGCCTTTAGCTCATTGTCTACATAAATAACACCTTAGCTTTCTCAATAAGTCTATGATTTCATCTAACTAAAAAAACTAGAGTCTTCCTTGATACTACTCAATACTATTACTATGGAGGGTACTACTTCTAACTCCACAAAAATAGAAATAGAAGATATCTAGTAGATGGTGTAGAAATTAAGCAATGGAATTTTGAAAATGTATAAGTTCATGGGGAACACTAATGGATACAATAAAAAATAGAGATTTAGATTATAGAGGTACAATAGTCATTTAATCAAGCCTTGAAACAATCTAGAGTAGCATCCACCTAACAAGATGTTGAAGATAAATATCATGTAATCAACCCTTCCTAATTAGTTTCAAGTTCATAATACAAAACATTACAATGATATAGATTGCATAGAATTATCTGTTACCTTTGAGTCATTTCAAAATAAATGTATAGACAAGAAGGTTTTGTAAATCTAACAAAACCATTTTTATTGCTAGCTTGAGACATCCTCGGCTAAAAATGTTATTTGAGACCTATGACTTTCCATTCTTAGTAGAGAATGAGAATAAACCAAAGGATAATATTGATGAGACCCATAATTTCTAGTAGTTCTAGAGGAATAATTATAATTTCAAGCACAAGCATCCTACTAATACTTTAACACCCCTAAAAAATAGTGCTTACTCCTCTAAATACTAAGGCCAATAACAATATTCCCCATCCAAAAAGGGACAATCAGTTATATAGTGTAGATCCATAAAGTAGAGGAAGGTATAATATTATTGAGGACATAAATAATATCAAGTCTAATGTCAATCTTCACGAGTTGGCCTAGATCTGCAAATAGAGAAATTTACTATTTAAAACCTTAATTAGAAGATCATTTACTGACAAATCAAAGCTACACATGAAAATATGGTAGTTTATAAGGACAATATTGAGGTAATACCTTTTTTTTTAACCATAAAAATGTTTAAAAAGAATGTGCATAATTATTTAGTTAACTTTAGTGCCTCAGCTAATGTGATGCCTATAATTATATATAAGAAAATAGAGGTAACCTTATATAAGTCAAAAAGAGTGGTCCTACAACTGGACAAGTCTTTTATCATATGTGTTGGAGAAGTAAAAAATGTGCACATACATATTACATCTGAGACATGTGTATAAAAATATAGATATATTATAGTCGCTCATATTCTAGAAGCCTATGTCTTGATACTATGTTACGACTAGTTAAAATATGAAATGGGTATATGGATAAAAATTTATCACACATGTGGTTGCCTTCAAAGAAGTATCCAACCAGAGTAGATAGATAACCAAATGTAAAGTACCTAGTCACATAATACAATGATAATAATGAAAATATTAACTTTGAAGCCTCACATGCGAGTGTGTACTCTTTCACTACCAAGTAAGAATCTCATGAAAATATTTTGAAGGTACTTCTTAGTTATAGAATATCCATTTCAATATATCTAGATCAAATTAAGGTTTAGGTATTAGCATATCCCTAATCAACCCAAATGAGAAGTGGTATCTATTTGTCTATAAGTTATAATTTCCTTGCACTAATAATACTGAGTATGAAGTTTTCATCCTGACCTATATTTTACACTGAAGCATAACATCAAGCAATAGTAAATATTATATAATTTGTAATTGGTTGTTAACCAAATTTGAAGTAAATATCAATTTAAAATCACCTAAATATTTACAAACATTGGGCATATGACCTTATCAAATCCTTTAAAGAATTTGACATTAGAGCCATCTTACTAGAGCAAATCTAAAATACAGATTCACTAGTACCTTCAATTTCCAATCTGACACCATTCTAAAAATCTAAGATGCGTACATTCTATATGGAGCTGGTTCTTTATCCCTATATCCTAGACAATATGGATAAATTTCAAGTATTTGAGGATGATCAATAAATTGTCTAATTTATGATTAGTTATAAAACTTTACAATCTTAGATAATAGATGAAAAAGATATTAATCCCATGAATATTGAAGATCTAGGATAAGACAATGTCTTACCACTGAAGGATAACCACATCCCTTTGGGGTGGTCTTCCTAGAGTGAGATTTTAATGTGGGTCCACAAGCTCAAAAATAAAATTATCTTAAAGTAACTAAGTATAATTTTATCAAGGAGAAATTAGGCCCCAACCAACATACCTAATATATGAACATTGGTATGATTTAAATTTAAAGTGAGAAACAAAATTTGAAGGATCTACAGATAGAAAATAAAGATGTGATTGTCTAGACATATGGATACTTGAAAGTCTTCAACCCTTGTGTCATCACACATACCATCCTATTGAATACAGAGCATAAAACTTATAAGTAGAGAGATAGGCTAGTAAATCCACTTATAGAATGTATAATCCAAATATAAATATAGAAGCTTCTAGATGTTAGGATTGTCTTTCCAATTAGACAATCGACATGTGTAGACAACCTAGTACCGATTAGGAAAAATTATTAGGAATTAAAAATCTTTAAACCAGATTTAATATGACCATAAATCAGATCTAAATTATGCACTAGCATGCATCATAGAAACATTCCTCAAATCATAGATATAATGAAAGCATAAATTGAGAGAATAAGTTAACAATCAAACATAACAAAAATCTACTGTGGTTCACCCAATGTGGGCTACATCCACCAAGAAAGTTCTCAAATAAAACTATAATCTAAAAAACAAGATTACAATGAATTCTCATAGAGATGGAAAAATCTCCTATAGAAAATGCTACACAAATAAATGCTACATTTTCACCTACACCTATATAATATTGTATCTCATAAGATACTATACCACACCTTGAAATAAACACCTACACTTTAACATCTGCACTTTGACTCTGATCCTCAAATCCACACCCTATTAATAAACTATCAACCTCTAAAGGCCACACCACACCCTATATATATAGAAAATGAGGGAAAATCTATAAAAGGAGGCAAAATTATGCCATGCTTATCCAAGATAAGCATCATACACAAAGGAAAACTTAGTTCCACCTCATCAAGCTTACCCAAAAGCTTACCTAAGAAGGAACATGCCAAGATTGACTCTCCACCTTTTAAGGCACATTTTTCAATAATCATGTGATCACAACCAACTCCTTGTAACAAGGAAGATAATACATTTTATAATGAATAACCAACTTCCTTAGAATATGGAAGTCAACATGGAAAATCGACATCTAACAACCAACTCCATAAAACATGGAAACATAGAAATTAGATAAAACAAATAATATTCCACTCACATGTGGAATAAGGTTATATAATAGTTGGAGTATGGAAAACTATGATCCCTACATTTGTTGATCTCTCTAGGTCCAAAAAAATATACTCCTAAGGTCATGTGATAGCACCAAAGGGCTCCACACTCAACAATCTCCTATTTGGAAACTGATTCTCTTGAACAAAATCTATCACTATTCCATGACCACTAAGGCTAACCAAATTTGAACATAATCTCAATTTGTCCAATGTGACCACCTTGGTCATCATATCTATAGGATTTTGGCTAGTATGAATCTTATCTAGCTTCACTAATTTCTCCTCCAAAGCTATCTTGATGAAGTGATAATGTAACTAAATGTGTTTCATCCTCGAGTGGAAAGCAAAATTCTTTGCCAAATGAATAACATTTTGACTATCATTATGTAGTCTCCCAACTTCCTACTCATGCCAAAAATCTTGAAAAAACTCCTATAACCAAATCATCTCCTTGTTAGCCTCTACGGAAACAACATACTCTACCTCTATGGTTGACAAAGCCACAACCTTTTGTATCCTAGAAATCCAACTATTTGTTGTATCTCTAACATTAAATATATAACCTATCATACTCCTATTATCAATATCCCCTACCATATTAGATTCCACATAACCATGCAAAGTGGTATCTAATCCACTTTAATATAATGTAAAATTCATTCTTCCTATCAAATACTAAAGAATCTATTTATCTTCCTACCAATGATCATAACCTAGATCACTCATATACCTTCTCACAACTCCCATTGCTTGGGTAATATTTGGACTAGTAAAAACCATGGCATACATCAAGCTACCAATTACCTATGAGTAAGGTACCTTAGACATCTTAAGTTTTTAGCTTCCATCTTGGGACACTACTCCTTTGATAATCTAAAGTGGTCTGTCAAAGGAGTACTAACATATTTAACATCCAACATGCTAAACCTTTCCAATAATTTATTCACATAATATGATTGGGATAAGATCAACTTCCTCTCCTTCCTATCATGAGAAATCCTCATACCAAGGATTTACTTTGTAGGACCCAAATCCTTCATAAAAAAGGAGTCACTAAGTTATTTCTTGAGCATATGAATATGTTGTATGTTTTTTCCTACAACTAACATGTCATCCACATACAAGCATAAAATAATAAAGGAACCATTATCAAAATGTCTAGTGTACATGCAATGGTTAGAATTACACCTTTGATATTCTTGTCCCAACATAAAATAATCAAATTTCTTATACCATTGTCATGGATCTTATTTTAGGCCATACAAGATCTTTTTTAGTATACACACAAAGTTATCCTTCCATTTGACTTTATATCCCTATGGCTATTTCATATAAAACTCTTCATCCAAATAACCATGAAGAAAATAAATTTTCACATTGAACTATTCTAAGTGCAAATCCTCAACTACAACTAAACCAAGAACATTGCTAATAGAAGTCATTTTTACAATAAGAGAGAAAACCTCGTCAAAATCAATACTTGATTTTTGTGCAAACCCCTTAACCACCATCCTAGCCTTATACCTCTTTCTCCCTTCATCCTCTTGTTTTATCTTGAAGATCCACTTATTTGGCAATATACTCTTTCCATTGGGTAACCTTACCAAATCCCACATTTGGTTTTGCATGAGAGATCTATGCTCCTCATCCATGGCTTATTCCCATTTCATCCTAGCATCTACCTACATTGCTTCCTCATAACACTCTAGTTCTCCATTATTAGTGAGCATCAAATAATTCAAAGAAGGATAAAAATGTTCAGGTACTCTTCTTACCCTAGAAAACCTTCTTACCATAGGAGTTTGGGGTCCTTGTGTAGAAGGTTCTTGAACTAAATCTTTAGACACTTTTCCATCCACAATGTCATCGAATACTATGTACTCTTTCTATTCTTATTCCTATTCCTACAACTCATATTTATACATGAATTTTCATTAAATACTACATCTCTGGACAAAAATATTTTCTTATCTTTAATACTCCATAAATGGAAACCAATTCATCCTCACGATAACCAACAAATGTGCATTTTTCTAATTTAGCCTCTAGCTTGGTCCTACCCTCTTTCTTGATGAGAGAAAAAGCATCACATCCAAATATTATAATAAAATAGTAATCAACATTCTTACCAGACTAATCTTGTTTAGGAATGCCTCCATACAAAGGCATAAAAGGTCCTCTATTAATTGGATAAACTATTATGCTAACTGCTTCTACCCAAAACTGTAAAGGTGACCCTGCATGTACCCTCATGCTCCTAACAAATTTCATTATTATTATATTCATACTTTTAGATACCCCATTATATTATGGATTTATTAGAATCAAGATTTTTCTATGGATTCCATTATTATAAAAAAAAAAAAATCATTACTATAATATTCATCTCCATTATTTGATCTAAGACATTTAAACTTAAGACTTGTTTCATTCTCAACCAAGGTCTTCCACTTCTTAAAAGTGTCAAATACATCATATTTATTTTTAATTCAATAAACCCAAAATTTTTTAGTTTCATCATCAATAAAATTAACATACTAATTAGATCCACCAATAAAAGATACATGAGTTGGTCCCCATACATCTGAGTGTATCATATCTAACTTGTGATATTTCTTTGTGAGTCCAACCTTTATAACCCAAGTAATAGAATAAAAATATAAGGATAAAAATTCAGTTAGGTCAACTATGTATTGTAGTAATTAAGAATAAATAGGCTGATAAGGATACATAGTTGTGTATTTTGACTATGTACTATCAAATAGAGAATTGAACAGGGAGATAAGGATATATAGTCATGCAATTCGACTATGTATTATAGGTGGGAAGGATGAATAGTTTGTAAGAGAATGTATTGACCAAAGGATAGTTTTATAAAATAGGATAAAAACTTTTATGATAATTTGAATCAAAAATGAAAGCAACCATAAATAATTGGATCAATGTGACTCATCCAATTGGAACACACAACACAAACCTTGCACCAACATTGACCAATGAAAGTTTTTTAATACAATATACTATGATCAAAGAGAAAGTCATAACTAAAAATTAAATGATAAATATTTGGTCATCCTAAGTGTTATTAATCTATAATAAAGTTTTGATAAATGTGATAGGAAATTTGGATGAAATAGAGAACTAGAAAACAATCTAAGGTTGGTTTCAAGACATTTAGGTTGAAAGGGATCTATACCAAAAATGGTACTAGATTGGTATTGGGGCATACCCCTTAAATTCATAATACCATAGTTATAATGGTGTTGGGTGATTTTCCAATATATACCATCAACCACATGTTTATACTTGGCTAGAAAATCAAGTTGGTTTCCCCCTTGGTGATGAAATCTAAGTAAGAAGGCCTTGGAAAGATAAATGTTTAATGATTTTTAAATTTAAAGTGATTTGATAGTGTGTGAAATATATTAAAATAGTGTAACTAAAACATTAATTTTAAAAACCACATATTTAAGCTATGTGAATTACTCTAAGCATGCAAATTACTAAAAAGGAAAGGAGAATTAATTGCTAGAAAATAAATGTTAATTCCTTGATTGATAATAGTATAGAGTCATTTTAAGTGACACTATATACAAATAGTACATAATGAATTTGATTAGGTCACTTATATTCTAAAAAATTAATGTCTTTAAGAATGAAATCAAATAGGTTAACTATGTCTCTTAGATAGAAGACATACTACATAACTAAGTTAACTAGGTTAACCCATTTAGTTATAGGGTTGCAATTTTATAGACTATAAACTTATGAAAAAAAGTACTAAAATAAGAGCTAAAATGATATTGAGATGAAAATAAAGGAACCTTGGTGTGATTTAATATTTTTTGGATTAAAAAAATTTATGCTATTATGCTCAAATGTTGTTTTCAAATTATGCCAACTTGGTCGATTGGTTTGACCAAATTTATAAAACCTTATATGCTAAAAAAGAGATAACAGATAGAGTCAACCTATTTGAATGTGTTTATAGACATATATGTTGATATAAAAAAATAGTAGCATATTCGATTGGCCTAAATATATATGCCAATATGGAACTAAATAAGAACACTATGTTGAACTACTCGATCTTGTAACCTATAATTGGCAAAGACCTACAAAGACAGAACAAGCTCATTTTAAAGTGACTTTGTGTTAAAACTTTGTAAAAAAAGCTAGGACTACAATGAATGGTTTAATATATTACTATATATATTAAAAAATATGATATGATAATAAAAATGATAGCATGACATAAAACCTTCAAGGGTTAGAATTCACATCAGGTTCACTAGAATGTATGCAAAGGGAAATTCAACTGATCTAATAATAAATCCTATCTCAGAGAAGATAAATCCTACTTATACTTCTGATTGTTGATACATTATATAGTCTAGGTCATGACCAAGTTGGATCCACTACCTAGGTAAGTGATCTCTTACCACAATAATATCACTAGGGAGGGTTCCAAAGCTTCCATTTAAGAAAAACTATGCAATAACCCTAACTATATCCTATGTTTTCATATTCAAAAAAGTAAAAAATGACAAAATCAAAGTAAATTATAATTTAGTGTTCACCAAATCTTATGGTTCAAATTTGGGGTATTAAACATAAAATTAAACATGCATATAATACATATACTCATGTCAATGTATATGAAATCCTAATGCATGAGAGAGAAGTACAAATGCAAATCTATCTACTCTTACAAAGGAGGAACAAATTTAGTAATAATTACCTTTGAATATGAATGCATCAAGCCTTAATCTCTCCCTTGGCCAAGATGATTAACAATAGGTTGTGGTATGTAAGGATAACAAGGACAAGTTAGCTCTAGGATACACAACCTATCTATGCATCTAAAAGACTTCTCCATAAGACAAGATCCATATCTCCAAAGAAAGAATTGAAACCCTAAGATATGTTTCTTAAGTATAATTGTGGATAAACACATGAGTAATATAATATTCTTCTTCTTCTTCTATTATTTTCTTATAAATGATGGAAATGGATGTGTATATATAGTTTTATCTAATCCTAAACCTTTTCAAAAGTTTAGTTGATAGGGTTGGCCCAATCGACTCTATACCATTATTGACAAAATTAAATTATGTCTTGGTTTAGGTTAGCCAATGGCTGACCTAGACCCTAAATGAGTTTTATCAATTAGAGTACACAGTTGATGGAGATGATAGTGTATTTTAAACCATCAAAAAGGTTTTTAGGCTAAGAAAGGGCTAATGAAGGCTAAAAATGACTAGAGGATGGTGCAAAAGAGGAGGCAAATCTTAGGGGAATGTTTTAGGAGATGGTTGTGTAGATAACAAGTGTTAATAAAGGAACAACAATCCTATAAATCACCAATGGTTTTCCCACCCCTTTCTTTATGTACCCCTTAAGGTTTTCACTTAGAGATATTATGACTTGATAGGTTCATACAAGAGAGAAAGCATCGGTAATTGATAAAGTTTTAAAATATTATGTACATACAGCATAAATAACAATACCTAGTAATAAATAACTTGGGTAGTGATTTATTCTTGTAATAAATCACTCCTTTTAGGATATGTTGGGGCCTAACACCCTTCAAATACCTAGAGTTGGTGTGTCACTAGAACCATCAATATTATGCCTACAACACTCATAAATTTTATTAATTTAGTAGGGAAGATCATGATCTAATAATTTAGGAGTCACATTTATGCCAACCAACCTAAATGGGGATTATTTTAAAAATTTAAAATTAATTCAAAATTTGGAAATGACTATCCTATAACTTGTCATGTAGTCAACTACAACTATCATCTAGGTTAATGAGCTAAAAGTCTCATTAGAAGTCATTTACAAGGTTTAGGATAGGCTATTGACTAAAGTAGATGTGTTATTTTTAGAGCCACCTATCAATTTTCCTAAACTAAATTGAGAAGGCAAATTGGTTGTGAAATCTTTGGTAGATAAATAGGATGCCTCAAATTAGTTTAAAAGTGATCCCCAATCATGCTCAAACTAAAGATTGTAGTGGTCCCCATTGGGAATATGATATCAAAATCTAGGTCTCTTTTTTTCTTCCTTATCTTTTAGAGGATGGTGGTAATAATCATTTATTTATTATAATTATTTGAGATATGTTGTCTAGGAGTGGTACCTCATGTTATTTAGAGACAAGTCTCATATCATTTACTATATATGTTATTGTGTAACTCTTTATTATGGTTGGTAATTTTGTAATCAAACACTTTGAAGATTAATACGAGCCTTCTATTTTTTAGCTTACATGGTTTTCATTTCATGAATGTCTTCCAAAATCCTCTATTTAATGAATAATGTTAATCTTAAATAACTAGAGCATGTGTTTTCTACATGATTATGCATTAATTATAATAAGCTCTAATCTATTCTAGTTTATTTCTTGAATTCCTTTTACTTTATTCAAACCCTTATAGGTTTGTGTGTGATTATAAAAAATTTACTGTGTTTACTTATAGAAAGTATTCTATAAATTAAGCATTCATTACTTTATTTTTCATCCCTTCCTTGTGTGGCTAAATTTTGAGATCTCATGAAAATCAACATATAATGGTAAAACTAAAGTCAGGCATGTCATTAGTTCTCAAGAATTAATGTTGTTATTGTATTTAAGAGAGCTTCCTTTTCCTCCTTACCCTCCTTCCCTTTGATGTTTATTTGTTTTCAAGTCATATTTCCCTTTGTATAACATGTGGAGTACAATTTCTTATTATATTAACCTATTGAATTGTATCGACTAGTGTAAATAGGTTTTGTATCAAGTGGGAAACATAAATTGAAATTCTATTGGTAAAACTACATATTTTAGAGATCTATTTCAAGAAATATATGTCATGGAGCTCAATACTTGCAATTGGTTCCATATAATATTTCAAGAGTAATCCTAAAATGAGAGGATAAGAGTCCATTATTGTCTCCTAAGCTTCACTTAGTGTACTTAACTCAATAGGTGTATTTGAAAGAATGAGACCTTAGTCCTAACTACAACTAGAACTAGAAGGAGTTCACCCCATATTCATATAATACAAAATCCTTTGACTATTGGTTGATATAAAAATAACCTGAAGTCTCTTACATGTACCACTAGATTTAGGTCTAGTCATGGTCAGTTATTAATCTCATCTCTACTATTTCATAGGAAGGATAAATCTAATAGAGGAAGAACATGACCCCAAATTGACCTATCTAGTTCATCTAACCAAACGACTCTAAAAAGTCCCATACCTTTGGTTTCACCCATGGTATGACTATCTAGGTCTACCAATAATGTCCCTAAGATCATTCATAGTTTACTTTAGAACCCAAAAAGGTACCTTCCCTAGTTCACACTAAATGGATGATACAATAGTGAGGAGCATAAGACTTCCTATAAGACAATCCTCATACTCATAAATGTTAAACCTAAAGATTTGGCTTGTAATATATTTCCTTTCACACTGATTGACTTAGCTTATGATTGGTTTCTAAACCTACTTAAAATTTTCATCATAGGGTGGGAAATGTTTAACAACACCTTGTTAGCTCAATTTGGGCAAGTCATTGACCCTAGTGTCGTCTTCTAATAGTTTTATGGAATTAAGAGAGAATTAAATGATACCATTAGGTTTTTTACTGTTAGATTCCATAATATGTATAATAGGGTAACTATGTTATACATGAATGATGTCCAACTAGCTCTAGAAGTGTATAAAAATTCCTTAGATCACTAGACTATTATGTAAATATACCCTTATTATGGATATACCACTATCATATGATAAGGCCATAAAATTGGACATATAGATGAATCCCCAAATCTAAATGGCCTAGTCATCTTGAATATATTACCAAGTCTTGTGGCATGATAAATATTTCCAACACTTTTTATTCTTTATCCAAATCAATATTGAAGTATTTCCTCAAGATCACAATTAAGCTACTATGAATAATATCCAAAGCATACCCCAAGAATCTAACTAGAATGAGCTAAAAAACATAAAATGTATGTTATAAAATCTAAATAATAACTTGTTGGGTCTCTAGAGGTAGATTAATAATAATAGTGGGGATAATTACAATATTAATTTCACATATTATATATGTGACCACCCTATATATATTTTATTAATAAATTAGATCCATCACCCTGTTGTTCCCAAAATCAGCTGTGCTTATTTTTTGGAACTCCCCTGCGAAACTTGTTTGTTTCGTCTTTTCGTCCCCCTCAGTTCGTTCTTCGAAATGGATTTCGAATTCGCTTCCATCTTGGCCTCGGAACGAGAAGTGGTTACCACCTCGCCCCTACCCATTTTTTCCCTCCTGAACTCCTTCAGGAATTAGTCTTTCCTCCCTTTTCCCCTGTGCATAGGCAGCAAAAATTGCCGCCTCTGCACTTTTCTTCCTTTTTTATGCAAGGGCGGCAAAAATCGCCGCCTCTGCACTTTTTATGCAAAGGCGGCAAATTTTGCCGCCCTTTCCCGTGTTCTTCATCTCCTTTTCGCCGCCCTTGCAGTGGACGGTAAATTCCCTGCCGACTACCGCTTCTGCCATCGTCGGCCGATTTCTGCCGTGGTCGGCATATTTGCCGACGTCGGTGGTTTTCGTCTACCGTCGTCGGCATCTTTGCCGACATTGGCATTTCTGTCTGCCGGCGTCGGTCGTGTTAGCCATCCGTTCTTCCGCCCGTGCAGAGGCGGCAATTTTTGTCGCCCTTACATCTAGCACTCGTGTTTCTCTGACTCTGATCAAACCTCCATTCTTTCCACGCCCGCTCCCTTCTTCCTCTGATCGCACAATCATGGTTCCTGCTGCATTTTCTGTGAAAGGTCCCTCTTTGTAGACGTCTTCTCAATAGATGTTCTTCCAAGCCACTAAAGTTTCCCTGAAGCAGTCCAAGACCAAGGAGAAGACTGAGAATAAATACTGGCAGCTTGGAGAAAGATCTCGACAGAAGAAAAGGAATGAAAAATTTCTGAGAAGAGCACTCTGATGTTTGTTGGTGCCATATCCAATAAGGACTCCTATGTCGAGATCAAGAAGTCATTGATCTTCAAAATCCAAAAGAGATGATCCGAAAAGCTTTGGTTGAAACATCCTTCTCAATGTCCTCGGTGGACAGCATTCTAAATGCTCAGTTAACTTTGGAGAGTCTAAAATCTAGGTTAACTAACCACGCTAAAGCCATCACAGCATTGGAGGACGTGCTGATCAGGGTTAGAATCGTCTCCAAGAACACAGTTGTGCCAGACAGCATAGAAATTCAGGCATCGATCACCATGTGCGATGCCCATTTGAAGAAGTCCGGCAACCAAATTTGACACTTTCTCTCTTTCTTCTTCTATCCTTATGCATTTCTGTTTTCTACAGAATGCATGTATTTTTGTAAAATGTAATTACGAATAAAATATTTTGGAAAATATCTAAAAGTCAAAGATGAGTCATCTTTGACCAAGATATTTTATATTTTATTATTTTCCTCTTTTTGAGGATTTTCTCCCTATATATAGTGGAGACCTCATTTGTAAATCATCTTGGAAAAAATAGAGAGCAAACACTCTGCTAAAATTGAAGCAACTTTTGAGACTTTGTGCTCAGATTTGTAAATCAGATTTTGTCAAATGAATGAGAAGCAAGTGATTTCAGACTTTGTATTGAAGTTATCTGTGTCATCTAGGAAATAGTTTCTTATGTACTCTTTCCTGATAACCTCTTATTTATCTGACTTAATAAGCAAAGTGAATGTGTTGATATTATCTAAGGGCACTTTTTGAGGGTAGAAGATAGACTTTGTGCTACTTTTACTTTTGAGATTCTTTTATCTTTTGTAGTTTCAGGTGAAGACTTTGTGCTTCACTTCATTCTACGGTTATACTTGTTCCGAATCTGTGGAGAAGCTACGGAAGACTTTGCGCTTGCGTGAGCGTTCTTGTGACTTTGTTACTTCAGGTAATCTCCTGCTCTTCATTTGATACCATTCCTAAAAGAAGAGGAGTGTCGTTAGCTTTAGACCAGGGATTTTCCTCTTTCGTCCTACATACATTACTTCTGAAAGAAGAGAAGTAGATGCTGTTTTACCACCACCCATGCGTTATTTTCTGCTTAATTGTATACATACTTATAGCACGTAAATATTGATAGGGAACCTCCCCTTGATGAGAGGAGAGATTTACCTCGTCCTGATCTGGTAAAGCCACACTCCTCGTGGTGTAAATCTCCCTTATGCTGTGGCTGATATCCCCATTTTACCATCAGTTAGTTGATGACAAAATATTCACCCAACAGTTTTTTGGCGACTCCGCTGGGGACTCGGATGTGCAGTCTGAAACCTCAAGTTTCAGATTGAAGCAGTCCTTACCCTTCTCCATTATGAAATCTGGCGACTCCATTTCATGTCTTACCCATTATCATTTTAGCTTTACCAGTTGCCTCCATTATATTATCTGGTCTGCAAAACCAGAGCTGCTGGGAAGAACGCACATCTTGGAGCCTCAAGCTTCAACTTGAAGTAGTTTCGATCCCTTTTCCATTTTGAAAATCTGGCAACCCCACGCTACACCAGAAGTCAGAGATCTAAGGGTGTTGTCTACCCTGTGTTTGAATTGGCACAACAAAGTAATTTTGATCTATTTCCTCCATCATCTTCTCTTCAACGGTCCAAGAGCTTTCCTTCCAGCATTGTCAGGTCTCCACCACAAGGTAGAACCCTTTTTCCTGCTGTCAATCGCCGCCTCCCTATAAACACTCCACCAAGGTTTGTTATCCCACCTTTTCATCCCCTTATCATAATGGCTCAAGGCCCGTGGGGTAATTCTTTCAGTCCCCTTAATTTAACCCCACCTCTGCATGAACTACCTCGTAGTTCTAGAAAAAATTTCCCTAAGTTTTTTGGAGATGGAAAGTTTCATCCCGATGAGCATATTGCCGCTTTCTCCATAGCATGTGGCGTAATAGGGGTCGAATTTGAAGATGTGGCAGTGAGACTTTTTGTGGAGACTTTGCAAGGTGCTGCTGCAGATTGGTTCTATCACTTGCAGGTCGGGTCAGTGACTGACTGGAATACACTAAAGTCAATATTTGAAGCCAGATTTAAACCAGCTGAAGATGCACATGCTTTGTTAGCTCAGCTAACACAGATGAAAAAAGAATCTCAGGAACCCATGAGGGATTTCATAGCCAAATTCAACAAATTGAGGAATCGAATTCCAATCGTGGCTCAGCCCACGCCGGAAAACCTCAAGTGCTTTTTCATCAATTCGCAGCTTCCTGAAGTAAGCTTCCTGTTAAGGCGAGCTGGCCCTATGGATCTAGCATTGGCTCAAAATTTGGCTACTGAGATTGAGGATGATCTTATCCTAGCAGGTAAGATCAGAAAAGACCCAAATAAAAATAAATTCCCTTCATCTGCTGAGAGCTCTCCTATAGCTACTACAGATCCTATGGTACAAAAGTTAGCAAATGAAATGCTAGCTCTCAGAAGACAGATGGCCCAAGTTATGTCTACTTCTCCTAATCAAGATATGCCAAGGAGGACATTTCAAAATCAAGCGTACCAAGGTAATGCTACTAGGAATCAAGGGCAGCCAAATCATCTTCCTCCCCCACAGAGGAACCTTGCCCTTGAAGCCCCTCCAACCAACTCAGCAGTTGGATATCTGGAAACAGAACACGCTTCCCCTTTCCAACCTGAGTTGGACCAACAATATGATGCTAATCTCGTTGGAGAGCAGGAAGAAGAATTAACTAATGACTCTGTCATTGGCTACCTGAATTATCAAGATGAACCCAGGGGTGAAGGGAATGCAACTGAGGGATCATATGCCGTATTCACCCGGTCCCAGAAACAGTCAACCCAACAAGCTGATAAAGAGAAGATAGAGGAGCAACCTCAGCCAGCAGTTTCAATTGCCAAGCGGGGAACCCCTCTGCCCTTCCAACCAAAGGACCCGTTGACTATTGAAAAGGTACCTACCTCATTCACCTCTACATCCTCTACTTTAACTTTGCAAACCAGCCTTTCCCACCCCAAAAACCAGAAGAGTGATCTCCCATCCTCTGTGCCTAGTCTAATACCGACATTTGATATAATTGAGCATGTCAAAAAGACTAAAATCCAAATGTCTGAACTTGAATTTCTACAAGCCCATCCTGAACAGTTGGATAGATTGGCAAAATGTGTGAAAGGTACAGCCGTCCCTACAGGCCAAGAAATTTTGAGGGTAACTCATGATATTTCAAAAGATATATCCACCCAGAACCATCTGGTCGTGACTCCTCCAGTTGCCCCTGGAAAAATAGAACCTTTCTATGTTTCCCTGTTAATAAACGGTCGCAAGCTGAGCAACTGCATCATCGATTCGGGTGCATCTGACAATGTTATGCCTGCTAAAGTAGCAGAATCTCTTGGTCTCACATTAACTAAAACTTTTGGGAGAAGTTTCTCCATGGAGAACAAACCAGTATCACTATTGGGGCAAATCAAAGATGCCCAATTTGCATTTGCAGCATTCCCTGACAAGATGATCAAGATGACAGTACTAGTGGCTGACGTCCCAGCTTCATATGGCATTCTACTTGGATGAAACTTTTGCAGAGATGTCGGAGGAGAATTGAGCATGGACTTATCCCAGGCAAAGATTCCTGTGAAAGGTGTGATGCAAAGGTTGCTTCCTGAGAAAGAGGTAAAGTACGTGGTCACCCAAACATCATCTCCTGCGGCTCAGATTCTGTTTGAGTCCTCTGGCAGGGGTAATTATCTCCTGACCACGGAAGACATTCATGAAGATCCTGTTAAAACCCTTGAGAATGCCAAACAGGAATTTGGTTCAACTGAAATAATGACAAGTGGACCTGATAGTGCCAAACAGTGGTGAGTGTCAAATAAGGACAACCAAATCAAGTGCTGGATAGAACCAGAAAAACAACCAATTATAGTATTTGACCATTCTGTTGCCCGTCATGATCAGGGAAAAGAACTCTTCACCAAGAAAATGAAGATTCATGGTTTTCGAGTCAAAAGATAGATCTTGCTGTGGGGCAAGAAGAGAAAACTAAAGGGATGGCACAGGAAGTTGTTTTTCTGGTGGAGGTTTCCATTCACACATCATCAATTCTGGGGGGAAAATGGCCTCTTGCTGGTTTATCAAGATAGTGCGTCATCGCCGCTGCCTTTAAAGGGGCAGCATCTGAGGTGCTTCATTTCTTGAAGTACCAAATAAATTCCCCTGTATATTTGTATAGTCTTTAGCTTTGTTTTATTTCATTTTTGTTTTCGTTGTTTGGAGCCTTTATTTTTGAGTAGCTTGACTCCGTGGCCCAATGGAACGCTTCTAAGGCACTGGAGATTTTGGATTCTACTCCCTTCAATTACTTTTTGCAATAGAAGGCAGTTCCCCAATAGGAGCCAGCTGTTGTTCCCAAAATCAGCTGTGCTTATTTTTTGGAACTCCCCTGCGAAACTTGTTTGTTTCGTCTTTTCGTCCCCCTCAGTTCATTCTTCAAAATGGATTTCAAATTCGCTTCCATCTTGGCCTCGGAATGAGAAGTGGTTACCACCTCGCCCCTACCCATTTTTTCCCTCCTGAACTCCTTCAGGAATTAGTCTTTCCTCCCTTTTCCCCTGTGTATAGGCGGCAAAAATCGCCGCCTCTGCACTTTTCTTCCTTTTTTATGCAAGGGCGGCAAAAATCGCCGCCTCTGCACTTTTTATGCAAAGGCGGCAAATTTTGCCGCCCTTTCCCGTGTTCTTCATCTCCTTTTCGCCGCCCTTGCAGTGGACGGTAAATTCCCCGCCGACTACCGCTTCTACCGTCGTCGGCCGATTTCTGCCGTGGTCGGCATATTTGCCGACGTCGGTGGTTTTCATCTGCCGTCATCGGCATCTTTGCCGACGTCGGCATTTCTATCTGCCGGCGTCGGTCGTGTTAGCCATCTGTTCCTCCGCCCGTGCAGAGGCAGCAATTTTTGCCACCCTTACATCTAGCACTCGTGTTTCTCCGACTCTGATCAAACCTCCATTCTTTCCGCGCTCGCTCCCTTCTTCCTTTGATCGCACAATCATGGTTCCTGCTGCATTTTCTGTGAAAGGTCCCTCTTCGTAGACGTCTTCTCAACAGATGTTCTTCCAAGCCACTAAAGTTTCCCTGAAGCAGTCCAAGACCAAGGAGAAGACTGAGAATAAATACTGGCAGCTTGGAGAAAGATCTCGACAGAAGAAAAGGAATGAAAAATTTCTGAGAAGAGCACTCTGATGTTTGTTGGTGCCATATCCAATAAGGACTCCTATGTCGAGATCAAGAAGTCATTGATCTTCAAAATCCAAAAGAGATGATCCGAAAAGCTTTGGTTGAAACATCCTTCTCAATGTCCTAAGTGGACAGCATTCTAAATGCTCAGTTAACTTTGGAGAGTCTAAAATCTAGGTTAACTAACCACGCTAAAGCCATCACAGCATTGGAGGACGTGTTGATCAGGGTTAGAATCGTCTCCAAGAACACAGTTGTGCCAGACAGCATAGAAATTCAGGCATCGATCACCATGTGCGATGCCCATTTGAAGAAGTTCGGCAACCAAATTTGACACTTTCTCTCTTTCTTCTTCTATCCTTATGCATTTCTGTTTTCTACAGAATGCATGTATTTTTGTAAAATGTAATTACGAATAAAATATTTTGGAAAATATCTAAAAGTCAAAGATGAGTCATCTTTGACCAAGATATTTTATATTTTATTATTTTCCTGTTTTTGAGGATTTTCTCCCTATATATAGTGGAGACCTCATTTGTAAATCATCTTGGAAAAAATAGAGAGCAAACACTCTGCTAAAATTGAAGCAACTTTTGAGACTTTGTGCTCAGATTTGTAAATCAGATTTTGTCAAATGAATGAGAAGCAAGTGATTTCAGACTTTGTATTGAAGTTATCTGTGTCATCTAGGAAATAGTTTCTTATGTACTCTTTCCTGATAACCTCTTATTTATCTGACTTAATAAGCAAAGTGAATGTGTTGATATTATCTAAGGGCACTTTTTGAGGGTAGAAGATAGACTTTGTGCTACTTTTACTTTTGAGATTCTTTTATCTTTTGTAGTTTCAGGTGAAGACTTTGTGCTTCACTTCATTCTACGGTTATACTTGTTCTGAATCTGTGGAGAAGCTACGGAAGACTTTGCGCTTGCGTGAGTGTTCTTGTGACTTTGTTACTTCAGGTAATCTCCTGCTCTTCGTTTGATACCATTCCTGAAAGAAGAGGAGTGTTGTTAGCTTTAGACCAGGGATTTTCCTCTTTCGTCCTACATACATTACTTCTGAAAGAAGAGAAGTAGATGCTGTTTTACCACCACCCATGTGTTATTTTCTGTTTAATTGTATACATACTTATAGCACGTAAATATTGATAGGGAACCTCCCCTTGATGAGAGGAGAGATTTACCTTGTCCTGATCTGGTAAAGCCACACTCCTCGTGGTGTAAATCTCCCTTATGCTATGGCTGATATCCCCATTTTACCATCAGTTAGTTGATGACAAATATTCACCCAACACACCCAACATGATTCATAAGATTAACATCTATGAGATGGCACTACCAAATTGGTGTCATGTACAAAATATAACCCAACATGTTGAGTTGGATTATATCAAGTTATGTCATGAATTTGAAATATTCTAAAGAATAATATAGGAATACAAGATGGTCCCAAGCCACCTAAATTATAATAACCAATCTTATGCCCTTAGTTATTTAAGATCTGGAGCAATGATATGGTATTAGAGACCTTGAAGTTCCCAAACTGATAGGATAATGAGATAAAATATGCCACTCATAAGGTAGACACTTTCAAACAATATAAAATAAATAAGTATTCCCTTAGTTTTAGACACAATAGAAATCCATTACTACATCCACTCCTAATCCTAGAGTAAGAAATGATCCTCCACCTTTAAAATCTAATAACCCCAAGCCCCCCAAATATGTCCTACCTACTCCAAAAAAGATTAGGTAGAACATAATAGAATAAATGAATAAGATCAATTCAAACATCACATTCATGAGATTTCCCATATCACTGAGTAGAGAGACCTCCTCCTAAACTCCCTAATATATAGACCAACTTAGCCTAAGCCTAAAATGACATACTAATGTATCATAAATAAGAATAAGGTTTAGGTTCCCCTGTTCCTCTTTATAGTCTAAATATTTGGAAATAACCTAAGTAAATGTCTATTCAACTTAGGAGCCTCAACAAATGTCATGCATACTAGAATTTATCAAAGATTATGGATAACACCTATTAATTTAGACAAAAAGTGGTTCAAATAGACAAGTTGGAGGTGAAGGTGGTAGGTGAGATCCTAAACATACATATGTAATTACAAAATGAATCCAGATTCCAATAATTTGTATACATTCAAGTTGTGGAGATTAAAAAAGCTCACAAGATGTTGCTTAGTAGAGATTGGTCCAAAAATGTAAATGAGTATATGGCTATAAACTTCTCCCATATGTGGCTTCCTTGGAGAGGTGTGGATAATCAAATCCAAGTTGATAGAGAACCTAGGATGAAATACATGATCATGAAGTATAATGTAATCAATGAGAATATTAACATAGTATCCTCTGACATAGGAATTTATACCCTATCTAGATAAAGGGCAAAAGACAGAGCTGACAAAAGTACTCAGTCATCAAGCTTATGGACCCTATACACCTATTTAAAACAAAATTTTGGTTCTATGATCCTATTTATTGATCCAAAATGGAGATGACATTCATCCACATTTAGGTTATAGTTTACATGTATGAACAACCTCATTGATTATGAATCCTTGATAATAGGTTTGTAGTTTTCCCTAAAACTCAATGTTAAAAATCTAAATGTGTTTGGAGATTTTGAATTAGTAATCAATTAGGTTAGAATTAAGTTTCAATGTAAGCTACCTTACTTAATAAAATATAAACATAGAGCATGGGACTTGATAAATACATTTGATGCATTCAAATCCAATCCTATCCCTAGAGAAGAGAATGAGGTTGTGGATTCCATAGAAGATTTTGTTGTGAACATAGCTCATTTAGATCATTCAAAGTTACAACACTTATCTATAAATATTTTACCCTGCCTTCTAGTCCCAAAAGACATTGAGAACATCTAGGTTTTTGATAATGACCACCACATACTAGATTTATAAAACAATTATGTGATCTAAAGTGCTAAGATCGTAGATGAGAAAGATATAAAAAAATCCCCTTAGTGAGTAATGTGATGAATATGGTGTTATGAAATTGAGATAAAATTGCATCCTAAAAGCCATGATATCATTATAGAGTGTTGAATATATCTAAATATTTGTGCAAACTAGAGAGACTAACCTATGATAACCAACAATTACTCATAATCAACTAGGTTTCAACCAACCCACCCAAAAACATTAATATCAGTCTTGACTACACCTTAAATGAAATAGATCATCTCAAGACATTGTTTTTATGGTACATAGATGTCATTAAATAGAATCAAAAATAACTCAAGGTATTTTACCTCAATGTGATAACACATACTATTTTAGTCAATCAAGGATAAAATCCATTTAGGTAAAGACAATGGCATATGATCCCTATCTTAGATCATCACATCAAAAATTATATTTTTAGCTAGACACTCCACATAGGTTACCATCTTAGTGGCCATTTTTAAAAAGCTTCTCACGAGTATGATTATATAGTAAAAAATGTCATTATCTTGAATTACAAAGACCTCAATATCTATGAAACTATTGTGATAACATGTACTATCTTGCTCAAGTAAGGACAAAAACCAACCAGGAAGAGATAATAACTTGTGAAACCTATCTTAAATCTTCTCATGCATAAATAAGTTAATTATATTCTCTCAAAAAAAATTATATTCCCATTCCTATACTTGACATAGGTTTCCAACTTAAAGTAGATAAATTTGATTATGTCAAATTCAAGAACTTGAACCAGGGTTTAGATAAATACAACTATCTTCCTTTACTAGATGAAGTAATTTGGATGGTAGGTCAATATTAGATGATGTCCTTATTGGATAAATTCCTAGGATATAAATAGGTCCTGGTAAACCTTAAAGATAGCATAAAAAGTATGTTCACAATAATGGGTAACCTTTAGCTATAAGAGGATGTCACTTAGTCTCATTAATGAAGGAGCCACTTTTGAGAGAGACATGGAATTTTCCTATAAGGGTATAATTACTAAATGAATAGTTAATTATATTAATGACTTAACCATTTTATCAAATCACAAGTCTAATCATTGTTCTTATTGTTGAGGTTTGGCATTGATGTTGTTATGGAATGTTAAATGTTCTTGAGAAAGGTCTTCATGAGGTCATTGAAGAATGTAGTTATGAAAGTGGATATTGATTAATTTTGTAATGATTTTGAGAATGTAATACATGTTTGGAATATTATTTTATGACTACATGAGTGATGTGAAGGGCAACATGGAAGGCCCTTTTTGTCAAAGTTATCAAATGTTTGAACCTAGTAAGTGACTTGAGAAAGTATGTGCATAGGATGCCTAGTCTTGTGCATGAAAGTTCATGATGTCTTAGGAATATGGATGAAAAGAGGCATAAGAGGATATATAAGGTTCATTAAGCATGTATATGAGGCATTTAATCATTACAGAGAGTTTCAAGGTGATCTTATAGGGGTAAGACCTTAAGTTAGAGTCTGTAACTAGACTACTTCTAGACCCTACTTGACCTAATAAGGTGTCATGAGGTCTTGTCAAGACTTATGAAGGATGTAAAGTAGTGTTTCATAATGAGATCAGTTGCTTTATTTTGATAATGAGGTGGAAATCACATGGAAATTGTCATGAAGGTTAGTTTTAAGTCCTAACATGGTTTGTAGGTCAAGGTGTAAGAGAGTAAAGAGAGAGAGATGGTGGCTAAATAAGGTACAAGATTGTTGGGTGAATATTTTGTCATTAGATAATTGAAGTCAAAATGGTTATATTAGCCACAGTGTAATGAGATAAATATCTTCTCTCAACAAGGGGAGGTTCTCTATAAACTATCATAAACTAAAAATTAACTCAGGGGTGAGATCATATCATCCATTTATCATTTTTCAAAAATGATGTTTACAAAGTAAGGGAAAACTTCCTTGATATTAATTGAATTCACAAAAAACCCATGAGAGTACAAAGCCTATCATTACTTCTCTTGCTGATTTATAACTTATATCACAGTAGAATGAGGTTCAACCCAAAGTCTTCACCAAAAACTACAATAAAGTATATAATCACAAAAGATACAAGTAGTTCAAAGTCTTTCCAATATCTTTCATTATAAAACAATAAAACATGAACTAAAGATAATTATAGTAGCACAAAGTCTCCATAATAAACTTTAGAACATCTTTCAGATTATTTTCACTCACTCTACTTATTTAATAAAATAGATAAGATTGTATTATGAAAGGACATAAGAACAATTTCCTACACAACACAAGTTATTCCAATACAAAGTTTGAAAGGTCACTTGCTTTCTCATTCACTTGATAAAACTTGAATTTATAATCTGAGCTCAAAGTCTCAAAATGTCTTTCAATTTTGGTAGAGTTTTGCTTCTAATAACTCAAAGATGAATACCCTTTTAAAATAGAGGCCCTCTTTATTTATACGAAGAGGCCTTGAGTATTTTTAGAAAAGACCTAATTACTTTGACCAAGTCAAAGATAAGAGTCCTTTTTGACTTAGGACTTCCTATATTTTTACATGTAATTACATATGAAAAAAGTACATGTAAAAATGTCCAAAGTGGTTACAAAAGTACATCTAAAAAGTGGGAATTAAACCAAGGAAAAATAGTTTCAATTTGTATCCCCATCTTTCTTCATGTGAGCATCATACATAGTGATAATTGCTTGCATCCTGATACTGTCTAGACTAACATTATTCTTGAAAATCGTCTTAGCTCTAACTATGGCATCTCTTACTACTGTGACTGATTTTGCATGACTAGTTAACCTAGTTTTCAAATTATCTAGAGTTAATTGATTATCCAAAATATTGTCAACAGAGGCTATTGAAAATTCCTTATCTTCAAATTCTTTCTAGAACATATCTTCAAATTACTGAATCATTTCTTCTATTGAAAGTAATTGGTTATCTTGTGATGTAAGTTTGTAAGGTAACTCCTCCAATTTATGTAAAAGACTGACATCATTTTGTTCACTGGGCTTCCTTGAAGATTCGAGGTCACTGAGCAACTCCTTAAGCACTTGACTCCTGTATGTCAATGCCTCTTTAGTTTTAGTGTAAGATTCTCTATCAATAATGACACCAATTGATATTAGAGTGTTTATTTTTAGTTTCCTCATATCCATCCATTTGTCAAGATACTTTTCTATGCTTTTAATATCTTGAGAAATAACATTAATGAGATCATCAAGTTTTTCTCTTATTTTTCTCATTTTATTCTCCTCAGATAACTCTATGAGTAAGGAAACTCCTTGTGCATGCATCTTGTTCACGTACTCTTTAAGCACTTTTCCTTTGAGATATGTCTTTTCCACTTTTTGAATAATGGGGTCTTCTATGGAAATGGCCTCAGGAGTTACTATTTCTAGAATGAAAGTAATTCTTCTTATGACTACAATCAATTGCTCCACCATTGCTTTGTAGTAATCCTTCATTTATTTCTCTCTCAAATTGCTAAATCAAGATATCCATGGTCAACTGCATATCACTCTTGGCACTCTCATGAGTTATCTTACCTAATTCAACTATAGAGATAGAGTAATCACTTACATCAAAATTTTCAATGGTTGCATCCTGTAGAGGTCTTATAATTTCCAAAAATTTGTTTCCCTTATCCTCAATCATTTTTGAAAGAATCCTTGGCTTCTTTGGGACCTTGGCTTTTACTGGCACAATTTTATTGAAATTAAAGTCATCTGGAGAGATGGCTTGTTTCTTCCTTTTCGGTATATAAGATGATAACCATGGTGAGAGCACAAGATTAATTACATTAGGATATATCTCTATTGTTGGCATTACTAGAGTTTCACTCACATAGGTAGTGGAAATAATAGGTGGAGTATCAATAAAAATTTCACCTTTTGCTAAGTGATCAAAAGTAGAAC
The DNA here is from genome assembly GCA_037957365.1 of Torreya grandis. NCBI lineage: Eukaryota > Viridiplantae > Streptophyta > Pinopsida > Cupressales > Taxaceae > Torreya > Torreya grandis. The sequence goes on along the minus strand of JARHVA010003890.1, from coordinate 156,409 downwards.
TATCTTCAATATCAAAATATGGGGATGACAAACTAGGAATTGACCTTGAGGAATGAAGAATATCTTCAAAAGTGCTTTGAGGATTGTCATAAATTATTTTGGAAGGAGAAGGTGATCCAAAAGAGGGAACAATAATTAGAGAAATAGGTGGAGTTGTAATAGGTGTGTCAAGTGGGGAAGAAGAGATTTCTATTTCTTATTACACATTCTCTTATGGAGACAACGTTTCCTTCTCTAGTTGATCTATAGGCCTATCACTAGTCTCCATCTATTCCATCGCTTGTTCTTTAGTGCCTTATTTCTCAAATCCCATATCTTCTATTTCTAACTCTTTTTCCATAACTTTTGAATTCTTCATCACAAATATGATCTTAGGCTTATGTGGCTTGGAAGAAGAAGGGACATCACTTTTGTTCTTTATCCTAATTTTTACTTTTCTTCTTACTTCCTGTTGAAATTCATCTTCTGAACTAGTGATGAATTCTTTCAAAGTAATTCATTTATTTGCTAACCAATTATTGGTGTTTGCCAATATAGGTTCAAATATTTTCCTCTAAGAAGTCATCTCTTTTTGTGACCATTGGATTGGAAGAAGAGGGGCATTGGTAATCTATTTAGTATTGTATCTATCATTATTCAAATCTCCATCATCCACCAAATTCTCAGGGATATCATTAAGTCTTATATATTCAATCTACTCAAGAGATAACCTAATGTAGTCCATTTTCTTGACATCTTCTATTGTTCTCAAATCTACCCAAACATCCTCAATCATAGGTTCATGAAATTGGGTTTTCCTCCTGATTATATCTTTCACACCCTTGTAATACAATTTTTGTCTTCTTGTGAATTGCTTCAAGGTCATGAGTTACATTTCAATTTCCATGGCTCTAGCCTTTCTACTGGTTAGCACTAAAAACTTGCTAATTTCAACTGGGAACCTGAAACTAGGCTTCTTGAGTTCCATCTATTTATTATGCACTATGATCATTTGTTTGCATAGTTCCATTAAGACTAATTTATTTGAGGGAAATATTCGAAGCATATAAAAATGACCTTGAAAAAAGCCAACCCTTAGGTGTGAGAAAGAAAGAAATGGTAAGAACATACATCCAAAATCATTCACAACTATCTAGGCCTCATCTGACACTCTTTTTTGTTCTAATTAAGGATAAAAAAGACACAAAAATGTTGTAAAGAAAGCATCATTTACTCTCCTAAAATGATTAATAGAACCCTTCAATGTTAACTAAGAGTAATATTGATATACTAGGGTTACTCTCTTATCTCTTTCTGATGTTAAACCTAGAAAGATTCTCATTGAAGCTGTAATATAGACTAGGTAAGAATTCATATAGAATTTTAAGGTAGTGGATATATTCGTCAATTACTTATGAAAAGCGTTGTTGACTTGTTCTCCTTAGAAGACGACTTGTTTTCCTTGGAGAATTATCTTGATGAAGGGATACATCCATTCATGAAATTGTGAGGAAGAGGGCAAACCTCTTATCCTGTTGAAAAGAGTTACCAGATCACCAACTTCTTCGGTAAAGTCACATCATGGAAAACTCTATGGCCACCTTGAAAAATTTACCCTTGGAGTCTTTAGCCATTTATTTTTCATTACCTTCTTCACTTTTTTAGGATCTTTGTTATATTCTCTTTATGCTTCAACAAAATCAAGCTTTATCACTTCTGTAGCAGGAGGGCACATGAACACTTTATCAATGAACTCAAGATCCAATCTAATTATCACATTACCACTAGCATCTAACATAGCCTTGGTATCCTTATTATAGAACTAAGCACATTGGAGAAAAAATTTTGTGTGGTGAGCTGCTATAAGGAAAGAAGATACCAAATGAACATTGTTGTCAATTATCTTCTTCATTTTGTCATTGGGATTATTTGACTTAGTTTTTTCTATGAACTTAGCCATGTCCACATGACCAATATCTGTATCTTTAATGTCATCAACATTAGAAGTAATCGAGGTGATTGGAAAAACACCTTGGTATTTATACTTCATTGCCTTTGACTTATTCAAAAAAAACTTAGTCATCTAAAATGGCTTTTACCAAAGGGATGTCAATGAAGGACCCATAGAAGAAACTAAAATCAAAATTCATGATCATGTAATTAAGATAAATATTGGCAATATGGGAAAACTACATGTCAATGATCATGACCATGGGGATGTGCTTGAAAGGGCTAAAGTGTGAGTAGGCTAAAATACTAGAGGAAAGTAGGCTCAAAAGGGCAAGATTTGAAAATATTCTAGAGTTATGAAATTTGAGAGGATGTTTTCATAGGTGGCAAAAATCATTGCCCTTGCATATGGGGGTATCTGCCTTTTACTTCAGTGGAAAAAATTAACTTCCTTGTAGGGAGGGGAAAACTCATACTTGCACAGAGGTGGAAAAATTTACCACCCTTACATGTTGATTTTATGTAGGAGCAATGAAAAACACCACTTCTGCATATTAGCTTTGTGTAGACACAGCAAAAAATGTCACTTCTGCATATTGATTTTGTGTAGGAGTGGCAAAAAATGCCACTTCTACATATCAGATTTGATTTTCACATTTATGATGTCTTAGCAGCAAAATTTTCTGCCACTATAGGAAATAGTAGGGGATGTTAGGGTGGTAGAATTCACTACCATTGCACTTGGGAGAGATGGAATTTTGTGTAAGGGTAGAGAATATTGCCACCTATACACTTTCACATGGAACTTCAAACATTTAAGTGGCAAAAAATTTTCTACCCTTGCTTTTGACTCAATTTCACAAGGGCATGCATCATCGGCATTTTTTAACCATTTTCAAGTTGGTTTTGGAAGATGGTTTTCAACTAACATGAGTTTGGGGGAAAAAACTAGTTAGATCAAAAATGCTAACAACACATAATAAAAACCTATGACATGGAAGGAGGTAGGTGGATATTTCTAGCTAGGGCTCACTTGAGGAACGTAAAAAAATAAGAAAGAGAGCGAAACCAAAAAATCCTAACTAAAACCTAGAAGTAAAACTAAAAACCAAAACTTACCTAGTAATCTCAAAGTCCTAAGCTTAGCAGTTGGTGAGTCCATAATCTTACTACTTTCACAATTGAATGATTACAAGGAGGAGTCTTAAAAAACTTGAAATGATCAAAAAGACAAACAAAAGACAATTTAAATGCCCCAAAATGAGTTTTACCAACTTGGTGTACATGACCATAAATGTCGCACACAAATTGAGATTTTGAGAAAATCTCTACTTGGGTGGAAAAAATCACCACCCTTGCATATGATAGGAAGATATGCACTGGCAAAAAAAAATTCTATCATTGCATGTAGAAGATAAATGAAAAAAAAACTACACGAGCAGCAAAAATCACTACTTTTGCATGGAAAGATGAAAACATGCAAGAGCAGCAATTTTTGCCACTTTTGCATGAAAAAATGAAAACATGCAAGAGTAGTAAAAATCACCACTTTTGGATGAAAAAAAAAATATGAAATGGTGGCAAAAAATGCCACCTATGCATAGGGAAAATAAAATTTGGCTAACACCTTATGAACAATCAAAATTAACATTTTGATCAGATCAAGACTGCAACGAGTTTCACAATTTTTGAGAAATCATGATGAGGGAGTGTTGAAAACTTTCCCAAGATGTTAGTTAACTTCACTTGAGACTAGGAAATTCTTGTCTCGAATGATGAACCTAGAGTATAGATTATGAAATGGACAAGTTTCATAGGGGTTATCCACAAAATGAGCATAGTTAATTTTGGGAACAACAACTGGCTCAAATTAGGGAACTTCCATTGATTAAACTTTGAAACTATCAAAGGGAGTAGAATCCAGTCTAAGTGCCTTCATCCATGCCATTGGGCCATAGAGTCAAGCCACCAAAAAGGAAAAAGACACAAATAATGAAACCAAAAAAACAAATAAAAATATAAAACTATACAAATGTATAAATGAACTTATCTGATACTTCAAGGATTGAAGTGTTTTAGATATTGCCCATTGTGAAGTAGTGAGAATGGTGTTCCATCTTGATATTCTAGTAAGAAACTATTTTCACCATAGAATTGATGAATGGTGAATAGACCTCTCCATAAGGAATCAAATTTTCCATGCATTCCTTTTGGTTCTCTCCTCTTGTCCCACAACAAGACTTGATCTGCAATCTGAAACTCATGGATCCTTATTTTCTTATCAAAGAGTTTCTTTACCTAATTTTGATGTTCAACAATATAGTCCACTACCATATTTCATTACTCTTATAGTTTAGTTAGGTACATGATCCTCTTATCAATAAAATTTTCAAAAGTTTGGTCTTCCACTACCTTTGCCAACTTCAGTGCTGATAGTTCCAAGGTAATTGATATCTCCGCACTCAGACCATATAGAACTTGAAATTATGACATACCTATTTCCATCTTAGGCATAATCTTGTCTACCCATAAAGCATTAAACAATGCTTTATGCCAAGTTCTCTAATTGTCATCTACCAATTTCCTGATAATAGTAACCATATTCTTATTGCTTGATTCTGCTTGACCATTTCCTTACAGATAATAGTCTGAGGAGTGGGAAAAATAATCCCATGATTGTATCAAAAGTTAGTAATCTCATGAGAAGAGAAAAAAATAGCATTTTCTGCTATAATATTATTTGGAACTCCAAATCAGGAAATAATATTTTCCTTAAGAAAATTACATACCACTTCTAAAGTAGCATGCTTAACTGGAATGGATTCCACCCACTTGGTAAAAAAGTCTATTGTAGTAAGAACATAGTCATGTTTGGCACTTGAGGATGGGTTCACAACACCAATGAAGTCAATACCCCATTACTGAAAATATTCTTCAATCACCACTGGCTTCAGAGGTAATGTAGCCAACTTAGGTTTCCCAATGAACTATTGACATAAATCACACCTACGTACCCAATTATACGCATCTTGAAATAGTGTAGGCTAGTAGTATTTGGCTTATAGAATCTTGTGAGCCATCATAGGTACAGAAAAATGTCCTCCACAAGCCAAATTATGGAAAGACTCTAAAATTTTACTTTGTTGTGCTTTATCCATGCAATGAAGAAATACTCCATCAAGGCTTCTTTTGTACAAACTATTGTCCCATAAGGCATAGTTAGCATCTTTCAACCTAACAGTTCTTCTTTCCTTATAATAAAAATGGGTAGGACACTCACCATAGGTAAGAAAATGAGTGATATTGGAATACCACTCATTAGTAGTAGCAATAAAAAGAACTATTGGCATGCCCTCAACTTCTACTTCTTCATGTTCTATTTCTTTTGGTATGTTATTAGCAATAAATTGATAGAGACCTCTTCCCCACACAATCTCAGTAGGTTTGATATCAAGATCAAACTCTTGAATTTTAGAAATCCAATTACCCCTTTTAGTATTGAACTCTTTTTGAGTTAAAATAGACTTTACTATTGTATCAGGCTCTAGAACAACAGTATGTGAATTTAAGATATAGAATTAGAAATGTTTTACCACCTTAAACATGGCATAAGCATGCTTATCCATGTTTAAATATTTAAATTTATGAGATTTGAGGGGGAAAATCATAAATTATATGGGAGATTCCACACCTTCTTCATTTTGTTGAACCAAAATGCTTGAAAGTGTATGATTAGAAGCATAGATGTATACTATGAAGTCTTTGGTATAGTCTAAACAAATCAGGACTAGAACATGAGTAATAGCCTTCTTGATATCTTCAAATGCCACTTTACCTTCCATAATCCAATAGAAATTATCCTTACCCTTCATCATGCCAACAATGTGGTGAGTTTTCTCTACAAATTTAGGAATGAATCTTCATAGAAAGTTCACCTTTCCAAAGAAGGAATGAACTATAGTCTTACTAGTAGGTAGAGTAAGATTTTGAATAGATTTGACGCTTTATGATTCAATTTTTGTGCCTTCTTGGGATGCAATGTGACTAATAATTTTACCTTTTGTAACCCCAAAAACTAACTTCTTATGATTGATATAAATACCATTTTACCGACAGCGTTCCAACACTTGTTGTAAATGATGCACATGATCGGGATGATGTTTGGAGAAAATAGTCAAGTCATCAAGATACACCCCAATAAATTTCCCTATTCATCTTTCAAGGCAAGGTACATTACTCTCTAGAAGGTGGCACTAACATTGATTAGACCAAAAGACATTCTACAATATACAAATGTGCCCTAAGGTATAGTGAAAGTAGTTTTATATTGATCTGCTTCATTAATTTCCACTTGATTATATCTATAAAAACCATCTAACATTGATAATATTTCTGAGCCAGCTACTATTTTCAATACTTGATCCATGATGGGTAGGGAGTAGTTATCCTTTAGATAAGATTGATTGAGATTCCTGAAATCAACACAAATACGAATTTCTCCATTCTTTTTCCTTACAAGAACTATGTTCGTGATCTAGGTGGAATGATGAATTAGAAAAATTATTCTTGTATTCAACATCTTATGAATCTCAAAAAGGATAGTACTTGATATTTTGGGATTATATTGCCTTTGTTTTTTATTGTGAGGTAATGACCAAGCTTTAAGAGGAATTTTATGCTAAATTTATTTAGACCTAAAGGATTTCAAATCATCATAAGAATATGGAAAAATATCAATGTAATAATGAAGAAGAGTAATTAATTTAAAATTTTCATGAGTAGTGCAACATTTCCCAATGTTGACCATTTTGGGATCTTCAGAACTCAAATTCACTTGATCAAACTCCTTAGAGGAAATTGAATCCATTTGTTGCTACCACTTGATATATATATCATGCTTATCAAATATATTTTCAAGAGAAACCAAATATTTTAGAATTTTATTTTATTTTAGTTGAAGAAACTCTTCACCAGTTTGTGAATCTATTTGAGGAACTGATTCCCATGGTAGAGATTCACTACCTTCAAATTATATCTCCTCAAAACTATCCATCTTTTCAAGAAAAGCAATAATTTGATTATCACCATTAAACACCTACCAATGGTTAGCATTATTAGGTACACTTGGTTGAAAGACCAACTCAATAGTGTACTTGTTCTCTTTAAAATATTTATGAGGAACCATGAGGATTGCAGAGATAGCCAATGAATCTACACGATCATTAAACTTTCTTAGCACCATAGAAATATTGAAAGCATCAAAAATTTCAATGTAATCCCATACATGATTATGATAATATTGAAATCTTTCATTTTTTTTTTGATACAAATTTCTTACTTGACAAACCACCAATTTAGCATCTCCTCAGGCATGAAAAATCTTAACACCTATAGTATGAGCAGCTTTCAATCTAAGCAATAATGATTCATATTCAAGGATGTTGTTGGTATTTTTGAATTGTAACCTATATGATCAATAGAAAATATCTCTTTGTGGAGATATCAAAACAATTCTAGCTCTAGAACCAGTAGAGGAGCAGCTACCATCAAATTCTAAAATCTAAACCTCATTAAAATTTGATCTTCTTAAAGATTCCTCTTCTTTAGTGAGGGAAGATTCCTTTTTACCTAATTTTTTTAAAAATTCTTTTGATTTTCTGTCTAAATTATCTAAATTTTCACCTAATGAAATTTCATTTGATGAATTAAAAACATATTCAGTGGATAAAAAATATTTACCCATTCTCAAGGATTCAAACAAAATTTGAGATTTGAGGTTTGACATTTGGGTAACAATATGTTTTTACTCTTTCTCAGGAAGTAGCTTTTGCATGACACCTTTAACAGGTATCCTTACTTCAGATAGATCTATGTTCAACTCTCCACCTACATCTTTGCAAAAATTACATCTAAACAGAATGCCATAATAAGATGGAACATCATCCACTAAGACTATCATCTTAATCCTCTTGTCTGGAAAAGCCACAAATGCAAATTGGTCATCTTTGATTTGACCCAAAAGTGATACTTTTTTATTTTCCATAGAGAAAAATCTCCCAAAAGTCTTAGTTAAGGTAAGACCAAGATAATATACTACCTTGGCCGGTATAACATTATCAGAGGCTCCATAGTCTATTATATAATAGCTCAACTTATGACCATTTATTAATAGAGAAACATAGAAAGGTTCTATTTTTCCAAAGGCAACAAGAGGAGTAGTGACAATATCATTTTGGGTGGATTTTTTCTTTGAGGGATCATAAGTCACTTTTTAAAAATTTTGTCCTGTAGGGATGGTTTTGTTTTTGATGTATTCAACCAACCTATCAAACTATTCAGGATTAGCTTGTACGTACTCAAATTTAGATATTTCAATCTTGGTCTTCCTAACATGATCAACTATGTTGAATAACTAGAATGAAATAGAAACAGAGGAAGGAAGTGTATCATTCTAATTTTTATTTAATGTGGAACTGGTTTGAGGAATAAAAGTAGAAGGTACATGATTGCTTGAGGAACTTACTTATTTGCCACTGGGTCTTTTGATTGGAAAGGTAGCAAAGTTCCCTATTTAGAAATTGAGATCATTGACTGAGGTTCTTCTCCTAATTTTCCCTTATCAACTTGTTAAGCTGACTGATTTTAGGAGCTAGTAAAAAAAACATATGCTTCATCATACACCTCTCCTTTTTTAGCTTTGTCTTGATAATTCAAAAAACCAATAGCAAATTTGCCAGCTAATTCTTTTTCTACTTCTAAAAAGAGATTAGCATCATTTTCTTGGTCTAACTCAGGTTGAGAATAATAATCATGTTTAGCTTCATAATAACCAACTACTGAGTTAATTGGTGCTGCTTTAATGGTAAGCTTCCCCTGTGTGGGAGGAAGATGATTGGGTTGCCCTTGATTTCTGGTAGCATTTCCTTGATATGAATTATTAGAAAATGTCCTCCTTGGTATATCTTGATAAGAATAAGGAGTAGACATACCTTAGGACATCTATCTTTTTAGATCCAACAACTCATTTGCTAAATTTTACACCATAGGATCAGTGGTGCTTGTGGAAGAATTTTTAGTCGAAGAGGAAACTATATTTTTGTTATAATCTTTTCTTATCTTACCTGCAAGGATAAGATCATATTCAACTTAGGTAGCTAAAATCTAAGCTATAGAAAGATCTACATGGCCATCCTGCCTTAATAGAAAACTCACTTTTGCAAGCTGAGAATTGATAAAGAAGCACTTAAGATTTTTTGGTGTTGGCTAAGCAATTGTAGGATTATTATTTCTCAGCTTATTGAATTTAGCGATGAAGTCTCTCATAGGCTCATGAGGCTCTTTCTTCATTTGTGTAAGCTAAGCCAACAATACATGTGCATCTTTTGTAAGTTTGAACCTAACCTCAAACTTAGTCTTAAGAGTGTTACAATTAGTTATAGTCTGAGCTTGAAGATGATAAAACCAATCTACAGTAGTACTTTGCAGTGTTTCTACAAAAAGTCTTACTACTATATCTTCATATTCAATTCTTATCACACTATAGGCTATGTAGAAATCTATAATATGCTCATCAAGGTGAACTTTCCCATCACCATAGAACTTTGGAAAATTCTTTCTCGAACTATGAGGTAGCTCATGTAAAGGTGGGGTTAGATTTAAAAGGACAAAAGTGTTACCCCAAGGGCCTTGGGATGCCATGATATGGAAATTAAAAGGAGGGATAACAAAACTTTGTGGAGTATGAATAGATAAAACTCTACTATAACTAGGATTAGAAGCTTCACCTAGTATTGGAGATCTGGCATTGATAGGAAGAAAACTCCTGGTTTATTGAAGGCAAGATCGTATAGGTAAGAGATCAAAATTATTTTGTTGTATCAATTTAATTATAGGATCAATAATACCTCAAGCTCTATGGATTCATGTATAGCATGAATCTGATAGAATATAGAATGGAAAAAAATTTGAAATGCTTCAACTCAAAGCATGAGGTTTCAACTTACACGTTCATCCCCAGCGGAATCACCAAAAAACTATTCAGTGAATATTTTATCGTTAGCTAACTGAAGTCAAAATGGTTATATCAGCCATAGTGTAATGAGATAAATCTCTCCTCTCAGCAAAGGGAGGTTCTCTATAAACTATCATAAACTAATCTAAACTAAAAATTAACTCAGAGGTGAGATCATATCAACCATTTATTTTTTTCATAAATGATGTTTACAAAGTAAAGGAAAACTTCCTTGATATTGACTGAATTCACAAGAAACCCACAAGAGTACAAAGCCTATCATTGCTTCTCTTGTTAATTTATAACTTATATCATAGTAGATTGAGGTGTAACCCAAAGTCTTCACCAAAAACTACAATAAAGTATATAATCACAAAAGATACAAGTAGTTCAAAGTCTTTCCAATAACTTTCATTATAAAATAATAAAACATGAACTAAAGATAATTATTGTAGCACAAAGTCTCCATAATCAACTTTAGAACATCTTTCAGATTATTTTCACTCACTCTACTTATTTAATCAAATAGATAAGATTGTATTATGAAAGGACATAAGAACAATTTCCTACACAACACAAGTTATTCCAATACAAAGTTTGAAAGGTCTCTTGCTTTTTCATTCACTTGATAAAACTTGAATTTACAATCTGAGCTCAAAGTCTCAAAATGCCTTTCAATTTTGGCAAAGTTTTGCTTCTAATAACTCAAAGATGAAAACCATTTTACAATAGAGTCCCTATTTATTTATAGGGAGAGGCCTTGAGGATTTTTAGAAAAGACCTAACTACTTTGACCGAGTCAAAGATAAGAGTCCTTTTTGACTTAGGACTTCCTATATTTTTACATGTAATTACATATAAAAAAAGTACATGTAAAAATATCCAAAGTGGTTACAAAAGTACATCTAAAAAGTGGGAATTAAACTAAGGAAAAATAGTTTCAATTTGTATCCCCATCTTTATTCATGTGAGCATCATACATAGTGATAACTTCTTGCATCCCAATACTGTCTAGACTAACAGTGTTCTTGAAAATCATCTTAGCTCTGACTATGTCATCTCTTACTACTGTGACTGATTTTGCATGACTAGTTAACCTAGTTTTTAGATTATCTAGAGTTAACTAATTATCTAGAATATTATCCACATAGGCTATTGAAAATGCCTTATCTTCAAATTATTTCTGGAACATACCTTCAAATTTCTAAATCATTTCTTCTACTAGAAGGAATTGGTTATCTTGTGATGTAATTTTTCAAGGTAACTCTTCAAATTTATGCAAAAGACTGACATCATTTTGTTCACTGGGCTTCCTTGAAGATTCAAGGTCACTGAGCAACTCCTTAAGCACCTGACTCCTATATATCAATGCCTCTTTAGTTTTAGTGTAAGATTCTATATCAGTAATGACACCATTAATATTAAAGTGATTACTTTTAGTTTCCTCATATCCATCCATTTGTCAAGATACTTTTCTATGCTTTCAATATCTTGAGAAATAACATTAATGAGATCATCAATTTTTTCTCTTATTTTTCTCATTTTATCTATCTTCTCAGATAACTATGTAAGGAAACTCCTTGTGAATGAATCTTGTCCAATTACTCTTCAATCACTTTTCCTTTGAGATAGGTCTTTTCCACTTTTTGAATAATGGGGTCTTGTATGGAAATGGCCTCAGGAGTTACTATTTCTAGAGTGAAAATAATTCTTCTTACCATTGTAGTCAATTAATCCATCATTACTTTGTAGTAATCCTTCATTTCTTTCTCTCTGTCAAATTTCTAAATCAAGATGTCCATGGCTAACTGCATATCACTCTTAGCACTCTCATGAGTTATCTTACCTAATTCAACTCTAGAGATAGAGTAATCACTTACATCAAAAAAATTTAATGGTTACATCCTGTGGAGGTCTTGTAATATCTAGAAATTTGTGTCCATTATCCCCAATCATTTTTAAAAGAATCTTTGGCTTCTTTGTGGCACTATTTTATTGAAATCAAAGTCATCTAGAGAGATGGCTTATTTTTTTCTTTTGGGTGTATAAGATGATAACCATTGTGGGAGCATATGAGTACTTATATTATGATTTATCTCTATTGTTGGTGTTACCAGAGTTGCACTTGCATAGGTAGTGGAAACAATAGGTGGAGTATCAGTAAAAATTACACCTTTTGTTGAGTGATCAAAAGTAGAACTATATTAAATATCAAAATATGGGGATGAAAAATTGGGAATTAACCTTGAGGAATGAATAATATCTTCAAAAGTGATTTGAGGGTTGTCAAAAATTATTTTGGAAGGAGAGGGTGATCCAGAAGAGGGAAAACTAATAGGATAAATAGGTGAAGGAGTTGCAACAGGTGTGTCAAGCGGCAAAGAAGAGATTTCTATTTCTTGTTGTACATTCCCTTGTGGAGACAAAGTTTCCTTCTCTGGTTTATCTATAGGCCTATCTTTAGTCTCCATTTATTCCATCATTGTTTCTTCAATGCCTTATTTCTCAACTCCCATATCTTCTATTTCTGACTCTTTTTCCATAGCTTTTAACTTCATCACAAATATGATCTTAGGATTATGTGGCTTGGAAGAAGAAGGGACATCACTTTTGTTTTTCATCCTATTTTCTACTTTTCTTCTTGTTTCCTCTTAAAATTTAGCTTTTGAACCAATGATGAATTCTTTCAAAGTAATTCCTTTATTTGCTAACCAATTATTGGTGTTTGCCAATATAGGTTCAAATATTTTCCTCAAAGAAGTCATCTCTTTTTGTGACCATTGGATTAGAGGAAGAGGGGCATTGGAAATATGTTTAGTATTTTATCTATAATTAATCAAATCTCTATCATCCACCAAATTATTAGGGATATAAATAAGTCCCAGATATTCAATCTACTCAAGAGATAACCTATTGTAGTCCATTTTCCTAACATCTTCTGCTATTCTCAAATCTACCCAAACATCCTTAATCATAGGTTCATGAAATTGGGTTTTCCTCTTGATTACATCCTTCATTCCCCTATTATCAAAATTTGGTCTTATTTTTAATTGCTTCAAGGTCACAAGTTTCATTTCAATTTTGATGGCTCTATCCTTTCCAGTAGTTAGCACTGAAAACTTGCCAATTTCAACTAGGAAGCTAAAATTGGGCTTCTTTAGTTCCATCTATTTATTATGCATGATGATCATTTGTCTACATAGTTCCATTAATACCAATTTATCTGTGGGAAATCTTGGAAGCATATAAGGATGACCTTGGAAAAATCTAACCCTTAGGTATAAGAAAGAAGGAAATTGTAAGAACATCCATCCAAAATCATTCACAACTATTTAGGCCTCATTTGACACTCTTCTTTATTCTAATTTAGGATAAAAAAGACACAAAAATGCTGCAAAAAAAGTATCATTTACTCTCTTGAAATGATGAATAGAAACCTTCAATGTTAATTGAGAGTAGTATTAATATACTAGGGTTACTCTCCTATCTCCTTTTGATGTTAAACCTAGAAAGATTCTCATTGAAGATACAATATAGATCAGGTAAGAAGTCATATAATTTTAAGGTAGTAGATACCTTCATCAATTGCTTGTGCAAAGTGTTGTTAACTTGTTCTCCCCAGAAGGTGACTTGTTTGCCTTGGAGAATTATCTTGATGAAGGGATACATCCATTCATTAAATTGTGAGAAAAAGGGTAAACCTCTTATCCTACTGAGAAGAGTTACCAGATCATTAGCTTCTTCAATAAAGTCACTTCTTGGAAAAATTCATGGCCACCTTGACAAATTTACCCTCAGAGTCTTTAGCCATTTATTGTTGATTAGCTTCTTCACTTTTTTAGGATATTTGTCATATTGTCTTTGTGTTTCAAAAAAATCAAGCTTTATCACTTATGTAGTAGGAGGGCACATGAACACTTTATCAGTGAACTTAGGATCTAATCTAATTATCACATTACCACTAGCATCTAACATAGCCCTGGTATCCTTATTATAGTACTGAGCACATTAGAGAATAAATTCTATGTGGTGAGTTGCTACAGGGAAAGAAGATACCAAATGAATATTGTTGTTAATTATATTCTTCATTTCATGGTTTGGATTGCTTGACTTAGTTATTTCTATGAACTCAGCCATGTCCACATGACTAATCTCTGTATCTTTAATTTCATCAACATTAGAAGTAACTAAGGTTATTGAAAAAACACCTTAGTATTTATAATCCATTACCTTCAACTTCTTGTGAGAAAACTCAGTCATCTAAAATGGATTTTACTAAAATGATGTCGATGAAGAAGGACCCACAAAATAAAATGCAACAAAAAGTCATGATCATGTAATTAGGGGAAATACTAGCAATTTGGGAAAACTACATGTTGATGATCACGACCATGGGGATGTACCTAAAAGGGATAAAGTGCGAGAAAGTTGAAAAACTAGAGGAAAGTGGGCTCAAAAGGGAAAATTTTGAAAATATCCTAGAGTTATGAAATTTAAGAGGATGTTTGCATGCATGGCAAAAATCTTTGCCCTTGTATATGGGGGGTATTTGCCTTTTACTTTGATGTCAAAAATTGCCTCCCTTGTATGGAGGGGAAAACTCATACTTGCATAGAGGTGGTGAAATTTACCACCCTCACATGTCAATTTTGTGTAGGAGCAGTGAAAAACACCACTTTTGTATATCGGCTTTGTGTAGGCATGGCAAAAAACACTACTTTTGCATATCAATTTTGTGTAGGAACAACAAAAAATGCCACTTCTGTATATCGGCTTTGATTTTCAAGTTTATGATGTCTTAGTGACAAAATTCACCACCACTATAAGAAATAGGAGGGAATTTTAGGGTAGTAGAATTCATCACCATTGCACTTGGGAGAGATGGAGTTTTGTGTAAGGGTGGAAATTTTTTCCACCTATACACTTTCACTTGGAACTTCAAACATTTAAGTAACAAAAAATATACCTCACTTGCTTTTGAATTGATCACACAGGGGAATGCATCATCGATATTTTTTAACCATTTTCAAATTGCTTTTATAAGATGGTTTTCAACTAACATGAGTTGGGGGGGGAAAAACTAGTTAGATCAAAAATGACAGTAACACGTAATGAAAACCTATGACACAAAAAGAGGTAGGTGGATATTGCTAGCTAGGGCTCACTTGGGGAAAGTAAAAAAAAAAGAAAGAGATAAAAAAAAAAAAGCCTAACTAAAACCTATAAGTAAAACTAAAAACCAAAAC
Source organism: Torreya grandis (assembly GCA_037957365.1). Lineage (NCBI taxonomy): Eukaryota > Viridiplantae > Streptophyta > Pinopsida > Cupressales > Taxaceae > Torreya > Torreya grandis. The sequence goes on along the minus strand of JARHVA010003890.1, from coordinate 141,223 downwards.
TTACTTGCCAATCTTGAAGTCCTAAGCTTGGTAGTTGGTGAATTTATAATCTTACTTACTTACACGGTTGAATGATTATAGGGAGGAGTCTTAGGAAACATGAAATGATCAAAAAGATAAACTAAAGGCAATTTAAATACACCAAAATGAGTTTTACCAACTCGGTGTGTGCGGCCATAAATGTCATGTGAAAATTGAGATTTTGAGAAAATCTCTGCTTGGGTAGCAAAAATTGTCGCCCTTGCATAAGATAGGGAAGACATGCAGTGGTGGAAAAAATCACCACTGTTGCATGTAGAAGACAAACAAAAAAAACTTCCAAAGTGGCAAAAATCACCACTTTTTCATGGAAAGATGAAAACATGCAAGAGTGGTGATTTTTGTTGCTTTTGCATGAAAAAATGAAAACATGTAAGAGTGGCAAAAATTTCCACTTTTGTATGAAAAATGAAGAATATGTAAGGGCAGAAAAAAATGTCGCCTATGCATAGGGAAAATTAAATTTAGCTAACATCTTATGAACAATCAAAATTGACATTTTGATCAGATCAAGACTGCAATGGGTTTCACTATTTTCAAAAAATAGTGACAAGGGAGTGTTTAAAACTTTCCAAAGATGTCAGTCAACTTCACTTGAGACCAATAAAATATTGCCTCAAATGATGAACCTAGAGTATAGATTACAAAATGGAAAATTTTTGTAAGGGTTGTCCATAAAACATGCATAGCTAATTTTGGGCACAACAAAGATTTATATTTCAAGATAATAATGATAATGTGATCATTTTTAGTGGTGTGATAGATTGTCCTAGGTGTGTTGACCAAGTCTAAGGTCAAATTTTGTAACAAAAGGCATTAAAAGTGTTTTTGAGGTTTCTTGAGTGCACAGAATGAAGGGTTCTCAACCTAAGAGGGACTTTCAAGTGTTAATTGGCATGTGTAACCTATACATGGGAGCTTAATACTTTCATGGTAAATGGGTAAGGGTCCTAGTTAAAAATTTTAGGCATTGGTTTTGGATTAATGGGTTATGATTTATGAATGATTGTTAAGATTGAAAGACGGCTTAAACCCTCAAAGAACCCTAATAGTGACTTGATATGAAATAAGTTATTATAAATTGATAAAAATGGATTATTATGGATATTTAAGTGATTATAAGTTGTATTCAACTCTCTGAGGCATCCTTAGGTGTGATTGGTTTGTCAGGTGTGTGAGTAGACCCTATAGAAAAGTTTTAGTTTCTCATAAAATTATTGTAGTAGTCAAAGTTAACCAAGTCAAATTTGATAAATTTAAGAAGGAAAATTTTTTATACTTTTAGTTTGTGTCCATGGTGTTTTACATATAGTCTATATCCATCAAGGGTGTTAAACTGATCATCCAAGTTGACTAGTCACTAATAGACCTAATGGTGGAAACAGTGAGTAATCCAAGTAGTAGTGAGAAGATGATTAGGGATGTGCTATCATGGATAAAAGATGAGTAACATTAAATGGATGTTTTTTTATTAATTTTAATACATGATAATTTTAATTATAATTTTTTGAGGTAAGTGGTTGTAGTGAAAATATTGCTCACAAGTTGACTTGTCTGTCTTAGTGAGGTCTATGTACAGTGAGGTTATGAGATTGGTCTAAAAGACCAATATTTCAATTTGTCCATGATATAATCATCTAATAATATCATCCAAATTCATAATGAGTCTCTGTAAATGGTCATATAGGTGATTGAAAGTCATTATCACCATGACTGTGTTTTGAGTCTAGATGGTAGTTGAGTGGGTTTCTTGCAGAGAAGGGGTTGATTAATGTAGCCTTGATTTGTGAAGTATAAACAATATTTTTATGAACCTAAGGTAATATAATTTTTTTTATATAATATTTATTTCTATGATTTTTTATCAAAATTGTCTTTATGCTCTAGTTGTTCAAGGCAGACTTTCTGGATATGCATAAGCCTAATTGTGAACATTACAAATGGCATGCTTGAAGTGGTGGTTGGATCCAAAAGGTGTCATGGAAATAAAATTATATTATTAGGGGTCTATTTAAGTGACATAAGTTTTTTTCCTTTTATGTATTAAGTTTTAAAGTGCTCCATGATGATCAAAAGGGTAATGTGTGCTAATGAAAGCCTAATTAAATTATGTCTCCTTAAGGCCTAAAAGAGGTTTTGGTCCTATATAATATGACCAACATATTATAATGTTTTATTAATGTTATATTAATTTAATAAGACCTATTATATATAAAATATAAGTGTGAAAGTGTGTATTTCCATCCAAGAGGTGTATGAACAAGAGCTTAATATAAGAACAAGGCCTAATAGGCCTAATTGTCTAGTAAGAGAATGAGTGACTTATATATATATATATATATATATATATATATATATATATATATATATATATATATATATATATATATATATATATATATATATATATATATATATATATATATATATATATATAACTTTTATGAGATAAAGGAGGTCATGTATACCATAATAAGGGTACAAATAATCTATCATGAATATATAATATGGGTACTATAAATGACTATCAAGGTAAAATGACTTAATCTATCTTGAAGAGACCTAGTTTAGTAAAGGAGCCTAGAAGGTAGTGTGAGAGGGCTAAGAGTGTGAAGAGATGAATATGTGTTCATCATCAGTTGGTTGAGAAAAAAGGTTTAGTGAAGGTTATCAAAAAAATTAGGTGATTGAGTTGGTGCTGAGTTATGTAGGGGGTTAGTGCCTCCTTACAACTAGGTGCTTGTTAAATCCAAGTCAAGTGGATACTTGGCTAGTTAGGGTTGGTGCTCCATGTGAAGTTGGTGATTCACTAAATCTTGATGTTTGTATTATAGGAATGTATTAAATTTTATTATATCAATTGGTTTTCTTCCCCTTGAGGTTTTTCCACTCAAATAAGTGTTTTATGTGTTATGCTCTTGCCCCATGCTCATATAAATGGTTCTTGATGTGTTGCTATTTCAATATATTTCATGAATGGTAAATTAAGGTTGTAAAAGTTTTTAAAGAATGATTTAGCCACCTCTTATTCATTATGCTTCTTACAATTGGTATCATAGCCTAGTCATTTGAGACTAGTATAACAACTTGAAGGTGATCCTAAGAAGCACAAGATGTCTTGTGATCAAAAGGAATAAGATAAAATATATGATGAATAAGTATAATATGATAGTAAATAAAGAGAAGATAAATTATACCTTTAATCTAAGATCATAAGTGCCCTTAATTATTTTAATCATAAAAATAATAATATCAAGGATATCAAGAGTTAGTTAGAAGGTATCAACATAAAGCTTAAGTCAAAATAAGTTGAGTATGACCAGTTGAAGATAGAAAAAGATTCTTTGAAGGTTGAGCATGAGAAAATCATATACAAGATGAGTAAGTTTGATAGATATCATGAGAAGTTAAAAAAATTCAAGATTACCAACATGAAAAGACAAATTAGGCATCCAAATGAAATAAAATATAAGTCATCATGGGACCATGGGATAAGGAGTAATCAATCAAGAGGTAAGTACATAAATATTTTTTGATACATCTATCATAATATAGAACAAACTAAAATATTATACTCTAATAAATATATAAGGACCTCAATATTAAATAAGACATATGAAGCTCCTATAATGCATGAGAAGAATAAAACATTGGTATGGAATCCAAAGCAATTTAAGACTAATGATATTGAGCTCAAGAGTCAATATGGACTATTTTATGAGGAATAAAAGACCAAAGAGGATTATATGTTAGATCATACTAACTTTCACATTCAATATGAAGATATGAAATGGTATATATATAGTGGTTACTCAAGCCACATGACATATAATAGAAATAAGTCCATCTCATTGAAAAATAATGTTGCAGAAGTAGTGAGGTTTGGAGACAACATAATTACCAATATAGTTGTCAAGGGTGCCTTGAGTTTGGACAATGTGAAGACCAAGACACAAAATTTTCAATAAAGGGCACACACTAACCTTTCATGATAGAGGGTGTGAGATAAGGAAAATTAAGAAGGCTAATTATCAATGCTAATAGTATTGATAACAATCTGTATGTATTAAATGAGATAAATAAGGAGAGATGCTTCATGATCAAGATAGGTGAAAGTTTGATATGGTACATAATGTTAGGTAACCTAAAATTTTACAATCTAGTCAATAATAGTATTAATAAGTTTGTGAATAACATGCTTAAGATCACCAAACCTATAAACATAATTTGTAAGGCTTATCAACATGGTAAGCAGACTATAAGAAGGTTCAAGTCTAAAGTGTACTCTAATATAACACCCTTGGGGTTAATACATATTGATATATGTGGGCCTATAAGAATTAAAATAATTCAAGGAGATGGATACTTCATATTAGTCATAGATGATTACATAAGAATGACTTGGGTTACACTATTGAAAGAAAAGTTAGAAGATCTTGATAAGTTCAAGTCATTCAAGGCTCTTATTGAGCATGAGAAGAATGGGAAGATCAAGTTCTTAAGATATGATAAAGGAGGGGAGTTTTATTCTAATGAGTTTGATGACTTCTATGAGTTTCATGGAATAAGGAGATAATTTTTAGTAATTAAGATGCCTTATCAGAATGGGGTAGTGGAAATCAAGAATAAGACTATTCAAGAGATGGATAGAACTATGCTAAATGAGTCTATATTATTTGATGTATATTGGAGAGAGGTAGTAATAATTATGCCTAAATTTTTAATAGAAGAAAGATAATTCATAATTGAAACAAGACTCCTTATGAACTATGAAAGGGTATACCTACCAATGTGGAACAATTTAGAGTATTTGGGAGCAAATGTTTCATTAAAAGAGATGATAAAGTCTTGGGAAAGTTTCATTCCATATATGATGAAGTAATATTATTATGATACTCATCAATGATATAAGCCTATATATGTTATAACAAAAGTCTACAAAATATAGTGAAAATCACCAATGTGAATATTGATGAGACAAAGAAATCACACTCACATTCAAAGGACACTTTGGAGAATCTAGACTTTAAGAATGAAGAGGAGAATATATAGGTTGATTAGGAATAATAAGAAGTTGAAGAGAGATAGGAATAAAAAGGAAATTTGATACAAATTAAAAGAGATCAACCTAAATATTAGATCATTATCAACAAGAATGGAGGTATGTAAACAAGGAGAAGACTTGTAAGCAATTTAAATAAAGATAATGTTTCTCTATTATAAAAGATTGAATTTAAGAGTATTATAGAAGTAAGAAAAGACAAATTTTGGATAGGTGATATGAATGAGGAGTTAGACCAAATAGATAAGAATGAGACTTGGTAAGTAGTTCGTAGTCCTAAAGATAAGAATGTCATTGACACAAAATGGGTGTTTAGAAACAAGTTGAATGAAGATGGAAAAGTTAATAAGAACAAGGATATATGGGATATCAACAAGTTTAAGGGGTAGAATTTTATGAGACATTTTCACCAGTAGAAAGATTGGAGGCCATTGGATTTTTTTAGCATATGTAGGATTCAAAGGATTCAAGGTATACTAGATGGATGTCAAATCTATGTTTTTGAATGGGAATTTAGAAGAGGAAGTGTACATTGAGAAACTTGAGGGGTTCTCACTATTAGTTGATAAAGACTATTTTTTTTAGATTAAAAAAGGATCTCTATGGTTTAAAGTAGGCTCTTAGAGATTGGTATGCTAGGTTCAACATGTATCTATTGGATTAAGGATTTAAAAGAAGAGTTATAGATAATAATATATACATCAAAATAGAAGATGACCATCAGTTGATAGTAGTTGTCTATGTGGATGGAATCATCTTTGGTGGAAATAATGAGAACATGACCAAGGCCTTTATAGAGGTCACAAAGAAAGAGTTTGAGATGTCCATGCTAGTGTAACTATAATTATTTCTTGGGTTATAAATCACTCAATCTGAAAAAGGTATATTCATGTCATAATCTAAGTACATAAGAGAGATGGCATATAAGTTAGAGATGGAATATTAAAATGCATTGAGTGCACCCATGATCATAGGGTTTAAGTTGAGAAATTAATATGAGTCTTCAAAGGTTAATCAAACATCATACATGTTAATTATTGGAATTTTGTTATATATCACTATCTCTAGACCTAACATCATGCATACAATAGGTCTTATGGGAAGGTTTCATGTAGATCCAAAGGAGAATTATCTACAAGAAGTCAAAAGGATACTTATGTATCTTAAGGGTACTATGGAGTATGTATTATGGTATCCAAGAATCAAGGATTTCAATTTGATAGCTTACATAGATGTAGATTGGGCAGGAAGTATAGATGATAGGAAGAGTAATAGTGGAGGAGATTTATTCTTAGGTGGGTACCTAGTTTCATGGATAAGGAAGAATCAACCATTAGTATCATTATCCACTTCTGAACCTAAGTACATTAAAATATCATGTTGCACTTAGGTCTTATGGATGAGACAAACCCTATAAGACTAAAAGGTGGAGTATGATGGTCCTAGACATGTATACTATGACAATACAATTGCTAGAAGCTTCTCAAATAAAATTATAATTCACTCAAAGACCAACCACCTTCCCATCATGTATCATTTTATAAGAGAATAGGTAAGTGAAAAAAGTATGAAACTTGAATTATTTTCTACATAGGATCATATTATATACATCTTGACCAAACCACTTCCAAAGGTAACTTTTGAACACCTAAGATAGGAATTGGGTGTAATTCATTTCCCTAGAAGTCATTCAAGAAGCCAAGTACCTAGGGGAAGCTAGTCATGATCATTATCTCCAAGAATAGGTGAGTTATTCCAAGAAGGTATGCATGGATATATGGGAGCATGTTTTTATTATATATCATAAACTCATATTTATGTGTGTTGAGTTTTTTATTTACAAGGAGTGTGATCTAAGGAGTTATAGACATCAATTTGTCATTTATGTTAAAGGGGTAGAAAGACCTAGATGGGGAGATAAGGATGATAAATTTATAGCATATTTTTCCATAATTGACAAAGGGGGAGATTATTGAGCATTGTTCATATTGTTCAGGTTTGGCATTGATGTTGTCATTGATGCCATAGGTTCTTAAGAAAGGTCTTCATGAGGTCAATGAAGAATGCAACAATGAGAGAGGATATTGATCAATGTTATAGTGATTGTAAGAATATAAGACATATTTGGTATATTTTATTATTACTACATGAGTTATGTGAAGGATAAAATGGAAGGTCCTTATTTTCAAAGTTTTAAATTGCTTGAACATATTAAGTGACTTGAGAAGGTATGTGCATAGGATGTCTAGTCTTATGCATGAAGGGTCATGATGGCTTGGTAAGATGGATACACAAAGGCATAAGAGGATATATTAGGTTTATTGATCATGAATATGAGGCATTTAATCACTTATGAGAGTTTCAATGTGAGCCTATAGGGGTAAGACCTTAACTCCAAGTCTGTAACTAGACTAGTTCTAAACCCTCCTTGACCTAATGAGGTGTCATGAGGTTTTCTCAAGACCTATGAAGGATGTAAATTAGTTTTTGAGAATGATATATGATTCTTGAGTTTTATAACAATGTGGAGAGCACATGGAAAGAGGTATTAAGGTCATTTTTAAGGCCTAATGTGGTTTGTAGGTCAAGGGCTAATAGAGCAAAGAGAGAGATGGTGGCCAAATGAGGTATGAGATTCAAATTTCCAAATAATAATGAGCAAGTGAGCATTTTTAGTGGTGTGATATATTTTTCTAGGTGTTTTAACTAGTTTTGAGGTCAAAGTTTGTAATAAAAGGCATGAAAAGTGTTTTTGAGGTCTCTCGAGTGCACATAATGAAGGGTTTTCAACCTAAGAAGGACTTTCAAGTGTTCATTAACATATGTAACCTCTTCATGAGAACCTAAGTCTTTCACTGTATGTGGGGAAGGATCCTAGATAAAAAAAATTATGAATTATTTTTTATATTAAGGGGATATGATTTATGATTGATCCTTAAGACTAGAAGATGGTTTAAACCCTCAAAAAACCCTAATAGTGACCCATATGAAAAAAGTTATTTTAAAGTGCTCAAAATGGATTATTATGTCTATTTAAGTGATTGGAGGATGTATTAAACTCTATATTGAATCTTTAGGTGTGATGGGTTTGTTAGGTATGTTAGTAAACCCTATTGGAAGGTTCTGGTTTCTCAATAAATTGTTGTAGTAGTCAGAATTGACCAAGTCAAAATTGGTAAATGGATGAAGGATAAATTTTGAGACTTTTAGTTTGTGCCTATGGTGGTTTATAGATAGGTTATAACCTTAAAGGGTGATAAAATAGTCATCAAAGTTTATTAGTCACTAATAGACCTAATGGTGGAAATAGTGAGAAATCCAGGCAACAATGAGAAGGTGATTAGGGATGTGATATCATGGATTAGGGATGAATCCAAGTACATGGAGGTGTTTTTGAGGAATTGTAAGATATTATCATGTTTGTTATATTTTTTTGAGTTTAGTGGTTATTTTTGGATATTTTTATCCCACATACCAAGATTATGACCAAATAGGCTAGGTTATTAATGGATGAGTAGATGAACAAAGGTTCTAGATGGAATGAGTGGTCCAAAGATCTCGATTTACTCACAAATATTTTGAAACACATTAAGTTCACTTAAAGTGTAATTTTACAATTTCTAAAGGATAGGTATAAAGTGTTGTAGAGACCCTATGGGATTTTAAGAGTTCTTGGAATGAGTATGGAAGTGCATAACGTTCATCTAGTTCTTCATTGTGTTTATCTAGACATTTTAGGTCTAGTGGCAAAAATTATAAGTAGTTAGTTTGTTGACATTATAATTTCCACATGTAAATGAGTTAAGGAGAAATGGTCACATGCATCTATTCAATTTAGTCCCAATAACACATGCACCAAGTTTCATGTCATCTAACTAAGTGTAGTAGAAGGTATGAAGACTCAAAGTTAGCCTCTTAGACAAAATTTGATAAGTTTCTATACTTAGAAAATTTGCAAAGAAGATTAAATATAACTAAGTGAGTATATTGATGTCATCATATCTAACACATGTGGTACTTTTTAGAGTATTTGATCACATGGTTCTATTCAATTTTATGCCTAGAATATATGCACCAAGTTTTAGGCCATGAATCTAATCACAATAAAAATTATACATGTTCAAAGTTGGTTCCTCATATACAATATGCTAAGTTTACATACTTAACCATTTTTGACCATGATAGGCATCCATACATCACATGGGAAAAAATGACTAGCTCACCTAGGAAATTTTTATCTTTGATCATAAAGCGTCATATGACCAGTAAATTACACGAAATTATAGATCTACATGCCAAGATCATCCTATAAAAATTTCATGTGTATGTGGGCTTTTTGGCTTAAGTTATAATCTTCAAGGATATACCTACAACATAAGACATTCATGCCAACGTCAAGTTTAAGCTAAAGAAAAAAAATCTTTTGAGCTTAAAATTGATGGTCGTGTAAACATAAATGATGATCATGCAAACATTGTTTGATAGGTGTGAGGATGCCAATTTAAAGCTCATTAAGTAGGTTTTATATTTTAAATAGTAGGTCTCAGTTGATCTAATGTTCCACATTTCATCATACATCTTAATCCAATGGTGTGATATGGGTCAAATAGTCAGAGAGCTCAAGAGGTTGATACGTGGCATGAGCATATGAAATAACAAATTTACAATATGATCTTAAAAATTAATCAAAACTACCAAGTGACACCAACTTAGAGAAAGGTTGAAAAATCGAAGGTAGATCAATTATTCATGGTCATTCATACCAAGAAATATCTCATAGAGAAAGATGGGTTAACATGTAAATGAGTTGACTAAGATATTGATAACCAATTAAAAAAAGGCAAGCCCAAGAATTTTGCTATAAGGTTAGGAACCATTTTTTACTAGAATAAAATAGGTCTTATAGGATTGATTGATCACCATTTAATCTCAATCCAACACTATTAAATGGACACACTGATGCAATAAGACATCCAACACCATTAAAGGGACCACTATTGGAGCTAAATATAGACCTTTGGTTCATAAAATTGTATCAGGCAGGGCTATTTCTACAACTGTGTTCACTATTTCAAATAAGGATCCATGCATATATGAACTCCAAGACTCTAAAAAGATATAATTGGTCTATTTTGACTTATTATGATCCAAAAAGAGGGATTTATAGTCTATAAGTCTACATTAACATAAACATTATAGGAAAACCAATAAACTTAGATTGGTTTTTCATCTATAAGATGGACCTATGATCGAAACATGGAGATAAAGAAGATATGTGATTAATGTAAAGTGTCCTTATCCTTTAGCATGGCCATATTTTTGATAAATAGCCACCTAAAATGCACCAAACCATAATTCTATTAGATCCATGAGTATGAAGATTTATCTTCAAGAGAGAGATGGTGTAAAGGATAAAAGAAAGAGTCTAGTGTTGGGAACTACATCTAAGAGCATTCAATGCATCCTTAAAATTTTTGGGGACTTTCTCACTCAATAAGTCACAAGCAGTGTCCTAATTGATCAAAAAAGGGTAAAGGTTTTCATTGGCTAAGGAGCAAAAGGTAGCAGCTTAGGTTTAATTAATGATATAGAATGGTTTGTTCCCTCTCTGATGGCATGATACCACATTATTTTTCCTCTCTCTCTTATCTTATATATCCTAGTCTCATTCCCATTGAAGAGGTTCTCATTTATTATAATTTATTATTATTTTTTGGGACAAGATTACTCATTGAGACTCTTGCCAAAGTGTGCTTGTTTGATATGGTTAAACCTTATCAAAATATTGCAAAGATTTCCTTTTGAAGTAATAGGATCAAACATTTGTATATCTCTTGTCTTTAATCAGTTCTTAGTATGCTTGTGTATGGTTAATTTGTGAAGGATATTACTCCTAGTTTATTATCCTTCTACTTGCCTCTTTGAAGGTGTTTTCAAACTAACTTGTAGCTCTAGATTAGTGTTTTACTTGAAACCACTTCTATGAAATATTTATTCAAGTAGTGAGATTGTGAGATTGAGTTAGCCATAGTTATCTTTTATTGATCTAGTGTGTTTTCAAGATTATATTAGTTTCCATTTAACTTTGTTGCATTTCCCTTTTATCCTTCTTAGTATCCCTTATTCTCTTTCCACCCTTTTCCCTATAAATCATTAGTTTATCATTAGTTTAGGTTAGAATCAAGAGGAAGCCAACCTACTCTATAGGATCAACCCAAACATAGGTGACCCATAACCTGGGTTTGTCCCAATATTTTGAATTAATGGGAGAGAGACTAAAGAACCTTATCCAAGGGTCTACATTAACATCATAATAATTTTTGGCATTCCTGATGGGATGACATTCTAAAAAGGAATATTGATCAAAGTTGATGTTGGTTTGCTCAAATTTATAGTAGTTAAGCTCCCAAGTAATAACATATAGTGAATCTAAAAGGAATAATCAACATTATGGTGAAGAAAATTAGCTTCATCTCATGCTAAATGTGGCAACAGGGCTAGCTTCAAGAGGTATTCCCTTTGAATTAGTTGAACTACCTTTGAATTTAGAAAAAAGATTAAGGTTTTCCAATACACATCCATATCAAGGAACCTTTACTCCTAGGTAATTTTCAAGGACATCCCATACAATAACACCTTTATTAAACCCTTGCATATCTATGGCAGCCCCTAGAGATTTTGTGGCTTTTAATAGACAAAATCCTTTAGACCTTGCCCAATATGATCTTATCCCATTTTTAGCACTTAAAAGTGTTCCTTATTATGCTAGTGACCAAGCTACAACACCTTCTGAACACCTCATGGATATAGCCAATTTTTGTAATATCCATAATATCACTAAGGAAAATATAGTTATTAGCTTATCAATTATTTATTTTAAAGGAAAAGCCTTAGATTAGTATAGATGCCTATCTAATAATTTCATTTAAACATGGGTCCAATTAGGAGAGGCCTTGTGTAAAATATTTTAATACAAAAGTGACCATTTGTCAATTGTAGAGAAACTAACTACCATTAGGAGAGATCCTCATGAAGTCATGTAAGACTTTAACATAAGGTTGCAAAAAACACGGGATAGAATCATAGTCTCAATTAGACCAACCCCTAACTTTGACTTCTTATATTATTTTAAGGCTTTAAATAGTGATATAGTAGTGATGATCTAATCTATAGGAGTAAATATAATTCTAGATGCATATGAGGTGGCCTCAAAATAGAAAATTATCTAGTTTAAGCTGGAAAGATTAAGCCTAGACCACCAATGCCCTTATTTCCTAAAATTAGACCACCTCCTATTGCTATTCCTCCACTAGATGTCATTCTTCCTAAACAAAAAATTACTATAATACCTACCCCAAGATAGGATAAAGCTTCCACTAGTGGATGTATTGATTCACTAGAGCATAATAACTTCCAAGAGCTCAAGATCATGTTTTAGTCCTTGGGAAATGATCTAGTAAATGTTAAAAAGTAGTAGGATTTAAATAGGCCTTAGCAAGGTTCATATAAACCTTATCAAAAAAAATTCAATCAAACAAGCCACCATACAAAGGGAACTATTAAGGCCATGGCCAAAGTCAAAACAAAAAAAAATGGAAACATGGATAAACTAGGTAGAATAACTAAATTCTTAATGTTTATATCTCTTCTAACACCTTGGTACTAGTTTAGAATAATGTGGCTCAGGAATTAGAGGTTACCATGCCTTAAAATATATTTTTTGATCAACATATTATCTAAAATATTGACCTTAACCAAGCCTTAAATGATCAATGGAAGTAAGCTGATAACTTTGGGTACAACTAAGCTCTCATGGCTTAAAATGTAGAGGCAACTTGATGACCAAGCTAGAAGAACCTCAATAAAGTCAAGGGTCTAATCAAAGACCAAACCAACTAGATGTAACCATGATGAACTATGAATAAGAGGAGTGTTATGCACTCAACCAATAAGATAGCTCTAGCCAAGCCTATATTCTAGTGGCTACAAATAAAAGATTTAAAATAAGGAACATGGATGGTAATTAGGAAGCTTTAAAAGAGGTTCTTAACATTAATCCTTCACTAACAAAACCAAATGAACCTACTATCACTCTAAAGGTCCTAATAGTTATAAGGGGATAGAATCAATGAAATGTCTTGGTCCCTCAAGGTTCACAAGTTTAACAAAACCACAAGCAAAGGTTGGTGGTTAACTCATCAAAATTGTGGATAAAATAAATAAATCTAATGTGAGTGTGCCCATGTGGGATATGCTATCCATGCCTAGACAAGTAGACATTATTCAAGAAGATTTATCCAAGATTAATGTTATAATAGTTGTAGATAATCTAAAAAGCAAGGTGAGTGAAGTTATCACCAATATAGCCAAAGGGTCTAGTGAAGGACAATAAAGTAAGGTAGTTAAGACTCCTCCCTTATATATCTTAATGATCATTGGCAACTCTCTAGTACACAAATTCTTATTAGACAATGGGGATAGTACCCAAGTAATGCCAAAGTCCATAGCTGATTAGCTTGGTCTAAAATATGAACCACATTTTAAAGGAGTGTTGTAACTTGATGGTTCTTCTTCCAAGCCATATAGTATAATTAGGGACCTTAGTATGACCTTGCATGCTTGTCTAAGTGTCTTAGTGGCTTAAGATGTATTGATCATAAATGTACCTCCTCACTTTGCTCTATGCTTATCTAGAGAGTTCATAACAAAAATAGGGGCTATCTTATAGTAGATTGGTTGTATATGGAATTCAAGATAAGATATGGGGATAAAGTGTCAATCAAAGCTAATCCCATTGCATAAATCCACATATATCCCTATACACTAGATAATGTCAACATAAATTACACTATCATTGATGATGATGAATTTTAAATGAGGAAAGATCTAAATAATCATCTAGAAGAGGTATTGGACATGTTCTTAGATTATTTTTGGAATGAAATCTAGTTGGTGGACCCCTTAGAAGGTGTTGAAGAAAGGGAATTATGTGTCTACTATTTGCATGAAGAAAACTAGCCCATACCATCCCTCATAAGGCCTTAAGAATATCCTAGTGGTCTATGGAAGTTATTTTTTGATGGCTCAAGGAGAAAGCATGGAGTGGGTGTAGGTGTTATGATAGTATCCCCTTAAAATGATAAGTACTTATATTCATATAGGTTTCAATTCATCTGATCATGCAATGTAGCAAAATATGTCCCATCCATGGCTTTTAATGGGATACTAAGAGAGGGATTAAGAAATTCAAAGTTTATGGGGATAGTGAATTGGTTGTACACCAAGTAAGAGGTCATAATGACATTAAGAACCCCTTAGTGAAGTCCTAAAAACATAGGGTGTGGGACCTAATTAAGGACTTTGAGGCTTTCAACATTCATTCAGTCCCAAGAGCCCATAATCAACATGCTAATAGGTTAGCAATTATAGGGTCTCATTTTGAAATACCTAATGAATTGAAAAGGACCAAGGTGAAATCACCTGTTAAAGTGGTAATAAGACCATCAGTGCTAGATAATGAATCTCATTGGTAGGTATTTGAAAATGACAAATAGATTACATGTTTTTTTAAAACAAGAATCAGAGTTATCCATTAACCAAGGAAAATTGTAGCATCAATATGAGGAAATAAAATTCAATTAATGTCCAATAAGCTTTCTAAAGGGATAGTCACCCTAGAATGTCTCTTTCATAAAGGGGACCATATGAAATAAATATAAAGTAGTGATATCAACTAATGAAGAGAACTATGAGAGAGTTATTATCTTCAAAGACAAGCTCCTCAAGAGGTAAATACTAAAGCTGAGAGGCATGATTTCATAGAGATTTGTAAATAATATGCAACCAAAATTGCTTGGTAATATAGTGACCTAAGGGGATTTTATCTTAGGTTGGTCCAACACACTATAGAGCTAGAGGCTAATGATAAGCCTATCAGGCAAAAGTAGAGGCATATACACCCCAATATTGAATAGCTCATGAGAAAGGTATTGAATAAGCTTATTGAATCTAGGATCATCTTCCCAATCAATCACTCCTCATGGGTAGATAATATAGTACCTATCAAAAAGAAGAGTGGGGAGATCAGGCTATGTGTGGACTTTAAGGATTTTAATAGGGTCTATTTGAAGTATCATTACCCTATACCATCTATGTAACAACTCCTATAATTAGTTTCTAGTTTAGAATGATTCTCTCTCTTAGATGTATATTTAGGCTATAAATAGGTGCTTGTGAAAGAGGAAGACCAGTACAAGACTACCTTCACCACCAAGTGGGGCACATTTTCTTATTATAAGATGCCTTTTGGATTGTCCAATTCTAGTTTAACCTTCCAATGAGAAATGGACATGGCCTTCTAAGGGTTGCTAAATTAAATAGTACTGGTCAACTTGGATGACATCATAATATTATCCAAAAATGCTAGCGATCACATGGACCATCTAAGGCTGATTTTATAGAGATGTAGAGAGTATGGGATCTCTTTAAATCCCAAGAAATGTGTGTTATATATGTATGAATGTAAGTTATTGGGTCACATTTTTTTGAAAGAGGGATTATCCATTGACAATAATAGATTAAGCATTATCTTAGCCTTATCCTTTCCAAAGCATAAGCAAGGGATCCAGAGCTTCCTTGGGAAGATAAACTTTGTGAGAATGTTCATACCTAAATTTGCAAACCTAGTCAAACCTATCACCACCATGCTAAATAAAATCCAAGTGTTTGCTTATTTAAATGAAGGTAAGGTGGCCTTTGAATCCTTAAATAAGGCCATTTCATAAGCACCCTCACTCTTAAATCCTAATTTGTACAAGGAATTCATCTTGTACACCTTTTCTAATATTGACAACATATCAGCTATGTTGATGTAGAAGAATGGCAAAAGAATAGAGCATCCAAATGCCTTTTTTGGTCAAGGGTTGGAATAATATGAGGTGAGGTAAAATTTTATTGAGAATAAATTTCTTGTAGCC
The DNA here is from genome assembly GCA_037957365.1 of Torreya grandis. Lineage (NCBI taxonomy): Eukaryota > Viridiplantae > Streptophyta > Pinopsida > Cupressales > Taxaceae > Torreya > Torreya grandis. Next base: position 125,146 of record JARHVA010003890.1, on the reverse strand, counting down.
TTGATATGCCTTAAGAAGTTTAGGCCCATGCTCTTCAATAATAGGATCCATATTATGGTGCCTCATCCTAGAGTTAGGGACTTCTTCCTTAATAAGGATTCAAATGAGAAGAAAGCAGGATGGATCACAAATGTCATGAAATATGATGTCGAGATCATGTTAACCAAGCTAGTCAGAGGTAAGGGCTTGTGTGAGCACATGGTAGATGATCTCTAGGAATACAAAGAAGCTATTTTGGTGACCAAAGATAACTCATAAGTAGGTGCACCTCAAATTTAAAAGAGTTGGCTTCATGATATGGAACACTTCTTGGAAATAGGGGAATACCCATAAGGATTGGACAAAGCCAAAATAGGGTATTTTAGGCTTCAAAATATACATTATGAATTATTTAATGGTGTTATTTTTAGATGGGACCTCAATGGGGTACTCCTTAGGTGCATAGATGATGACAAGTGACCAAACTCTCAGATTAATTATATGATGGACCTACCATAGGTAATTTTTCACCTAGAAACACTATAGTAAAGGTAATGAGGGATGGTTATTATTGGCCTAATATTTTCAATGATTCTCATACATGGGTTAGAAAATTATAGAAGTGTGCCCTATTTATAGGAAAGCAAAAGCTATCTACCCTTCCACTCAATCCAATTCAAGTGGAGAAACCCTTCATGCAATGTGGGTTATACTTCATAAAGATGATCAATCCATAATTAAGTGTAGGGCATAAATGGGTGGTCACTTTAACTGACTACTTCAACAGGTGGGTGGAATCCATTTAGTTGAATAAGGCTAGTGAAGGTGTAATCTTGGATTTATATGATAACATTGTGACTATATTTGGTGTCCCAACCACCATAATTGTAGATAGTGGATTGGTATTCCTTGGTATGAATACAAGTGAGTGGGATCTCAAACTAAGCATCTACTTCAACACCTCTTCCAACTACTATCCTCAAGGAAATAGACTAATAGAGTCCACAAACAAGAATTTGCTAAGGATCATTAGAAGGACCATGGTAGAGAATATAAAAGCATGACACACCAAGATAAGGACAACCTTGTGGGATAATAGGGAAATTCTTGAAATTGCCATTGTAAATTTTCCATATGTTCTTGTGCATGTAAGGGAAGCCAAATGTCCTATCTCCTTTGAGCCACATGTATTAGAATTATCCCATTGGCTTGAGTTGATGGAGGATGAACCCATGAATGTGAGGATGATAGAACTCATGGAGTTAGAAGAAACTAGGGACCTTGATATGAAAACACTAGAGTCACATCAAGCTCAAGTTAAAATGGATTTTAATAAGATAGATACAACAAATAACTTCAAGGAAGGGGACCTAGTCCTTAAATGAGACTCAACTAAGGCCAAACTAGGCAACCATACCAAGTTTGATAGTTTGTGGAGTGGTCCTTATTTGATCCATGGATGTAAGGAACACAATTATTTTTAGTTTTCCTAACTAGATGGAGAGGTATTACCCATCCCAATTAATGGCATTCATTTAAATCCCTATTATTGAATAGAATTTCATTCATTATAACATATTTTACATGTTAGAATAGTTTTTTATGCTTTCCTCTAAGTGCCTTATGCACAATTATTTTTGTTCTATTGTTTCCTTTTCCAAAGTGCCTTGGGAATTTTTTAAAATTTCTTTTGGTCCTTTTTTATTCAAGAGAGGTTTAGCTTAGTTGCAAAGGCTAATGAATCCATACCCAATGGACTAGATAAGGAAAATAGTCTGAGTTCTCAAAGCATAATAGGCATGATTCCCTATGAGTCACTAGAAATGTTTGACAATTTTGACCCACATACCAAGATTATGCATAGATATACCAGGCTAATAATGGATGAGTAGATGAACCAAGGTTCTAGATAGAATAAGTGGCCCAAAGATCTTAGTTTGCTCACAAAACTTTTAAAACACTTTAAGTTCACTTAAAGTGTAATTTGCCAGTTTTTAAAGGATAGGTATAAAGTGTTTCAAATAATCTATGGGATGTTAAGATTTCTTGGAATTAGTATGGAAGTACATAACATTCATCTAGTTCTTCATTGTGTTCATCTAGACATTTTGGGTCTAGTGGTAGAAATTATGAGTAGGTAGTTGATTGATATTATCCTTACCATGTGTGAATGAGTTGGGGAGAAATGGTCACATGGGTTTGTTTAGTTTAGTCCCCAAGAACATATGTGCCAAGTTACAGGTCATCTAACTAAGTATAGTAAAACGTATGAAGACTCAAAGTTGGCCTCTCAGACAAAATTTGCTAAGTTTTTATACTTAGCCAATTTGTAAAGAATCTCAAATACATCTGAGTGAGAATATTCATGGCATCATCTATTTCATATGTGGTATTTTTTATATGAGTTTATTACATGTATCTATTCAATTTTGTGCCTAGAATATACATGCTATGTTTTATGCCATGCATCTAAGCATGACAAAAGTTATGCACATTCAAAGTTGGCTCCTCAGATAGAATTTTTTAAGTTTCTATACTTAGCCATTTTGACCATGATAGGCAAGTAGACGTCACATGGGAAAAAATGGACCAGATCACTCATGTAATTTTTATCTTTGATCAAAAATACTTGCACGACTAATGGATCATATGTAATTGCATATCTACATGCCAAGATCATCTTATTAAATTTTCATGCGCACATGGGCTTTCTGGCTCAAGTTATAAATATTTAAAGATAGACCTACAACATAAGACATTCATACTAGCATAAAATTTAAGATCAACCAAAACAAATTATTTTTATATTAAAATTGATGGTCATGTGAATGTTAATGATGGTCGTGTGAACATCATTTGATGAGATCAAGGACATCAATTTTAAGCTCATGAAGTAGGCATTGGATTTAAAATAATAGGTATGAGTTGATATAGTGTTCCACATTGTATTGTATATCTTGATCCAATGGTGTGATATGGGTTAAACATATATAAATATTTAGACTTCAACACATGGCATAAGCACCTGAACTAATAAACTGACAATGGGATCTTAAGAATTAATTGAAAATTTCCAAGTGGCATCAACTCAGAGAGAGGTTGACAAGTCAAAGGCAAATCAATTATTTTTAGTATTTTGTACCTAGAAAGATCTAACAAAGTGAGATGGGTCAACATGTCAATGAGCTAAGTCAAATATTGATAACTAATTAAAACAAAGGAGAGCCTAAGTATTTTAATGGAAGTTTTAGGGACCATTTTCAACTAAAAGAAAATAAGACTTGCAAGATAAATTGTTCATCATTAAAACTTGATCCAATGCCATTAAAGGGACATAATAATGTATTAAAATATCCAACTCCATTAAAGAGACTACTATTGGATCTAAATACAGACCTTTGGTTTATAAAATTGTATCCAGTAGGTTTATTTCTATAGCTATGTTTGTAATTTTAAAGAAGGATCTATGCATATATGAACTCTAAGTCCCTATAGAGATATAATGGGTCTATTTTGACCTATTATGATCAATAAAGAGGGATTTATGGTCTATAAGTTTTCAATAACATAAATTCTATAGGAAAACCAATAATCTTAGATTGGTTTTCCATCTATAAGATGGACCTATGATACAAGCATGGAGATAAAGTAGATATGTGATTAATGTAAAGGGTCCTCATCCTTTAACATGGCCATATTTTTGACAAACAACCAACAAGCCATGATTCTATCATATCCATTACTCATATTTAATCAAGAGATAGCATGAAGGATTAAAGAAAGGGTTTAGTGTTCAATACTATAGCTAAGAGAATTTAATGCATCCTCAGAACTTTTGGGAATTTCTCACTCAATAAGCCATGGGTAGGGTCCTAATTGATTGAAAAAGGGGAAAGGTTTTCATTGGAAAAGGATAAAAAGGTGGAAGATTAAGTTTAATTAATGATTTATGAGAGTGTGTTCCCTTCCTGATGGCATTATCCCACATTCATTTTCCTTTCTCTATCTTCTCTTATATATCTTGGTCATTCCCATTGAAGAGATTCTTAGCTTTTATAATTTAGCATTCTTTTCTAGGACAAGGATACTCATTGATACTCTTTCAAAATTTTACTCATTTTATATGGTTAAACTCTATAAAAATATTTTAACAACTTCATTTTGAAGTAATATGATCAACTCTTTACCTATCTCTTATCTTTAATCAATGCTTAGTATTCTTGTGTATGGTGAATTTGTGAAGGAGATTCTTTCTATTTTATTATCCTTATGTTTTCCTCTTTGAGTATGTTTTAAAACTAACTTGAAGGTATATATTATTGTTATAATTGGAACCTCTTTTATGAAATATTTATGTAACTAGTGAGATTGTGATATTGAGTAAGCCATAGTTGCCTTTTATTGATCTAGTGTTTGTTCAAGATTATATGAGTATCTATTTAACTTTGTTGCATCACCATTTTATCCTTATTAGGATCCCTTATTCTCTTTCCAACCCTTTTACCTATGAATCATTAGTTTAGCATAAGTTTAGGTGAGCATCAAGAGGAAGACGGCCTACTTCAGTGGTTCAACTGCAACATAGATGACCCACAACCTAGGTTTGTCCCAATATTGTGATTTCATGGGAGAGAGCCTAAAGAACCCTCTCCAAGTGTGAACATTAATGTCATAATAGTTATACTTAAAAATTTTCTCACTAGTTGACTTGTTTATCTTAGTGAGTTTTGGTACAATGATGTTATGAGATTGGTCTGCAAGACTAATATTACCATTTGACCATGGTATACTAAAATTTGAGAATGGCATAATGATATCATAAAATTATCCACATACATTAGAATTATCTCTAAATGGACATATAGGTGATTGAATATAATTCTCACCATGGCTACTTTTTAGGCTAGATGGCAATTTTGGGTGGGCTACTTACAGAGAAGGGTTTGAGTATTTTAACCTTGAGTTGTGAAGTATAAAGAATATGGTGATGAACCTGATATCATATATATATATATAAAATTTGTTTCTATGGTTATGTTGTCACCAAATATTACACCCTAAAAGAGGGTGTTCAATCTTCTTCTATATTTTGGCAACATGGGAACACTTCTAGGTATGTGGGTGTACCTATTGTGGAAGTAAGCCTCTAGATTTAAAGGGCTAGCTCCTTGAATGTATCTTGAAGTGCTTATCACCTAAACTAGTGATTTCTTATGGGAAAAGAGTTAAAATTTGCATTAAATGAACCTAATTTAAATGGGTGATATAAAAATATGTTTTCCACATGACCATCACACTCCATTCACTAAGAAACGAATCATACAAACTAGTCTTAAAGTCCTAAAGGATTCTAACATGAGTATTTCAATATAGAGGTGATATGTGTGAATCAACACAAGGTAAATGAAATAGAGGGAAAATTCCACACTCAAAAAATAATAATACACTTTAAAGGATCCTAAAACACTTGAATACACTCTATATGACCTATTAGAATAGGAACTCTTGCACAAACATGAAAGGATAAGGGAAGAAAGGATAAAACATTATCACTTTGCATCACCATACATCACTTGAATACTTATAAAATTAATCATGAACTCAAAATTAAATTATAATGCATGTTCAAAGGAAAAATATGACATCATTTTAGTGGGGTTTCACCATGCAAGGTGTGGTATTAGATTACAAAGGCCAAAATGGAAACTACTTATAGAAATCAAGAGAAAAGTGAGAATAGAGAAGTCCAAAGGTCACTATAACACTTTTCATGCTAAGAGGATGAGTTACATATTTAGGATAATGTAGTAGGATAAATTCCATGTAATGTATGATAGGATAAATGGCCCTTAAGTTCATGATCCTCATGAAATGTGGTGTAAAACTACTCATTCTACATAAGAAAAGTGTCCTCATCATTCAACCCTTTTGGAATATCTCACAACTAACTAGGGATATATATCATGATTTAACTAAGAGGTAATCCCATGAATTTTCTACATCTTTAATCATATGTATTCTTCTATAATTGAGCCATCACTAACTACAATCAAATAAACTACTTTTTCACTCACCCCTCATGCTTGGCCTCAAAATTGGCTTCCATTTTCCATGAAAATTAGTATAAGGGGATGAGTGACACTTGGAAAGACCTCCCATAGTCTTATAACCCTCAAATAGACCTTAAAATGTCATCCACTTAGCCTTTTCACTCTCCCTCTAGCTTGCTCACTTTGGTAGTTTTACTAGCTAAAGTGAAATCACTTATATAAACACTTGGGATATTTTATGATACATGAAATGGTAATGGTGAGTTATAATAACTCTTTATAATTATCCCAAAGTTTATTTCATTATTTTTAACCTTTGAGAACCTAAAAAACATAAAAAATAGTCAAAGAAATCCAATTCCCCTCCTATCTATATAGGGAGGGAACAACTTAGTAGGATAGAGGGAAGCCCTAGAGAATCCTCTATATCATAAAATAAATTTTATTGTCATTATAGTCCATTAGGATATCTATTATCCATTTTCATCATCAGGTCCTTATTCAAGGTTTTGTAGGGTTTTAAGTCCGTTTTGCTCTTAATATTTGTTTATAGCGATGTGACATTGGAGTTGAATTTTTTTTACAAAAGATCAATTCTCATGACCCCTGTTAACTTCCTAAAACTCCTTTTACCTTCATGCACACCCTATAAGAAGATGTGAGCTTTCAAACTGACCCTATCAAGCTTGATTCCTCATTTTGCACAGGCCTGAGTTTTTTTGGGCTAAAAGTGGATTTCTTGGAGGCATATCTATAGGGTGGAAGATTATACACATATAAAACACCCTCATGAACATTTTATAATTCATTTGAGATCTCTCTTGATTTTGGAGATGTAACTAACCCCCCATTTGGGTTCTAGGCCTAAACCTTGCCCAAAGGCTTTAACTACAACCCTTGTAGATTTGGACCACTTGTCCACCTTCAAAATCCTAGTAATGTTTTATCATGTGGTCGTATGCATGATAAATATTATATAACATCCATAAAATATCTAATCAGCTCTTATTTCACTTGATCATATTTTCCCTCAAAACTTGTAAGGTTTGCACTCTAGGGAGTACCCTCTATCTGAGACAAAATAGAGGGTACTTTCCATATTTCCTTAAATAAAATAGATGTTTTATGGGATTATCCAAGTTAAAAATACATTAATTACCAATTTTAAACCCTTTTTTAGGTCATTATACCTTCCAAATATTTCAAAATCCAAGGTAGACCCTTAGGAAGATAGACTATGTGTAAGGTTTTATCATATGGACTATGTGTTTCATCATTGGGGTCCTTTCTCTAATTGTATGCACCATGGGAATGTAATGAGGTTTTAATACCTCTCTTTGAGTCTTTTACAATATTATAATTCATCATACCTTCTCCAAAATCTACATTGTTCACACCCTACCTTGATTGGCCTAGACTGAGTATAATTTCCTAACTATGCTTTACTTCAAGGCACCATACTTATAGGTGTCCTTGCATGTTTAATCTTGATATCAATGTTTATAAACATAGTTTTATTCCCTTAGTGTAGTTTTATATTTTTTTGGATACACATACCTCAAATATATGTAATACCAACACCAAAACATCACTCTTTAGCCCACTGCTACCTATAATTAACTATAGTTGACTATATTGGACAAGTAGGAGCATATAGGTGAGAACTCATTTAGAATATATTCCACATCACCTTTAGATCTTTTTATCCATTTTGAATCATCTTCCATCAACAAATTTTTGTGTTTCTATGCTTAGTTCATCATCATGGATGATGTAGGAGATTGTCCTTAGTTGTAGGTAAGTAGCTTCAAATGGGAAGACACATGTAGGTGTATAAGGGCCCAAACCTTTGTATATCAACCTATTTTTAATATCCTTGTCTTAATTTTTATACCTTTCCTATTAATAAGCTAGTATAATCATGAAATAATACCCCTATTTTCACTTTGAGATTCTTGAATCACCTTGAAATTTTAAACCATGTAGATATCACTATCTAAAATTAGTGGTCAAAAGTGCATATTGGATCTCATAAAAACTAACTTCAACTAATCATCCACCCTATAAATTTTGAAAAATTATTCCCATATATGGGGGATAAAAGTTGAATGAATTTTTATGCACCAATAATCTTAGTAACTTTTTCATATAATATCAACAAAATGGTTTAGGCCTCTATTTTTGTCTTTTAGATATATGATCCATGAACATAGTCATTTCATCCTTGAAGGAAGTATTCACTCCACCTACCAACCCTATTTACTAAGAATATTTTTAATGATATCAATGAATTATAAAATCCCCAAGAAATATTCCAAGCATTTCAAATATCTTCTAATCAACATTTCCAACTCTTTGCTAGTGCCACCTATAGGTGGACATTCTAATGTGTAGGCAATGAGTATATGTATGAACAATTTGTGTTGCATTTAATCTTCAATGGGTTTTAGAAATATATAAATACCTAAAAATTAATGTTTAAAACCATGAATGATTCAAAATTATCCATTTAATTTTTTCAATGTGATTTTCCCTTTTTAATCACCTGTAGGTGCATATCTATGGTACAAACCAAGCAATGGTTGGTGAGTGACCAGTTGCATGGTACATGAGCTAGAAATGAATATTATACCTTATATATATGATTATATGTATATATTAATCTCTTTATGAATTTAAAAAAATTAAATACCTTCATTACACCTCCATTATCCTAGTAGACAAGCTTCATACACATGACTGCAAGTGAAAGTGGATAGAGAGTTGAATATGAGTATGACAGGGCTGCATGTTTGATCAAAGTAAGATTTTCTGAGACCAAAACATGTAAGGTAGGTAATTATTATGTAATTTAAACATGGAAAAAATAATATCCCATTCACATGAATCCCTTGAAGAGCAATCAACATTGTGCAAATAGTGAACTTGACTACAACCTCACCTGGAACATAAAATAGAAAACTAAACGAATTAGCCCATGAGATATTTTAAAAACATGAAATAAGTATTGAAATCATGATATTAGAGGTTAAAAATCATATATAATTAATATTACTAACTATATTATATATATCTACCCAAACAAGATCAAAACCTATAGGGTATGGGAAATAATAAGCAAAAAGATATAGTCAACTTGTTAGAGATGATTAATAAAGCATAGTTAACCAATACATGAAATATTAATATTAAAATGAATCTATATAATTTTAATATCACCCCCTAAAGGTGTTTGGTCTGAAACTTCTCCAACTAGTTGTACCAAGCATAAACCTACTAACTAGTTTTATGTGTATAATGGAGTGATACGAGAGTATAATTTTTTTTTACACTTATTCAAACTTTAAAATAAATAAATTAATTTAAATGAGTTTTAGTGAGTTTAAAATTAATCTTAAATTTTTTTCACATATGCCACACTCCCCTATAGGCCGTACAAGTTTGAAACTCTTCCTTTTTTAGTTATTTTCTTAATTTTTCAATTAGGAAACCTATAAATTTAATATGAAACTAAAAATGACAATATGTAATCTAAAAAATTATATGTTTTAAGGAAAATTGTGACACTTGAACAGCTTGAAAAATGTGCCACTTGCATATATGACCCCAAAACGACCACTAAGTGATTCAAGTTTGTATAAGACTTATTTAAACCATGACCAAGGAAAAAATGACATAAAATTATATGTAATGAACAAAAAAACACACTATGACACTATATTAGACCCATATATAAGTTTTTTACTATAGGGGTTGACCCATTTTTACTTTTGGTTAAAATTGTCAACATTCTTGGTAATTTCCCAAGGGTGGTATGATTGCTATGCCAAGACCAATTGCCTAATCCTATCCATTGGGATATGGATTAACTTGTACATAAGTTTTTAAAAAAATTAACTTTTAAAAAACATGAAACATAATGAAAAACACATAAAATAGGACAAACTAAGCAAAATCACACTTGTGTTTCATTAGCATTTATGGAATAGAAACATACAAACCAAACTAACTAGCTCAAATAATAACTAACCTAAAATTAAAAATTCCTCTTGGATAAAATGGGAAGTTTTAAACATATTTTTTTTTCATGACATGGACAATTGGATGAGGCATGTATCCTTTTGACACTTGTCATTTATACCTCCATCTCCTTCATGGTGTTTTCCAACTTCATTGGTATGGCGTTCAATGAGAACCAAGCAACTCCATATAGATTATCTATAGATATGTGATCCTCTTAAATCTAATTATAATAAACCTTCTCATATGAATCCTCAAATATTACATACAATCATGGTTCAACAAGACATACCTTTTTGATCTCTATGGTTCTTTTAATAAGACTAAGTTTCTTCTCAGTCGCAAGTTCTTCAAGCTCATCAAGGAGTTCTACATATTTTACCCAAGACTATGTTTCCTCTCATTTGGAATTTATTAAATATCATCAAGGAGATATTCATATTCTACCCAATCTTGGTCATTGTCCTCAATTTAAGACTATTTCTTCACCTGATCATGAATTTGACCTTCAACTTGGCAAAGATATTCAAGCTCTTGAAAGAGGTCCATTTGTTATTGCCAATCATCCTTAATCTCTTGTTATATAGAAAAACTACCTCTTTATAATTTTATTATTGATATATGGGATCATAAATATAATCATATTTGTGTTCTAAGGCATCTAAGGGTGATTCAAAATTAGATAGAGGTATTGATTCATCTCCAAGAACTATGTCTTCTACTTTGGTCTCATTAGATTCTTTTGGGACTAAAAATTATTGAGGAGTGACTTGACCTTCATATTTGATAGTAAAATCCACTCCATTCTTTATATGGTCATTGAAAACTTCATGATTAGACATTGATTCTTATTCAAATACCTCTTTCTTCAAGTCTTAGCCACATTCCTTATGGATAGCTATAGAAGAGTCTTTAATATGTTTTTCTTCATTCAAGAAGGTAGGATTACCCTTTCGTTCACCAAGGGGAGTCCCTATGGTCATCTATTCCTCATAATCACTCATGACATCTTATTAATTATCTATCACTTTGGATATTTCCTCTTCACTTATTTCTCTTAAGATGGGTTCTTTTTCAAGAAGGGGTAATGTGTAAGATTGATGGATAGGCTCATGTGAAGGAGATGTAATATGATGTGTAGTATAAGGTTTATGAGTTGGAGATGGAGTGTTAGGGGTAGTAAAGGGCTTGTGAGTGGATTTAATAAATAGGAATTCACAATTAAGCTCATGGAGAAGTGATTTTTTTGGATGATTAGAAGGAATAACACCTACATAAGCAGGGGTTGCATCTTGTCAATAACTTTATTAAAATTATTCAATAACAACATGTTCATTTTTTAGATCTTTATCCTCCCACATACTTATATTATCTATTGAGAATTGAAGGCACTTCTTTCACAAGTACATTTTTTCCTTGATATCTCATTTAATTCCTTATATCTCTTTAAATATCTCCAATAACTACATACAACTTATGGTATCACCACTTAACTAATCCATGATATGATCAGGGAGCACATCATACTCATCATCCCATGTTCTCATACCATATTAATTAACTAGCATCTTTGGTATGATTCTAAAAAAACTTGATATAATATGGAAAATATGAAGGAGGAAGATAGTAATGATGGGGATCAAGACAAACTTTAGCTTGTTTTATTTGAAATTGTAAGAATTTAATTCTTGCTTCTTGATATCTTTATTTAGATTCCATAGAGCAATCTGATTCATGACAAGATTCATAGGAATCCTCTTAGGTTTGATAGGGATCATAGTATGAATGATAGGGATCATATTGGGTCTGATAGGGATTATAATATGGTTTATATCAAGGCTGATAGAAAGCTTCATAATATGGGTATACACCATAGTTGTTCATATCAACGTCATTGTCAAATGAGATATACTTGGGATGCTTACAACTATAAGTTTTCATTTAGAGTCACCATTGGTGCTAATTGTTTTGCTTCCAAAAGCTAATTAGAGGAAAGACACAATAATAATCTATCCACTCTCTTGGACCTTGGTCCAAATAGGAATTAGGTGTAATTCCTACCCCTACAAATCATTAAAAAATCCAAGTACTTAGAGGGAGATAATTGTGATCATTAGATCTTAGAATAGGTGATTTTTTCAAATAAGGTATTCATGGAGATAGGGGAGCATGTTTGTATTATATCTCATAAACTCATAGTTTTGTGTGTTGAGTACTTTGGTTTCAAGGAATGTGATCCAAGGAGTTGTAGACATCAATTTGTCATTTATGTCGAAGCGAGAGAAAGACCAGGATGGGGAAATAAGGATGATCAATATGTAGTATATTTTTCCATAAATGATAATGGGGGATATTATTGATAATTTTTCATGTTGTTGAGGTTTGGCATTGATGTTGTCATTTATGTCAAAGGTTCTTGAGAAAGGTTTGCATGAGGTCATTGAATAATGCAACTATGAGAGAGGATATTGATCAATGTTGTAGTGATAATAATAGTTTAATACATGTTTGTTATATGTTCTTATGACTACATGACCGATGTGAAGGAAAACATGGAAGGTCCTTATTATCAAAGTTGTCAAGTGCTTAAACCTATTAAGTGACATGAGAAGGTATGTGCATAGGATGCCTAGTCTTGTGCATGAAAGGTCACGATGCCTTGGTAAGATAGATGCATAGAGTAATAATAGGTTGTATAAGGTTATTTTATCATGAATATGAGGCATTTAATAACTTAGGATTGTTTCAAGGTGAGCATATAGGGTAAAACCTTAAGTCCAAGTCTATAATTAGACTAGTTTTAGACACTACCTAACCTAATGAGGTGTCATGAGGTTTTGTAAAGAACTATAAAGGATATAAAGTAGTGTTTTATAATTATATAGGTTTCTTTAGTTTTATAATGATGTGGAGAGCTCATGGAAAGAAGCATGAAGGTCAATTTTAAGGCTTAATGTGGTCTGCAAGTCAAGGGCTAATAGAGCAAAGAGAGAGATGGTAGCCAAATGAGGTATGAGATTTAGATTTATAGATAATAATGATCATGTGAGAATTTTCATTGGTTTTATATTTTTTCCTAGGTTTTTTGACCAATTTTGAGGTAAAAGTTTACAAGAAAAGGCATGAAAAGTGTTTTTGAGGTCTCTCAAGTACACATAATGAAGGGTTCTTAACCTGAGAAGGAATTTCAAGTTTTCATTGGCACATGTAACCTCTAAATGGGAACCTAAATATTTTATGTTAGATGGGGAAGGGTCATATATCAAAATTCTAAACATTATTTTTTAGATTAAGGGGTTATGATTTATGAATGATCATTAAGACTGGAAGATGGTTTAAACCCACAAAGAACCCTAATAGTGACCCAATATGAAAGAATATATTTTAAAGTGATCATAATGGATTATTATGTATATTTAAGTGATTAGAGTTTTTATTCAACTCTCCCAAAAATATCTAGGTGTGATTGGTTTGTCAAGTGTGTGAGTATACCGTATAAGAAAGTGTTAATTTCTTAAAAAATTATTGTATCAATCAGAGTTAACCAAGTCAAAGTTGGTAAATAGATTAAGGAAAAAAGTTTAGAATTTTATTTTTTTAATATGGTGGTTTTTATACATATTATATCCCTTATGGGTGCTAAACTAGTCATCCAAGTTGATCAGTCACTAATAGACCTAATGGTGAGAATAGTGAGAAATCTAGGCAATAATGAGAAGGTGATTAGGGATGTGATATCATGGATTAGGGATTAATACAAGTAAATAGATGTGTTTTTGAGTAATTTAAAGATATTTTAATGTTTTTTATAAGTTTTTGATGTTAGTGGTTATAGTGAAAAGGTTGCTCACAAGTTGACTTGTCTGTCTCAGTGAGGTCTAGTAAAATGAGGTTATGAGATTGGTCTGCAAGACCAATATTACCATTTAAACATGGTATAATTAAATTTGAGAATGGTATGATGATCTCATAATATCATAAAAATTCATTATGAGTCTCTGTAAATGGTCATAAAGGTGATTGAAGGTCATTGTCACCATGCCTGTGTTTTGAGGCTAGATGGTAGTTCTGAGTGGGCTACTTTAGAGAAGGGTTTGAGTATTTTAACCTTGATTTGTGAAGTATAAATAATATGGTGATGAACCTGATGTCATATAAATTTTTTATATAATATTTTTTTCTATGGTTGTTTATCAAAATTGTGTTTATGCTTCAGCTGTTCAAGACAAACTTTTGGGTATGTACAAGCCTAATTGTGAACATTACTAATGGTGTGATTCAAGTGGTTGTGAGAGAAAAAAGGTATCATGGACCTAAAATTATATTATTAGGGGTATATTTTAGTGACATATTAAATTTATCTTCCATGTATGAATTTTTAAAGTGCTTCAAGAAGATCAAAAGAGTAATGTGTACTAATAAAGGCCTAAAGGAGGTTTTGGTCTTGTATTTTATGACTAATTTTTTTTAATGTTTTATTAATTTTTTATGCATGTAATAAAACCTATTTTATTTAAAATATAAGTGGTCAAGTGTGTATGGCCAACCAAGAGGTGTATGAGAAAGAGCCTAGTATAAGAACAAGGCCTAATAGGCCTAATTGTCCAAATAGAGAATGAGTGAGTTGAGGTAGAAGATATAGAAATTTTATGAGCTAAAGGAGGTATTTTAAAACATCATAAATATTCATATAAAATATTTTTAATATGTAACATGGGTACTATAAGTAAATATCAAGGTCAAATTACATATCTATCTTGAAGAGACCTAGTTGAGTAAAGGAACCTAGAAGTCAGTTTGAGAGGGCTAAGAGTATGAAGAGATGAATATGTGTTCATCATAAATTGGTTGAGATATATGGTGTCCTAAAGGTGATAAAATCAATTAGGTGGCTGAGTTGGTGCTAATTCATCTATGGGGTTGGTGCCTCCTTGTAATTAGGTGCTTGCTAAAGCTTAATCAAATGGGTGATTAGGTAGTTGGGGTTGGTACTCCATGCTAATTAAGTGATTAAATAAATATTTATTTTTATCTTATATTAATGCATTCCATTTGTATACATTAGTGTTTTTTCTTTCCCTTAAGGTTTTCCCACTCAAATAAGTGTTCTATGTGTTATGTTCTTGTCTCATGCTCATATAAATGGTTCTTGATGTGTTTGTAGTTCACTATATTGATTTGATAGTTCATAAATTATAAATTAAAGTTGTAAAAGTTTTTGAAGACTAATTCACCCCCATTTTATTTATTTTTCTTCCAACAATCATATCCACCTCCTATAAATTATATTAGAAAGTTTTAAGAGGTATGGTATTTCTCTCAACCCAAAGAAGAACATCTTTGGCATCATGAAAGGTAAACTCCTTACCCATGTTATCACAAAAGAAGGTATTTATTTCAATACTAAATGTGATAATGTAATTTATATAATACCTCTCGATAAAAATGAAAAAAAATTAAATCCATTCTTTGGAAATATTAGCTTTGTGCACAAGTTTATATGTAGTTTGGTTGAAATTTTTATGCCATTGAATGAAATGTTGAAACATGAAGCTAAAATGGAATGGACCCACTTAACTAGGAAATTCTTCAAAGAAATAAAGGATGCCATCATGTTAGTTCATATATTTATCATCCCAAATTATGTGCAGGACTTCTACCTCTACTCCTTTGTTTCAAAACACACCATAACCATCATCCTAACTCAAAATCTAGATGAAGAGGAGCATCTGATAGTCTTCATGAGAACAAACTTGAATGGTGAAAAATGAAAGTAAACCACCTTGGATAAAAATTACTATGATTTGTTAAATGTTTTTAATAAGTTTATCCACTATATAATTAAGAATAAGGTTCATGCTATTCTTTCAGACTTGACCATAAGTCTCATGTTTGGTTAGAATGAGTTAGGAGAGTGTAAAGGTCAATGGGTGGCCAAGTTACAAGAGTATGACCTAAAAATAAAATTGATCAAGTTAGTGAGAGCTTAGGATTTTACCAATATGATTAATAAAATAAACCCAAGGATTACTATGGTTAAATTAGACTAGTTGAAAATATCTCATCAGAACTGGTATGACCCAATTGTCCATTATCTTCTTTATGACAATCCTCCTACAATATTAAACCAAACACAAAAGAGTGCCCTCTATCTAAAATAAACCCATTACATGCTCCATAAAAGAGTGGTATAATAGAATAATTATAAATTTATATACCTTAGTTTCCTATAAAAATAATAATTAAAAGAAGTCATGACCAACTTTCATGATAAACTAGGCAATGATCACCCTTAAGGAAAGACATAGTCTATGAAATCTTTTGAGATAAATATTACTAACCCACCATATTGAAGTATGCCCATGACTATTTGTACATATATAATGAGTTTCAAAACTTTACTAATAATTGATATCATGTAATATTTCCCCTCTAACTTGTAATAGAGGAATGCCCTTTTTTTTAATAGGAGCTCAGATTCATAGGAATCATCAACCCGAATTCATCAATGGGCCATAAATTTATACTCACAACCATTTATTAATAAATTATATAGATAGAAGAAACACCAAGAATAAATATCACTACTAAATAAGTGATCAATTTCCTTGAGGAGAATATAACCACACATTTTGGTACCCCAACATTGATGGTCTGTGATATTGGTCTTGCATTTCAGTCAACTAAACTTAATGGGATTATATGATTGGCATCACCATAAAATTTGCTTCAAAATACTACCTAAAAATGGATGGAATATCTAAGTTAACCAATAATAACTTGATATATGTCACAAATAAATATGAAAAAAGTGACATATGCTGTCAAGAGTTCACCTTTCCTATTGGTATATGGTTTAAAACCTATCTTCCCAATGAATCTAAAGCTACCTACATATAAGTTCATGTAATAATACATAGAGGATAATGGTAAGGAAAAATAAAGGCTATTGTACATTTTAAAAATCTAAGATACAAGATAATAATCCTATAAAACTTCAGTAGACATTAGAACACTATCAAAAGATGGTTTGATAAGAAATCATAGTTTGAACCTTTTCAAAGTTTAGACTTGGTTCTGATATGGGACAAAGCACATGAGAAAAAATGGTAGAATTAAAATATAGGCCCAATTTAGATTTGTCCTTACCATATTTATAATTTACTTATTTAGAATTCTTTCAAACTAAAGGATCTCTAAGGGAATAATCTCCCATTTCATGTGAATGGACTATTCTTGAAGCACTACTTATCAACTATGCTATCATTATGATCTTAGAGTAATCCTATAGGTGAAAGATATAATAATGTAAATATAGGTTAGAATTATTTTATATTTGTTTTAATTTTCTTTTATTGTGTGTTTTTTTTGTTCTTGTTTATTACTTTGGTTATTTTTTTAATTTTATTATGGGTAAAAAAGGTTTTTTTTAATAGGGACCTGACCCTATATAAGAAACAAAGGATAAGGACCTCAAATCCAAGTAAATATTAAATTCCACTAAATAGATAACACATAATAAAATAGCCATAAAGTAACCAAATTACAAAACAAAAGCAACTAGAATGTTTAGCCTCTTGATATTTCATCCCACTTGTTGAGCATTCTATTTAGCTTCAAATCCAATCTCTAGCATATATGAGGTGGTTATTCAATTACCTTATCACTTTCATTTTACTTAATTTTATTGTGGGCCTTTCCACTTTAATTCAATTCACATAAAAGAGTCCTAAGGGACATTAATGTTGTTATGTTATCTCTCATTTAAGTTTTCTCACTTTCACAATAAATTTGATGTCTTTTAATTCCTTTTTTTCCAAAGATATGGTTATAACCTAATCCTTAAGAGAATATTTTTCTCTCATAAACCATCTCATGATGGATTTTTAGAGCTTGAATTATTTCTAGATCTTAGTCACCCTACTTTTAACCTTCATAGATTTATCTACCTAATTGAATTATTCATTAAGATGAATTCTGCTATCAACAAATTCTGCTATAGGTTAAGTGTCTACATCATTTAATTTTTCCCTTTCCTTAGTTTTCCACCTTTTATAATCTTTACTAACCTCATCCACACAAAAAAAACTATATTTAAAAAATGGAGCCCTATAGTTGCCATTTATTCCCCACCATCCTATATATTCACTTTCAAATCTCTATAATTACTTTCACTAATCAATAAAAAACCACCATTTGCACTATCCCTTTCTCTTCAAGGCACTACTAATTATACATTTTATACCACCAAAAAATAAGCCCTAAAAACTGGCATGTGGAAGATCCTATGTCCCCTATTCATGCCCTTGAAATATTTATAGATCATGAATATTACATCTTCATGCAGAGGGTGCTTATTCTTTCCATTTTTTAACCTTAAAAATGAATCTTTCAAGGGAATATAGTATATAAAAGGGAAGGCTTAGGGGGATGTGGTGGGGAAAGTAGTTAAGGAAAATGAAATGGGATTAGTGCACTAAATTTATCCTAATTTTCAAAGTTATGTAGATAATACCTTTCTTCGCTACTTCATCAGATAGGTGAGGGAACTCTTCCTTAGAAAAGCCATTTTTCAAGGGAACAAAAAATTCCCCATCCAAGAGAAACTTGTCCCCTTATTATTTGAGGGTTCTACCTGACTAAAAAATATTTTTCAACCTCAATACTAATACATGTTACTTGACCTATAAGTTCCTTATTAATATCCATAATTAATTCATTGAAAACCAACATCATGTCACTCTAATTCTTCATAAAGGAATCAGAAACAAACTTGTCATGGACCTTCACCTCTGAATGAATTCAAATAAACCTCACATCTATAAAATATTCCAAACTTCCCTATTCTCCTTAACATAGTCCAATAAAATGGGTTTAACCCTCAAAAGATACCCTACCATCCTAAAAAACATGAAGTATAAAACAAGAATGGCGAAGGTGCTAGTGACTCTTAGTAATAATGCATTCTTACAACTAAAAAACCCTCAAATCCCCACACAACTCACAATAATGGTGTTTAGGAAGATACAATGATTAATATTAAAAATGATGACCTCACTACTTAAAATTACATCATGATCCAACTTGGAGAGTCACTAAAGGGATGTGATTGACTCATTCCCATGCACCACCATTAAAAGACTATGATAAACAAAAATTAATACCCTTACAAAAAAATACTATTATGCATGATTAAAATCTTCTAAATTGATTATTTGGAAAACAACATCAAGTATACCTTTTTTATTAAACCACCTTTTATCCTTGGATAGACCACACCTTCATTGATATGCCAATAATCAACAAAATGACCTTATCTATAATTATGTTGAATGACTACTTCCTACATAGAGTGGAATATAATAAGGGATTCCTCAATGATATGACTTATTCACTTTCTTAAAAAAAATATTTGTAGAGAGATAATTGATAATATTAAGTTAATCCCATTCAATTACCAATTTGTTAATTCCTTATTATTTTTCCAATAGTAATCCCCACAAAGCTACAAGTGCTTTGGCCCAATGATTAGTTTCTAATCCCATTCTTCTTATATAAGATACAACTAAATTTCCTTTATCATTCATAATAATCCCTTCCCCTCCTAAAGCCCAAGAATTCCCTTTGGAAGCCCCATCAAAATTGAGTTTCACCCATCTAATAGATAGAACCAACCACTTAACTAGTATTCTTGCTTCAATCCTTGGATCACTTACTCTATTGACCTAGCCTTCAATTTTCCAATTGAAAGAAATCCTAGATTCCTCCATATTCATACTATATTTTATATGAGGGATACTTTTGTATTTATCCAAGATTCTTACAAAAATATTGTTATCCACCACTAAACTTAACATATTCTTCCAACTAAAGATCATATTATTTCTTTATATCCAAATACCCCATAGCAAATAAGGTAGAACAAGTTTCCAAATATCTCTTAGATTCTTATCTTTGAAGGGAGACAACCAAGACTACCAATGATCTTTCACGATTATAGGCTTTACCCACTTGATTGAAATTTCTCTAATGAAATACTCCATACCATTAAGGTATATGAGCACTCAATCAATAAATGGGCCATTATTTCATTCTCAGAATCACAAAGAGGATACCTATTTAAAATAACCATACCCCTTTTATTGAGATTGCCTATTGTCAATTTCCTTTTTGAACTAATAAACACACAAAAAAAAATATATTTTTTGAGGATGAGATAGTTATCCCATACATTGTCCCAACAGAAGTACTCATTGGGAAGAATAAATATTAGCTTATACCCCATCTTCATGATATACTTCCCATAAAAACAATCTCTCCATAAAATTTCATCCTCTTTAAGGATATTTGGAATATGGAAAGACCTTAACATGGCATTTAGCTCTTCCAAAATATCATTACCTTCCAATCCTAAATCAAAACATATCAACTATTTCCAAAACATCATTACCTCATTAATTTAAATTTAATCCTAAAATATATAACCAAATTCATGTTAAAGTATCTGTAACTTGATTTTAAGGTATAAAATTCATAAGTGGTTGATCGAATAGCCATGATTCCTCCCAAAATCTGATCTTCTACCCACTACCCAATTTCCACTTACAACCACTTGAAACAAGGTCTCTACTAGAAGTCAAAAATTTATAAAAATAAGAATCATTGACATATTGAGCCTTTTTTTTTTATAAATCCTGTAGCTTCTCTCAAATTTAAAAATTTTCCATAAAAAATACTTAACCAATATGAGGGTTTTGTAATGAAGCACCATGCTAATTTAACAATAAGAGTTATGTTCATCGAGTTAGTTCTCTTTAGTCCCAATCCATCACTACCTTTTTAGGCACAAACTCTATCCAAATACATAGGGAGAACTTATATTTTTCCTCAATGGTAGACCATAAAAACCTTCTCTAAAGTTTTTCTAATCTTTTCACTATTATCTTGGGCATCTTTAACATGGAAATCACATAGTCTGAAAGGCTTTGTAAGGTACTCTTAATAAGGTTAAGATTACCTACCAAAGATAAAAAAATAACCTTTCCAACTGACCAAATTTCTTTAAAATATTTCCAACAATGGATTCCACACTACCATAGGTATTTTCTTGATATAAATGGGAAACCCAAGATATGTGAAAGTAATATATTAATCTGCCAACCCATAATGGAAGTAATCCAATTCTACCTAACCAAAGGGATATTAAACAAGTATGTCTAGCTTTTTTCAAAATCAAATTTTTACTTAGATGCTACCTCATATTCCATAATTGTTCTATTCATCTCTTTATATTTCCCCACTAAATATTCTACTTGTAGGATTATGTCATCTACAAATTATTAATGAATGGTTGGTTCAATGTTATGGGCTGGTTTGAATCCATTTAACTCTCTTTTATAATAGTTACTAGTAATTTTTATACTGAGGGACTCAACCATAATAATGAATAAGAAATTATATATTATATATCCTTATCTAATTACTCTTTTACTCTTGAAAAATCCCTCTAGAACCCCATTAACAAAAATTGAAAACATAACAAAAGTTACACAACTTCTAAAAATGTTACATCTATATTACTTATTGAGTAAACTATTTGATTATTTATGGATATTTATGGTTGACATATTTTATTTGGTTATTTTTTACTAAGCTTTGAGATATATGATTTTATAGGACAGTTAGATATTACTTAGGTTACATGACTACATTGCTATGAGTTAGCTATAGTGTATATGTTTACATTATGAACATGTTGATTTTTTATTTCAGATATATTTTATGATGTATGTATATCATTTTGTTATGGTCTAACTAATTACTTATTGTGAGGTTGATGTAGGAGAACTCATCCCTCAGAGCATGATAGAGGGAGAGCATCATCAGAGAGGGTGATGTAGATAGAGTTGTTGGAGGATGATAGAAAAACCATCTAGAACTCTACACACACCACATTGGCTAGCACATGTTAGATGCATAATAAAGTGGTTAGGATAATGTGTTTTGATATTTTTTGCATTGGATAGTAATGTATACATGATTTTTTTAACATATTTTAATGGTTTTATGGAACTCATTTTGTGTGATTTGCATTTGAGATCATTAAATGTTGTTATAAATGTAATTTTCATAGTTAGATTAAATTTGGTTTATTGATTTATGAATTTATCATTAAGATTTTGTGGACTTTGGAGATGCTAATTTAATTATTGAACTTAATAAATATTGTAATTAATGCTAAAATAAATAAAATTTAGGAATTTTTGATTAAGTAGAAAAATGGAAAAAAAGAAAAGAAAATCAAAAGCAATAATAAATTAAGAGAAATAAGAATTTTTAAATTTAAGAAAAAAAAATTAACATATTCATAAAAATAATGAAAAAAAGCAGAAAATAAATATATAGAAAAATATTTAAAAGAAAAAAAACTACACCTCCTTTCATATAAAATAAGAAGGAATATATACAAGGAAAAAAGGGAGGTGCATAATAGACAAAGGAGAAGGAGAAAGAAAGGAACATAGTGAGAGAAGAAGAAAGATAAGGATTCCAACATAAATAAGCAGAGTGATTCTAGGTAGGTGTTGCTAATTATTT